>CM040911.1:39366378-39846378 GCA_023029165.1 Gobiocypris rarus
TCTATCTGTTGTTTTATCTGTCTATCTTTTATCTGTCTGTCAGTGTGAAACTGGTCACTGATCTGATAATACAACTTTACCAATTAATGCCTAACTTCAGTCTAGTTTTCTGTCTGTATATTACATCTTTTTGTAATGCAGACTTCTACTTTATTGCATGATATCAAAAGGAAACCCTTTAAGCTGTCAACATGTATGACATCATGGTGTACAAGCACCAAATATCATTATGCATTAAGTAGCCCTTTCTTGTACTTGCATGAGTATCCAAAATGTTGTTAACTGTCTAATGCTGAGTGCCAAAGGCAAGCTGGCATATGAACAGGTCAAGTCCTCTTTAAAGGACATTGGCACTAAACTGAAACTAACTTAGCTGGAAATAACAGAAATAAAACCTGATCTCAGACAAAGAGGAATTTTAAAAGATTAATGATCCTTAAATCCTGCTGTGTTTTATGTTGGAACTAGTGATGTTGTGCTCATGGAAACTAGGAAGAAGAAAAAAAACAACAACTAATATTCAAATACGAGCAAATTTAATGAGCAACCCCACAGGTCAATGACATGTTTTTATATTAGTTATGAATGTGTCTATTTAAAGTATTTAAAGTAAACACATGTGACAAATTACAAACTAACAATTTAAATTATTCTAGATTATACTATATTAGTAATTATTTTAGTAATTTAATTAATTGCTTTGCTTACAAAAACCTTATGTTCCTTTGAACTGAGCCGTATGTGAAATGTGTTTATATGCCTGTACACTCCCACAACCATTCCCAACAAATATTGGGAAACACTCAACAGAATAGTAATACCGTGATGTTAGACCACACAGTACAGAATGTTTCCTGGGGTGCTACAGACCTGGAACTGCTCACAACTGCTCACAGACTTAGTCATCAATGACAGGCCTGTCATGAGGACCCTGTCAATAACCAGTGTCCTCAGCAGATGTTTGACAAATATGAAGATGTTTCATATTTAATGTTTTGCACTAGTTTCTTATGAATTTATAGTGGTGTGATATGGCCCAGTGGCTAAAGATTTGAGCTGGTAATGGAATAGGGCTTTACACACTTTAAATAGTATACCCTGGGTCATTCTAAACCCCGGGTAAACGGAATCCTGGGTTATCTTTCTGCACGTTTCACACTGGTCATAAAATACCCGGGGGTAACAATTAATCATGGGTATTCACATTGTACATTCCTAAACCCCGGGTTAACCGTTCTTATTTAGTCAGTGTCATTGATTGGATCATATAAAAGCTCACCGACTATCGAGTTATTGAATGGATACTTCGGACTATAAAGGTAAGAATGAAATCATCTCCTCTTCACTCAAATTGTCTCGTTTTCTGTCAGCATTTGACATTTTTCCTCTCAGACGCTAAATTTATTGTTTATTTACAATGTGCAGTGTTTCCGTGACTGTCCAAATATGACTAGGCTACGCACGGTTGTCTGCTAACACTGCAACGTTTCACACTGTATGCGGTTTCATAACCCCGGGTCAAAAATTAACCCCACTTCTAAATTACAAGTAGCGCTTTTCATTCTGCGCTTAACCCCGGGCTATCGTCGTTCTAAACACCACTTTTAAGACCCGGGTAAAGAAATCTTCCACACTTTAGAAGTAAGGTTAGCATCGCTTTTTTAAACAGACGTGTCAAACCCCCCCCTCCCCCTCTCCCCCCCTACTGTGTGAATCAGTGTCTTTATTGTTACATTTTGAATTCTGCTTTCGTCATTTGCAAGGTTTTTTTGTTTTGTTTTCCAGACTTGGACAAAGAAAAAAAAAACACATGGACTTGCAGCAAAAGACAGCTACATTTGTTAAATACCAATGATTTGACTAAAGTGACATTTTTGAAAATAAGGCATTTCAATGACTGACTAATAACCCTTTCAATTACTTTAAAGTGAACTTACAGACCCTAAACATATGAGCCCGATTAAAAAAAATGCTAATTTAAAGGAAACATGTCCGATGGATTTAGATCTTTTGCATCCAAACTTTTTATTATTACTATTATCAAGCATGCATTTGAAATATAACTTTTTCTAATAATGTAAAGTTGCATGGGCTACATTTTATGATACTTTTAAAGGTGCCTTTTGTCCATTTTGGAGCTTGACAACTGTTGGTCACCATCCACTTTCATTGTATGGAAAATCTCAGCTTGGACAGTCTGCTAAATATCTCCATTTGTGTTCAACACAAGAAACTCGTACGTTTTTGGCTTCGTTTCAGGGCATGGGAACAGACAGGATGAGAATGTCAACACATTAGAGCAGCAGGTGAAGTTGAAGGATAACCTGTTGAAGAATGTTGTGTCTGATTATTTCTGGCTCAGGATTTAGATTTTTTTGAGTCATTTCAAAATATTTTCGTTTGACTAAATATTACGTGACATCCTGCTCAAGCTGGCTAGCAGTAGCGTTCTCTTCATCCATGTGGCGCATGAGCGTTTAAGTAATTTAAACCAAAAAATCATCAGCTCCACTGCAGGACAAAACACTGATGAATTGATCCTGCCCTTTTGTATCTTTGGCCATGTTGAACATTTTGGCCCTTCACGTATTTATTCCGTGATAACTGATGGCCTCAGGTTTTTTTTTCCTTGTATAGCTTGTTGAATAATTGAAGGTTAGCATGAACTTCAAACCCATCCACATCTATGTGGAAAACACATGGCTTTACTGAAGATATTCGTTTGACATGCTTTAGTTTTGGCAAAAATGAGATGCATATTTTTTATATTTCTTTTTTTCTTTCCCCATCTTATGCAACAAAATACAAGCATGTATGTCCAATTAAGACACTTGAGTTGAGCCAACCAAAGTTTCATTTGGTCTCTGGTTTGTGTTATCCTGCGGCTTTAGTCCTGGCCAACTAGACGTGTTTAACACATCAATGGATCTGTCATGTCCTTTTAAATAGTGCCTTTATATATTTGTAATTATGCAGGACAGTATAGTGTACCTGTCTTGTATTAGGAAGGAATTTCTGTGATGTAGATCTCTCTCACAGTGCCTCCTGGTGATCATCCAGCTCTTATATTCAGTATTTGCTCTTCGCGACATGTTTATAGGCTATATTCTATAGCCAGCAGTGTGAAACCACGAATCAATGTATCTTTCTACTTGCAGTTGTTTATTCAGCATATAATTAGTGTTTACTTGCATTTACAGAGTTCATAACACATCTGAATGGAGCTTTTGTTGTTTTTCTGCTTATAAAGAAGGAGCCCTAGAGCTGTTGGGATTTTAGGATAGTTTGGTTTTCAACCACAAGGTGGCAGTATAAGCAAAGACTAAAAAATGTAGTAGTTCACTGAGCCCCAAAAACACTTTTGGACACTTAAATGTGTGAATGTCATTCTTTAGATCACAAAATATCAAACCAAGTGAAAACAAATGAGCTTTTCAATTATTCACTTTTTTTTTGTGAGTAATTCTGCTTTTACTTGATGTCAAGGTGATTTTTTCTTTTTTTTTAAATCGATGTTTGACAAGCTCAGAGTTTCCAAATACTAATAATGTAATTTATGCATTACCACTTACGAATTTGAGATTAGTATTATTTTTTATTTTTTACGTTTTGAAAATAAAGTCTCTTATTCTCACCATGGCTGCATTTATTTGCCTTCAGCATTATTACTCCATTCTTCAGTGTCACATGATCACATATCAATCTAATGTGCTGATTTTCTGCTCAAAAATTATTTTTTTTATGATTATTATTATCAATGTTGAAAACAATTATTGTGCTTCTTAATATTGTTGTGGAAACTGTGATCATTTCTTTCAGGATTGTTTGGCGAATAGAAAGTTAGAAAGAACAGCATTTATTTATAAAAAAATGCCTTTCCTGTCATTTTTATTTTACGCAATTTAATGTGCCCTTGCTGAATAAAAGTATTGTTTTATTAAAAAACAGCAACAACAAAAAACATACTAACTCCAAACGGAAGTGGACCTGTGTGTGTGTGTGTGTGTGTGTGTGTGTGTGTGTGTGTGTGTGTGTGTGTGTGTGACAGTGACATATCAAGACACAAATGTGTATAATGACATGAGTATGACATAGGTATTACAGAAGAGGGTGAAATATGAGGACATTACCCATGTCCCCACTTTTCAAAAGGCTTTCACAAGAGGAGTTTTTTGGAGAAAGTAAAAAAGTAGAATGTTTCCTGTGATGGGTTTGTTTAGGGGCAGGGGTAGTGTAGGGGGATAGAAAATACGGTTTGTACAGTATAAAATGCATTGCGTCTATGAAATGTCCCCACATTTCACAAAAACAAACGTGTGTGTGTGTACCTGTTTATATTACATTGTTAATATTAATCTGAGATCACCTACATTGTGGGGACCAGCCAGTTTCCTGTGATGGGTAGGTTTAGGGGCAGGGGCAGTGTAGGGGGATAGAATGTACAGTTTGTACAGTATAAAATCCATTACACCTATGAAAAGTCCCCACACTGCATGAACAAAATCGTTCAGCTGTAGTTCTGTGCATAAGGTGCCATTGACTCATTTAATTTAGCATCAGTCAACTCTCCCACTCTCCCACATGATGTAAACAACATCGAGAGTTGCTTTGAATCCCAACTGATTGCGTTACTTTTAGATGAATGACTTGTTTTGAGTGGAGCTGTGCAGGAAAGATCCTAACAGTGGTCCCCCAAACACAGACTTGCATGTGCTTGCTCGAAGCCTGCTTGAGGGAATACAGCAAAACAACATTAGATCATAATCTCTTCTGTTCTTGCAGTTAATATAAATCTTTGTTGCTTTTCTCCTTTTTGCTGTCCTGAGGTCAGTTTGCCCTTTCCTTGCTTTCTTCAACATCTCACCCCACATCTGCACACCTAAATGAAAGCTCGGCTTTCATGATGATGCATTCATTTTTAACTAGAACCACACTGAACTCTTGCTGGCTAAGAAATATGAAGGCGTCTAATAGTAGAGGAGTGTAATGAGAATAGGGAGGTACTCAAGTACCTCATGACATGTCTCGGACAGCGTGTCCCTAAATGACTGCGCTCTTCAGGTCAACATGTCTCTGTTTAACACAGTTTAAAGGGGCCACGATCATGCTCGGATAGATTTTTCGGACGGCCCCTGTCTATACTGTGCTTTACATTGGCGCGTGATCAAAGGCTGAACCTGTTTTGACCTTCCATGTTTCAGGGGACATTTACATAGCAGCATTTACAAGCAGATCGAGAGCAGAATTAGCCATTATCTGCTGAGGGGCTTGGAGGGGCCGTTCCAGGAAACAGACACTGTGTTCTTTGCTGATCTTCCTGCTTTGAATTCCAGCAGAGCCTTTGGTGGTCTTTGTGTAATAGCACAAGAACGTTTTTCCATTACTGTAAACCATACAGATGTTATCAGTGGAAACAGACAATAACACCTCAGTTTGATTGAGAAATTGTGGATGATATATTGTCACATTGTGAAAGTTATACGTTGTGGTGATTTATTTATTAGCCAACCCCAATTCACTCTATTTTTTGCACTGCAAGAGATATGCGCACGTTTGAGTCATTTTCAAAAACAAGATCACATTGACAAGCTAAGCAAAACTTATTCAAGGCAAATTGATATTAGTCTAAAAGCTGAATATCATCTAAACATGGAGTGTGTAGTCAAAGAAACAACAACGAAATTCAAAGTGTTTTTCTAAAGCAAGACTTTTATTTTGAAAAATGTGCATTAATGCGGTTGACTCTTCTGTCAGATGCAGTTTAAAAGCACACTATGTAAGATTTTTGGATTCAAATATGTACTTACCATGTACTTGGTTAGTTCACCCAAAAATTTAAATTCTGTCATTAATTACTTACCCTCATGTCGTTCGACACCCGTAAGACCTCCGTTCATCTTCAGAACACAAATTAAGATATTTTAGTTGAAATCCGATGGCTCTGAAAGGCCTCCATTGGCAGTAATGTCATTTCCTCTCTGAAGGAAGGTACTAAAGACATTCTTACAAAGTCCATCTCACTACAGTGGTTCTACAATAATTTTATGAAGAGACGAGAGTAGTTTTTTTGAAACCATGGAAACACCAAATACACTTTAATATATTATGTGTTTTATTAGTTGGATACATTCATAGACAGAAAACTAATTGTTATACAGCTCAACACAGTTAGTGTTATTGTTTAAATCTGGTCTTCTTGAGTTACTGCGAGTACCATGTTTTACCATGCCTAATATCGATCTAGCTCACTGCAGTGTGAACAAGTGTCTCATAATAGCCACCGAGCAAACGCACAGAGTAGCATTATAACACAACCTTCAACACACTCAAATGTATAGACGGTATGCATTGATGTCACTTTTCTGCTGCAACAAGCCCCCTCAGCCGGACTGAGGGCAGAAGAGCTACTGCGTGACTGGGTTTAATAGTGGAAACTGCGAAAAACGCGATTACAACAAACTACTATCAGTTTAAACTAATGGGTTGAAATGTTATATATATATCGTAATTTCGTCCAGCCTTAAAACTTGCATAGTTTTTGTCAGTGCTTATTTAAAAACTCCCAATCATGCAGAATATAGAGCCTGATCTCATAAAATGCGTTAAATAGTACGAGTGTGCAATCTCGTAGAATGTATACGCCAAAACTCATTTTGACGCGTATATGGTACACTGCTTTTGGCGTGCATATGATACGCACTTTATGGCGTGTATATGACACGCTTTTGGGTAGGGTGAGGGTGGGGGTGTGGGGTTCGTATATATAATACGCCATAAAGTGCGTGATCATATGCACGCCAAAAACGGGCGCATCATATGCACGCCAAAATGAGTTTTGGCGTCTACATTCTACGAGATTGCACACTGCGTACTATTTATACGCATTGTCATGAGATCGTGTTGGAGCATAAGATGGCAAAATTTCAATTGATGAGTTGTCTATACAATATATAACAATACAATATATAGGGTATGTTTTTAAACCAAAATCCAACATATTGACACAAAATCATAACTGCAAATCCATGTTTCGCTGTCTGGAGTTCAGTTGGTTCTGTGAATTGTGTAGTTTTTTGTTTGTTCATAACAGTCATAGTATTAGCACAATACAACGTACTAGTTGGTGATTTTGTATGAATTTGTGTGACCTGACTCGCATATGATTTTTGAAAACATATGATTTATCAGTAGAATGTCACCCCTAACCCTCTAAAAAAAGTATGAACGAATTCATACAAAATTCCTAAAAGCTTAAAATACTACAATTATTTAGTTCATTTTATAGTTGAATTATTTTATTATTTCGTTTTTTGTTGTTGTGTATTTATAGCATTTTGGTGCCATGGTCATTACATAAACAACCTGTTGATTAGTATTAGTCGATGATTTTGCATGAATTTGTGCTCATTTGAAAACGTACGATTAATCGGTAGAACGGCCCCTCTAAAACTAACCCTCAATGAGCAGATCATAAAAAAGTATGAATGAGATTGTACAAATTCATACAATAACTCAATGCGCAAAATCACAAAATACTTCTGAATTTTCACAAGACTCTGTTGGCATGATAACATAAGCATGCTTATAGTTCTACAGTCTTTTTGAAAGGCAGTGTGTATATCAACCATTCAGGAGATGACTATGACTTTCATTTCCGGAAGACAGCTGGTCAGCTGCGGAAAACGCAACTGACAATACCATCTGTTTGAGAGGAAAGTTTCTCAGGATTCTGGTGGAATGTGTTTATTAAATTCCCAATTAAAAGCAAACTTTCAGCTGCAGCTGCTGACTGGTTCAATCATTCTTTCATTCCGTTATTCTGTCTTTGCTGCTAATATATACATACACACAAACAAATGTCTGCTTTAAGAAAATTTGCATTGTTTGCCACATAAATTAATCATTTGTAATTTTTCTGTAAAAGCTCTAGAAATTTGAAATAGTGTCCTAGAACATCTTAAAGTGATAGTTCACCCAAAAATTACAATTCTGTCATTTACTATTGTTCCAAACCTGTATGAATTTCTTCCTTCTGTTGAACACAAAAGAAGATATTTTGAAGAATGTCTGTAACAGTTGATGGACCCCATTGACTTCCATGGAGGAAAGATACTATGGAAGTCAATGGGGCCCATCAACTGTTACAGACATTCTTCAAAATATCTTCTTTTGTGTTCAACAGAGGAGAGAAACAGGTTTGGACATCATACAGGTTTAGAACAACTTGAGGGCGAGTAAATGCTGATCCGAATTTTCATTTTTGAGTGAACTATCCCTTTAATTCAGCAATAAAATGTTTTTGTATAGGCACACAAAACCACCAAGCCTTGTTTCTTTCCCTCATCACAAGAGCGTGAAACAGGATTTGTAGGGTTTGCCGTCTGATTAAAAACAAGTGCACTTCTTCCATTAGGACTTCTCAGTTAAAAACCCCCTTAAGTATAAGCCAAGGCATATTTAATGGTTTTCCAACTACAAAATCCAGGATATTAAAACAAAATAAACCAGACAAATGCTTATATTTATTCAGGAAAATTAGGAGATTCTCAAGAGTTTAGTTGCTACAACAAAACTGTATTTATAATCATTTCCTGTGATTTTCATGTAATAGTTTTATACAGTCACTGTGAATAATGGATGTCAGATTTCGCTGAATGTAATGTTATGGCACTTTGCTATTACAAGGAACATGAGAGCGCTTAATAACGGTCCACGGAAGAAAGTTCTAACACTACAGTATGTTACAGCATTCACAGTGACATCATGCTCTCTTCGGGAAGGAAACAAATGCTGTCATATGTTTCAGTGATTAGCGATGCATCCTTCATCTGGCTTGGCACGTGTGCAGGGGAAGTTTGGTGCCTTTGCATCACTTTTGCATGGATGTGCTGGTTTATAGATGCGTGAGAGCGCAGTGGAGATGTTGTTTCTCTGATTGCTGAAAAGCGAGAAGCGGAGCTCCTGCGAGAGGAGCGCACACACACAGACACAGACGCAGCTCTCCAGCACGTCACATTGCTTTGCAGTGAGGCAATGAAAGACAAGATCCCTCACAGCCAAGTTTCAGAGCGTCAGTTCACTCATCAGTTTAAAGGCAGGGGGATTTGAGATGCCCTAAGAGGACAAGAAAAGAAGTAATTACGTATTTTCTCTTTTCCTGTTCCTTTTGGTCTTGCATTGCATTAGTCAGTTCACCTGCATTTTTACAACACTATTGTTGTATTATTATCGTATATAATTATTGGAGGTTTAAAAGGAGATTTACAGTTTTTACACATAAATAAATTAAATGCATAGGAAAAATATTTTCAAGAATGATTAAGAGAATTTGGCCTTTGTGTTTCCATGGCTGGACAATTTCATGTTCCTAGTCATCCTGGTGTGGTATGAAAGATCAAAAGGATAAACAATGCAGATTTATTTTCACAGCCATCTTTGATCATAATTACTAAGGGTGCCAATAATTCTGACCATGACTATATATGCCTGCAAGACTTGGGCAAACATTATATTCTATTTTTTTGGTCATATATTGCAATTGCAGTTTGAATATATAGTATGAAATGCAATGCACAAATGTCTCATATTGCTACTGCTGAGACATCCAGACACAAAGAACAAGGACTCTGCTAATGGAAATGGTTACTTTTAAGGGTGTTGGCAATTCAAAAAGAGTTTAATCTGTACAAGAACCACTTAATACAACAAGTTACAAAACAAATATTTATCTATTAAAATTCTTTACTTTCAAACAAGCTTTTATTTTGACTAAATATTGGTGAAATGTTGTAATAATGTAAATAAACAAAGTAATTGAGTTGGAGAGATATAGTTTGTGAGAAGCAGCATGTCCAAACTGCTCTGAAAACGTGTATATGAGCAGTGCTGTGCTTCACTATGAAATAAACACTGCAACAGACTATATACTTTATTAAATTGCAACATCTGATTTGATTTTGATAAGATTTGAAACACTTCAAAAAAATTCAAAATTCAAATTTATTTGTATAGCGCTTTCACAATACACATTGTTTCAAAACAGCTTTACAGAAAGTGCATTTTATAAATGTACATTGAAAAATGTTAGAAAAAGTTAATCAATCATGTATTATTTTAGGCCGCTATAACAGCGCTGGCGTTGAGTCGTCTCATCACAGGTGTTGGGGCATCTGAAGTCTCCATGAGAGGCTGGATACAAACTGAGCTGACTAACTATTTACCTCGGGACTAGTGTCCCGAGATAATAACAGGAAAGCAGATGGGAAATAATAAGCATAGCTGCTGTTCAGAATATTAATTCTTTTGATCCGATTTAACTGTAGTATAAAAGGTAATTATAATGTGAATGCTTGGCAAAGAGATGCGTCTTTAATCTAGTTTTAAACTGGGACAGCGAGTCTGAACTCTCGAACAATATCAGGAAGACTATTCCAGAGTTTAGGAGCTAAATGTGAAAATGCCCTCCCTCCTTTAGTGGACTTAGATATCCTAGGAATGACCAGAAGCCTCGAGTTTAGTGATCTTAAAGAGCGTGATGGATTGTAGGGCGATAGAAGATCCGTTAAATACACTGGAGCTAAACCATTTAGGGCTTTATAGGTCAGTAGCAATACTTTGTAATTGATACGAACTTAATAGGTAACCAGTGTAGAGATGATAAAATTGGTGTTATATGATCATATTTTCTTGACCTAGTAAGAACTCTAGCAGCTGCGTTTTGGACTAACTGTAGCTTGTTTATTGAGGATGCAGGACAACCAGCTAATAAAGCATTACAGTAATCTAGTCTCGAGGTCATGAATGCATTAACTAATCTTTTCTGCATCAGAAATAGATAGCATGTTACGTAGCTTAGCAATGTTTCTAAAGTGGAAAAATGCTGTAACACTTGCAGATCTGACTGTCCAAACGGTCCCGTAGACTGCAGGTTATTGCACAGGATCAGTTTGGTCAGAACCTGCTGTATGTTCAAAACACCTCACTCACTTTTTGTCCTCATTGTATGTTATTTTAGTCATGTGGTCATCATGTAACTGTACTATTCCCATGCCTGCTGACTGTGTTTTTCCTGGAGAGTTTCTTTTGCGCTCCTGGAGTGTGTGTCGGTGAGTAGGCAGCAATGGGCACCCTGGATCATCTGGCACTGTGACCAGATGAGGTGATGAGGAAAATTCTGCACCAAACTCACTTTTTTTCAACAGGCAGAACAGGGAATGACACACTGCTGACCAAAGCCAAAGGTGTATAATTAGCTGATGCTGTCATTTAGTGTTAAAGGGATAGGTCAGCCAAAAATGAAAATTCTGTCATCATTTACTCACACTCATGTCATTCCTAACCTGTATGACTCATTCTTCTGTTGAACACAAAATGCCTGTGTGTGTGTTATTAAAGAGTAAATGATGACAGAATAAAATGTTTTGGCTGAACTGAAATGAAGTTATTTGCAGCATGTTTTTGATGTCTGCTGTCAATTATTGTTTTATTGTGTGATTCGTGTGCTGGATTTGTCCTGTTTATAGAAGCCGTCTCTTTGTTTTGACATGTCTTGGTGAGGTCTGGTTGGCTTATTAACCTTCAAAACAAAAATCTAAATTACATTATCTCAACTGAGTCTAAAAGTAAACATCAGATTTGCTTTTTTAAATTATTTCATTAATTGTTTCAGGTGGGTTATTGTTGATTGTGACCAGAGCATGTTAAAATTGGGTTCATTTTCGAACACATTTTTCTTCATTCATTCCACTTTACCACTTTAAAGGGATAGTGAAATGAAAAATGAAAATGACCCCATGATTTACTCACCCTCAAGGCATCCTAGGTGTATATCAGTATATGACATTCTTCTTTCAGACGAACACAATCAGAGTTACATTAAAAAATGTCCTGGCTCTTCCAAGCTTTATAATGGCAGTGAATGAGTCGAGATTTTGAAGCCCAAAAAAGTGCATCCATCCATTATAAAAGCACACACGGCTCTGGGGGGTTAGGGTGTACTCACACTAAGCACGGTCGCCTTGTACCGAGCGCGATTGTCCCCTCTCCCCACTCCCGCTTGCCTGTACTCACACTTGCACTTAACGTACCTTTTTCGCTAATAGACTGCCTAATAGATTTATAATTTATTTTTACTTGATTGCACTGCACGCATCAGAAGATTATAATGGAGGCAGCTGACTTGGATGGAGGAATTTACAGCTTTACTCATCAATAAAGTGATAACCAGGGCCGTTATAAACCTAATTATACTTGATTTAATCGAAAAGTGTACCCAAATAGTAATAGTTTGGTGTTTGCTGTCGTAATGATGACAGTAGTGCACAGCTGTTGGCAAACGAACCGGGCTTTGGGGGTCAAACGCGCTCTGGCAAGGTTCAGAGTGCCTAGTGTGAGTACACCCTTAATAAAGACCTTCTGAAGTAAAGCGATTCATTTGTGTAAGAAAAATATCCATATTTAAAACGTTATAAACTAAAATATCTATCTAAAATAGCTGGCTCTTACAAACGGCCATACACATTTACGGCGAAATCGATGTGTATGAGTGACCCCTGACCTGACGCATGATATCTTGCCGAACACTGAAGCACACACTCTAAAAAATGCTTGGTTGTTTTAACCCAATGTTGGGTAAAATATGGACTAACCCAGCAATTGGGTTGTTTTAAAGCAGTGATTGGGTTGTTTTAACCCTGCGGTTAGGTTAAATATTTGCTTAAGACAACCCAATCGCTGGGTTAAAACAACCCAATTGCTGGGTTAGTCCATATTTGACCCAACATTGGGTTGTTTTTTACCCAGAATTGTTTAGAGTGCAGAAATAGAGCAAAACAAAACACCAGTCACACATTAGAAGTCTTAAACGATATTTTTTAAAGAGAAATGTCGGAGGATTTCGATATAAGAGAAAAGGGGCTTGAGTTTGTTGCCCAGCCCTATTTGTTTGAACCGCAAGAGTTTACTCCATCCTACATCATACAATGCATCACAGCTTACTTTTTTGGCATAAGTTGACTTGCGTAGGCTTTTGCCGGATGCTAGTTATTTTAGTTTATAGTTGGTATATAAAGATGGTATTTTTCTTACACAAATGCATCAATTTGCTTCAGAAGGCCTTTATTAACCCCCTGGAGTATGGATTACTTTTATGACGGATGTATGCACTTTTTTCGGACCGCCATTCACTGCCATTATAAAGCTTGGAAGAGACAGGACATGTTTTAATACAACTCTGATTGTGTCCGTCTGAATGAAGAAAGTCATATACACCTAGGATGGCTTGAGGGTAAGTAAATCATGGGATAATTTTCATTTTTGCGTGAACTCTCCCTTTAATAGCGCCTGAACGTGCATATTCTGATAAGTTGTGATTCATTGGTATTGAAGATGTAAGGAGGCTGTTAAAATGTATCTTGATTATGGAAGTGTGCGTCTGTCAGGAATGACTTGATGTGATGAGGAGAAAGAGTAAATACTTGAATGTTTCTATAGTTCTGTCAAAACTCAAAATTCAATTTAGTTTTACTTTAATTAGTCAAGAAGTTAATTAGACATTCTCACTGAATTAAACAAGAACATGACAATGGTATAACAATGTTACATGTTTAAATTAACATAACACCCTACTGTTTTATTTTTTATTTTTTTAATTTTATTTTTTTAACTGCGGTCTAATTCTGTGTACATTGTGTGTATTCAACAAATATTAGGCTTGTATTCCATTACAAACATATATATCTGCGACATAACCTTTGAACTATTACCAATCTTCCACTTTGATGAAGAATGATTAATGATACTCATCTGACTATTGCTCAAGTCATTAGCAAACTCCATTAGGACAATATAAAACCTGATCCTAGTAGGAGAAAGTCAAGTTTTTCCTTCAATCAATTTATTTGTCAACCGCACCTGCTCCTTCTTCTCAGCTCTTTGGTGGGAAAACGCTTTTATATTTTGTCATCCTCCTCTGGGAGAGTCTCTGGTAACTGCTGTAGACTTTCATGAGAGCCACTTTCTAGCCAAATTTTGCTTGGTTGTTGTAATCACAGAAGGCTCCTAGGAAATATTTATAAATTCTGTTACCTTAGCATTTCAAGGGTCACGAAAATTTCCTGACAGCGTGATTACAATGAACATTTTGTCTGAGTGAGACCAGGTTTTGTGGCAAAGACTTAAGAAGCATTTATAAACGATTAAGTGACAGTATTTCCTAACGCGAGTGTTGAAATGCATCGCTCTTTATTCTTTTAAATGTTCTTGGCATCATGTCACAGGTCAGTTCGCGAAATAGAAATACAGTATCTGTCGTCGGCTCACATGCTCGGGTAATGAGGTAATGCGGCCGTGCACAACAACAGTGCCCTCCTGACCTCACTTTATAGACTGAGGGATGCTGGGTGTTGATGTGACTCATAGGCACGTATCCTCCGGTGTGTCTCAGGTTTCAGCGGAATGGCACGATTATGCCGGGCTCAATCAAACTTCCCACCATGTGCTTTAAATCTTGACAGAAGCTATGTGTGATTTGCCGTGGGAGACTGGTTGGAAATGAAGTGCTCTGTACTGTCAGTTTAATGATAAGTTAGTTGAATCCTGAATGAAATAGGATGGAAGGCATCTCTCCTCCTCAGTCAACAGGAAACATGCAAGATATAATTATCACACATGAAAAATGATTGCATTAGTATGACTCACCTTTCATGGAATTTGCCATAAATTATTCCCATTTCAGTGGATCTCAGAAACAAGCACCATAACAATACTGTATGTTCAACCGTGTAGAATGGAGCATTTTTGTATAACTTTTTGCTCTTACTTTTTCATAACTCGTACGTTCTACACACTTGAATGATACGTCAAATCATGCTATTAGTTCTCGAAACAGCGGGACTTGACTAACAATTAAAAAGTTTAATAAAAGATTTGGGCATCATATTAGGGAGTTTTTGCATGAGCAAACGGAAAATATATTTACTTTAGAAAAAAAAAAATCTACGCATTAAAATAGTTACATAATAATAATACTTAACAGATTGTTTATATTAAAATTGTTAAATATAATTTTTACATTCCCTAATATTCTTATACAGTATATTTATATTTGAATGCACATTAACTACTGAATTATATATATATATGTATTATATAATTATAATTAATTATGTTATATACTATCATTATAATAAATTAATGTACAAATATATTAATGTTAATGATTTAATGTATTTTAATTATATTATTTAGTAATTAATGACTTAAAGCAGAATATAAAATAAAGTATATTTATTGTAATTGCACTGTAATTTATGTTACTTAATGTTACTTACTTTAAGTAAAAATATAAATTTTATACATATACATTTGTAAGTTTGAATTAAGGTTCAGTTATCAGTTTGGTAAATGCTATCAGTGAATTGAATTACCCAATCGTAATTGTAACTATTCATTATTTTGTGTCTTTTTTTCTACTGCATTAGGTTTACATGTGGTTTGTATGTGCAATAATATATTCTTTCCATGCGCTGTGGTGTGAGCGGAGCAGGCATGTATTGCTTTTGACAGTCATGTTTTCAATGAGCCGCTGTTCTGTAGGGCCGAGTGTAGTAGTTCCTGCCAGACTCCTGCACCTGTGCTTGTACAGAGAGACAGGCAGGATCCCTGCTCCTTCTGGACACATAATGACAACAGTGACCTCATCTCTCGTGACATCATGGGAGTGCTGGAGGGAGATGTGCTCTGCACAACATCCACACCATAAGGAAACAGCAAAAGAAAGAAAGGAGCAGTAGTTCTAAACTTTTACAATTGGACATCAAGTGGTCACATTAACACAGTTAAGGACACAAGTAAACAAAAATGTTTAAAAATACACTTCAGGAGTTGAGAACCACTGGCACTCCAGCCCACCCAGCCCACTAGACCACCTCTGATTGTGCATTTACCATAAGACCACCAAATCCTCAAAGCACTTGCTGAGCTGAGCATTATATGTAATCTCTGCACATGCTTTCAGTTTTCATGCGTAAATGAATGCATTAAAAATCCATTCTGAGAGGAACTCTCTTGAGATAAGGTCAATTTTATCCAGCCAAGCACAATTAAATGAGATATTGTTTTCATTGCTAATCTCCATAACCGTATGATGAAAGCATTAGCATACTCATATTCTCAAATATGAGCTTAAAGGACGGGCAATAAAGGACTCTCAGATTTCATTATCGTCCACCACACCTTCTCCCTAGATGCTCATTTTGTTCTTCTGAACTGCAAATGACCATAATAAGCATTTCTGCTAGGAGGCAAAGAGTCCACATCTGATAATGCATCTCAAGGGAAAGGTTATTGTGATCTAGCTCATATTACGATCTAAGGGCTGGTTGCGTCAAGAAGGTTACTCTTTTTTCAGTCTTTGGCTTTAGAGCTGATATTGTTCCCTCTTATTTAGGCACTGAAGCCGTCCATCCTGAAGCCTGAGTGTCTACAATTCTGAGAGTAAGTGGTTTCATAGAACTGAGATTGATTCATTTTGTGAAAAGTAAGACACTTCATCACTCTGCTGGCACAATTATAATAGTCTAGAAAAATACTTTTTAATTATAGTGGTCTCAAGCTCCTCAATCACCTATTCGCTGCCCAAAAATATAATATTATGCTTTTTCGAATATTACCTTTTATGTAGTGTGTAATATAGCTGTTGTTTAAAGTGCACAATAAAAAAGTCTCCTAGAAGAGAATAGATTCTGAATTGCCGAAACGAGTCGTCAGCAAATTCCCTTTCACTTCCATAGCGTATCTACGTAGGTTTGTAACACATTTGCATAATGTCAGCCTATGGTCTTCATTGGCTGCCTGTGAACAACGTCTGGTTTTTCCTGCCCTCAAACACTAGTTGTAGCTGAGAAGCATCATGTTGTAGCAATATGTCATTTTGTCGACATGTCGAGAAAATGCTGTTTTCTGTACTGCAAATCCATTTACGCAGATACGGAAAATCAACGGCATCATTTCTGTTCCTATCACTGTGTATCAAGTGCTGAGGAAGCCTCTGGAGCTAAAATTTAGAGGTGTGTTTCAATACGCCCTGTAAGTTGTAGATCAAACACAACAAACTGGATCTGACCAATCAGAGCAGAGCAGGCTTTCTGAGAGGAGGAGTTTAGAGAGACTGTGGCTGTGTTTACACTGCATTTCTTAAAGTTGTCATGAACTGGCTTTTTTATACTGTTGTCTGAGGTCAACTAATGGCATTCGTGTGGTTTTTACATTCAAAACATCATAATGAATAAGTAATAGGCTGTTTTCTACCCTGGTTTTGAGGCTCTCTCCTGAACGCTGGGTTTTGATGGGCGTGCCACACCCAAGACTTGGAAGTAAACGCCCACGGCTAGGATTGGATACATTTTGCATATTTAATGAGCTTCTGCTCCCTGGTCAGTTCATATGAGAGACTGTTTTGAAAGCGGCAACCGGAATGATTCTGTGATAGGGCTCTCAAGACGTATTTATCAAACAAACACAATGATTTATCTCTCATCCACCCGTGATTGATTGGAATATTATTTAAAAAAATGTACTTGGCCCGCCAGATAGGTGGATATAAGCGCACACACGCGCGGGCGCACACTCTGCAAGTATCAAGTCAAGAGAGTTAACAACTCAGATCAAGAAATAAATGTTATTTGGTAGCCCGTCTGGCCCATACATGTCTGAGTCTAGTCCCGAATCTCAATGAACCAGCAAATAAAGGATTCTTCAGCCTTTGACAGCGTGCTAAGGTATGTTCAGTTAGACATGTACACATAATTAATAAGATCTGTAACAATGCAATACCGGTACTATCACATATAAAAAAAACATGTTTTACTCACATTAAGTGTGTTGCACCAGAGAAGCAGGTCTTCTATACCTGTGTCTTGTTTACAAACGATTCCGCGGTGAAATTAAGCAACAGACGTGCAATGTCTTATGCACGTGATCTAGATATTCGTTAAAAATAAAGTTCATCAATGCATTTATAATATTAGAATCCAAAGGAAGCTTATGCAGCGACTGTGTTCTTCCGCAACCAGGCACAGTGCAATCTTACTATCTTCGTCATGTTTATTGCTCGGTTAACTCCACGAGTCGGTGGGCGGGGCTACAGATGCAGGCGTACACATTTATCTGTAGAGGCGGCGTTTTCCCGTTCTATTACATCATTGATCAGTATATATTTGAGAGCTGGCGTTTTGTTCAGTCCATTTCTCACATTTCCCCAGAGCATGCAGAATATAACACACAGTATGGGCTACTTTTATTACACTCTTTTTATACTTTTATGGTAAAGAGCAGCTTAAAGATTCTGCCAAAACAAGTTTGTAAAGACAGAAATTACATTCAGATGACACAATGGTGTGCAATTTGATAACAGAGTTTTCATTTTAACCCTAAAAGTTTAGCCTCGGATAAAGTAGTGCGATCCTCCAAAGACAATGGAATATAGAATCTGAATGTCATTTGAATACAGTACCGGTGTGATGTTGGTTTGGTTGTGCAGAATATGTGCACGTTTCTTCATGAGAGTGTTGCCAGAGCACACAGAGTACCTAAACTCTGAAAACCTGCTGGAAAGATTTGAATTATCAAACTGCACTGGCATGTCATATGTGGCAGCTTGTCCCTTTTGGTTTACAGTGAATCGCAGGCAGGAACCTGGACATTCTGTGTGAATGACGTAATGTAGATCATGTTAGGTGGGCCTTCATTTGACATAATTAAAAACATACATGTGAAGTATGAGCGCTAGATGTTTAATCGCTGTATTTGTTTAATAACGACTGAAAATGATGGTGCAGTATTACATATGAAATCATCTGTCTGTTTAAACTTCACAATGACATAATTAGGACCATAACTGGTGGAGAACTAAAACAACACTTGATATACCATTTTTTGTAAACACACGTAACTGATGTGGTGAGTAATGAGTGAGAAGTTTGGCTGCGTTGTGAGAGAGCTGGAGACAGGTGTTCAGCTGACCTCCAGCATACATCTGCCAGACATTGGCTGCTTCTCTCGCTCTCTTCTGCTATATAAACTCCCTCTCCACCCAGTCTGAGTGCTGAAACACTGGGTTGCCATGGCGTTTCCCCGCAGCATTGGGGAAACAGGCCAGCCCTGTTCGGGCACGAGTCCCACCTTCCAGCTCAGAGATTACTGGCCTCTTTCTCCCTGCATTCCTCATGTGCTCTTGCTTTTTATGACATGGTCAAAGAAGAGCCAGTGAGTTAGATCATCTAATGGAGGAGAGCCGGAGGAGCTCTGCAGTGCATTGTGGGTGAAGGATATTGGGGTGAGTCATGTCTCAGAAATGGTCAGAGAATCCAAATGTATTAGTCATCTGCAAATCAATCAAATCTGTCACATATGAGTGCTTATCTCAATACATCATAAGAAGATACTCTCTAAAAATGTATATATATATATATATATATATATATATATATATATACACACACACACAAACACACACACACACGACAGAGCTTTTTCCAGCAGTGCAATATTCCCCCCTTATCAGCATCAGAATGAAATACTCACATTATGTAGTATAAAGAAAATAAGGAAACATAAAGGCCAAATTCCCTTAATCATTCATCACAATGAGTAAAACCACAGAATATAGTTCTGATGTGCAGCAAAAGATTGTTGAGCCTCACAAAATAGAAAGTGGCTGTAAGAAAATAGCTAAAGCATTGAAAATCCCCATTTCCATCATCAGGGCAATAATTAAGAAGATCCAATCAGCTAAAGATGTTACAGATCTGCCTTCCTGTGTGATGTGTGTCTATATCGTCCTAATGCACGGCGAGCAGGAGAGTTTGAGTGCATGGGCAAAGACTCTCCAAGGATCACAGATGGAGAATTGCAGATATTAGTGTAGTCTTGGGGTCAGAAAGCCTAAAAATGTATCAAACAGCACCTACATCACCATATATTGTTTGGGAGGGTTTCAAGAAAAATCCTTCTCGCTCATCCAAAAACAAACTCCAGCATATTCAGTTGTCAGACACGACTGGTTCTGTCGAACTTCAAAAGGGACCTGGTTCTGTGGTCAGATGAAACTATAAAATGCCTTTTTGGCAGCAAACACACCAGATGGGTTTGGTGCAACCAGGGATCAGAAGTACCTCATGCCCACGGCTAAAAATACAGCTGGATCTTTAATGTTGTGGGCCTATTTTTTTTTTTTTTTGTTAGAGGTCCAGGACAAGTTTTTCAGATGGCATCATTCATTCTAGCAAACACCAACAGTGAGCACAAAATGAAGCTTCTGCCATGGCCGCCCCACCCTATAGAGAATGAGTGGTGTGAACTGAAGAGAAGAGCTGGGAATCTGAAAGATCTGGAGAGATTCTGTATGAAGGAATGCTCTCTGATCTCTTGTCAGGTGTTCTTCAAACTCATCAGGCATTATAGAAGAAGACTCTGAGCTGTTATCTTGGCAAAAAGACTTTGGAATGATTGGGTGCCAATAATTGTACCCAACATGCGCTAGAGAAGAACATTTAGTTCATAATGTGAGTTTCCCCCACTTTCAATTGTTTTACTTCAATGAATTTTGTGAAAGGTGAATTAAAGATTAAAAGGATAAACAATACACATTTACAGCTTCCTTAGCTCATATTTGCCAATATTTTGATTCCAATGGGTCTTTAAAAGATGACATTCATTGGTATTGCATAATGTAGTCAGGATTATTCAGTCATATTAAATAATCCGTTTTGATTTTAATAAATCTGTTAATTTAGATGTTTCCCCATAAATTCCCCATATTTATTTTTTATGGTGCATAGTGTAAATGAGTTTGAAAATCAAGTGGCCTGATCCAATTTGCAGTCATCATTGTAAATGGAATAGAAAATAGAAATAGAAATACTGATGCATGGTGATTAAGAACAAATATATAGTTAGATTTATGTGTTTAGGCAAATGTTTTCGATAAACACTCATTTGTCATGCCATTAGCATGAGACGTTTGGTTTTACTCAAGGGTTCTTCGCATAATTGAGTGACACTAATGGCCCATTTGACCTCTCTCATTCCCAAAGGCCTGTTATGTTTAACCATTGCTTTCAAATGGTCTTATCAGCTTACATGATCAAAACAAGAACTGAGTGCTCAAGTTTATGTATGTTCCCTCAAAGTCAATTGGATTGAGTAGAGGAAAAAAGGCCAAATTGTTACTTTAAGCAAGTGTTTCGAGCCAAAAACAAATAGTTGAAGCACATTGTCATAGATTTGAAAGTCAATTATTCTTGAATTGTTCACAAGAGGCATGTAAGTCATGAGAGGGTCTATTGTAGGGCCACAGCAACAGACATTAACCAGTGCACATGATGATAAACCAAGTTTTTTTGTGTTTCTTCGCTGACTGTTACAAAGAATTTCTTACCAATGCGAAATTCACAAATCAGAGTCAAATAACTTTAATTGTATAATTAACAAATCTGTGTTGACTGTGATTTAGTTTACATTGATAAGGTGATCTGAAACGTCAAAACAATGTCTGGCTACAACACATCATTCCTGCGAGAGACCGTCAGTCTCCATTTACTCATTTAGCTGTAAGTTGAAAAAAAAATGTCACTCAGAAACAACTAAAGCATTGAATTAGACGTGCAATTTTGAAGTAGAAAACTTTCTTGTAATATGTACTCGAAGACTTTGTCCTGAGACCGTCTCACACTCAATCCTAAACATTTCTGTCTGGTTCTCTTAGCAAAGCAATTCCTTTTTTCGGTATAACTGTCAAGAACCCTATAGCGTTGCTTGTGTTTAGGTATCTCCCTCTTTGTATCCAATCTTTCACTTTCAAAAGCTCAGTATACACACACAGATTTGATATTGTGTATTTTGACAGAACATTTATTAATATGTCTAGAAGTAGCCTATGCCACCTCAAAGGCTGATATGATGCATATTCCACATCAAAAGACAATTCAGTTTCAATAAATATGAAGTACTAAGCCTTTATGAGTTTAAGCTGTGCCCTTTATTGTACATAACGACACATTGCAGGTATTCAGCCGTTACACATGTCTGCATTTATGTGAATCTGTTTTCAATTTTTGTTTTTCCAAGGGCAGAACATGTATTTTTCCTAAACGCATGTTCTCATGCAGATGAAGCTAATGTTCTGTATGAATGATCCAGAACAGTGGCTCTCTACTATGAATGACATTGTATTCTGCATAAAATACACTGAAAATTTGAGGCTATAATGCATGCGTTTGCACAATTTTCAGCGAATTAGCCTGTCTAAATCGAGGTGTTGACATTTAAATGAGAAATTCTGGTGACATGCAAGAGAAAGGTCAAGGGAAAATTGCGAGCGGATCTGCATGTTGTCACCTTTGAGAATGTTGCTGTTCCACCATCTAAAGGCTTTATATAATTAGTGACCTCGGGGAGGCACATGGTTGTATTAGCATAGATGTTTTGACAGCTTTTAAAACATCTGTGGCCGCAGATTTTTTTTTTTCCGTGTGTGAGCCATGCTTACATTTCAGAAAAGGAAATTGTCTTTGTACCGGTGCTAAACCTTTTACAGATGTTGAGGAGATACAATCGCCTTTGAGTTGCTTGTGTATTAAAACAATTACTATTTATGAGAACTTTACAATTGAACAGGTAAATTATGTTAGCCTTTGAAGTTGAGTATTAATACTGTATGAACAATGCCAAACACTACCTGTGTATTAATACTCAAGGGTTTTCCTTCAACTTCAGCCACTTTTATGTCCCTTGGGTTACTTTTTTATTTCAACAGATTTTTTTTTCTATAAACTTCTTAAAATGCCATAATGATTTAGTATCTTTTCAAATGCTTTTTGAAGTGTTACTGATGCATTAACGGGCCATGAACTGCATTGTTTTATTGTTTTATGTTTCCTGTGGTGCACTTATGTTAGTATGATTTTTACATCAAAAATTATTTATAAATAAAAGGCATTTTTCCCACCTTGATTTTAGCCTCTGATCTGAACGCTCTGTTTGAAGGGGCGTGTCTGCTGTGAGACTTCAGTGTAAACACCCTGCTGTGATTGGCTGAGATATTTGCATATTAAATAGCTAGTATTACATGTGGAACTCTCCCAAAAACTTTTAGCACGTTTTTACTATTACAACTCTCAAGGTTAACTAACTGTGGAAAGTGTTGATTATAGCATTATATTTAGATGTATGGCATTATATTTAGATCGTGGCGTGAAAGGTTGCAGTGATGAGCATTGTAGCCGATCACAGACACGTTGAGTGCATGAATGCAGCGATCTCGTCATTGCAACTCGATTAGTCACTGGTTTGATTTACTAACACATAGACAAAGAATATCTGACTGTACATGAATCATATCAGAAATCACTGGTCACAGATCAGGCATTATAATTAATATGGTTAATTACATGTTGTCGCATTACTGTCAAGTCCATATCGTAAAATTATGTGTGCAAAGTTTTACCAAAAAATCCAGAGTGAAATGTTCTGAACACAAATAAATAATGCTCAACTGAGACATTCACACTGTTGAAAATAAATAACCACATTCCTAGAATTAGGATCCTTTGGAAGGTAATGTTATTTGTAGTCCATCCTGTATTGCTCTTCTCTCCTCGTCATCTCACTAACACACCGGTGGGCGGGGCCAAAGTTGCAATGATGAAGCAGGTGTTGATCTTCTTCTGTAGATGCGGCCTTTCACCCAACATTCCTCAAACGAGTCGTTCTCTGGGATTGGTTAAAATGAAAGCTGTTTTTGGACTCTGAAACTTAAAGGATATTCTTATAGTATGATGACCCCTTACATGTAAAAAGCTCAAGGAAAATTTGAGTTCTCAGTTCCTATCAGCGTTTAAAAAAAAACTTTTTTTTAAAGTTGCCAACGCCAGCATTGTTGACCAATTTTACAAAACTGTCATGACCCCAAAAATATTTTGTTGTATGAATATCTGAACATGCAATAGGCCTAAACAAACTACATTTTATTCTAGCTTCGTGCATTCTTTTTTATCAACACTTGAATTTGGCAAAGTTTCATAAAAAAAGCTACATTTTGACCAAAAATCTGAGAAAATCAATTTTTTTCAAAGATAACAATATGTGCATTAGCAATGATTCTGTTGTTTCTGCTTCTTCTTCACCTGTGTTTTGTTCCAGAGGTTCTGTTTTCTTTCAGAAGAAGCGTAATAGTGCCCCCTTACCATATAACAGTGAAAACATGAATTGCCGGAACATTTTGTCAATGGCAGGGAAGCGTTGTGTTATAAATTATGTAAAATTAAATCGATGGAGGGGAAAAAAATAATAACAGTGACCATAGGCTGCCCACTTTTGATAGATACTGACCACTGCAGAATGGGAACACCCCACAAGAGCTGCAGTTTTGGAGATGCTCTGTCCCAGTCATCTAGCCATCACAATTTGGCCCTAGATTACATAATCAGATTCCAAAAATTAAGTACTTGTAATTAGATTTCGTTTTAAAATCTTATAATCAGAGTTATTTTTTATTGATTAAATGATTACATGTATTCTCACAATGGAAGTGAATTATTTATAATTTGTGATTCTTCCCTACTACTTCTCTTTTATCTTTTATATTTTATATTTTCCTTTTTATTAAAAGCCTTCTGATTATACATTCAGAATGTCTTCCAGGTTTGTGGAATTGCACACACAGACCAACCCCTGGTCATGTGACTATCACTGAAAACTGAGACCCACATAGCATTTGATCACTGGATTTACAGAAATCATTTCACTTTTATGGAAATTGCAAATGTTTAAAACGCTATTTCCATCATAAAATGATTTAAACACAGTATATCATTTGTAATGTGATGTAAAAGATATAGTGATGTAAAATTATCTTGAATTTCATTTAAAAAAATGTAAGTGGACAAATTAAACTATTTAGAGTGTAAAAGTCATATGGGTTTGAAACAACATGAGGGTGAATAAATAAAGACTTGTAATTAGAATTTTGTGGGTGAACGATCCCCTTTTTATGTCACATTTAAGCATTCATTTTGTCAGGATGATAGTTTAGTTTTAGTATGTTATTCAAACTTGTTCCGTCTTTCTGGACTAGTATTTTTTTTTAAGAAACCTGAGCTGCAATGATCTTATAAACCAATTAAAGAATGACTGTATACACCATGGCTTTTGAAAATCATCTTCAAAGAAGACTTTTTCTCAGGCAGTTCCTAAGAAGCTACATGTTAAATACTGCTGAATGCAGCAAAGGAGTGTAGTTCTGAAATGCCATGAATGCCCTAACAACACTTCATTATGTCAAGTCTGAAAGGACATTGTAAGCAGTGAATGAATAAGTGCTCTAACTCCAAGAGAGTCCAAAACACAGTTTAAGGATCTTGCAGAATCACTCCCTTGAGCGGCCAATTAGAATATGATGGATGAAAGAGCTAAATGAAAACAGCAAGCCTATTATTTTCAGCATAGCACAGATTGGAATGTCAGTGGTCTTAAAGGCTCTTATAGAAACTTCAGTGTATTTCAGCTCTTGATTAATGACTCAGTCCTGTCATGTAGCGAAAGGTTTTGAAATACCACTTCAATATGCGTGTATGTGGAAAACAGTGATCCGAGCTCTCCCAGGAATCAGTGGGAAACACCTGAGCACATTTCCAACTGCAGCCAGCTGGTGCGGAAGCGCTACAATAGTAATTGTTTATTAGTTATTCTAATAAAACGTAATGTGTGTGTGTGGGTGGGTGGTGGTGGTGGTGTGCGTTGGGGGCTTGGGGGTTAAACTTTTCCTCCCTGGTTGTTATTGGAAGAGTTTGCTAATAAAACACATACAGACAGTTGCATGAATTATATATATACACGTGCATGCATTAGAGGAACTGTTTAATGGAAAAATATCGGGAATTCTTCAATGGAAGAGAATGATAACTTCAGTTACTAGTGTTTATTGTGTTAATGTTCAAACATGCCTGAACCGGTCCAAGGTAGAAAACCGATGTCAGTGATATGTTGCTCTACATGGAGTCGACAGACTTTGAAGTTTGGTTCCACTTCACTAATGTTGTGCAATTTGACATTATATAGGCAATGATGACAGTCTAATGCACGATTATTCTTCATGATCGGCGTCAACAATCTCATGACTTCAAGGGATAGTTCACTAAAAATGAAAATCCTGCCATCATGTCATTCCAAACCTTTGAAAGAAAAATGTCTGGGTTTTTTTTTTCATACAATGAAAGTCAGTGGGGTGTAGTGTTGTTTTGGACACCATTGAGTTTTATTGTGTGTAAAACATTCCTAGAAATGTTATTTTGTGCTCCAAGTAAGAAAGTACTTCAGGTTTAGAATGACACGAGGGTGAGTAAACGATGACAGAATTTTTGAATTGTCCATTTAAGTTGATGCTTATGTATTAAATGAGACATACTATAGTTTAAACAGCAAATTATTAGAATGTATTGTTCCTTAACTCTATAACTCTGCAGTGAACAGGATTCTAAAGGTGGTGTTTTATATTTATATTCAAGAAAGAAATTTGTGATTTTATTGAGCAAAGATGCATTAAATTAATTAAAAGTGACATTAAATGCATTAAAGGTTGAGAAACACTGTTGAAAGTGGATCGGACCGAGCACCAAAACACGCTTGTAGCCAGTCAGCATAAACGTTTTTACCGATTCCGAGCCGGTTTTGTTGCCAGCGGCACAGCTGCGTGTTCTTGCTCTCTTCTCTCCAATGATGAAGTGACACACACCCGCCTCTTTTCACTAACTCATTTCATTTGCTTTGGTAAAATAGTGCTTGTATTGTGCATCATTTTACTAGTTCTCGCAGGTTTGATGCTCACATCAAAAGTGCGCACACCACTGATCTATATAAGTGGAGTGCATGCACCTCACATAAGCCACCTCTCAGTCTCAAGCAGCTTGTGATGACCAAAATGAGTGGCTTACTTAAAGGGATAGTTCACTCAAAAATCGCTTCAGAAGGTCTTTATTAACCCCCCGGAGTTGCATGGAACAGTTTTACTATGGAGAGATGCACTTTTATGGACTTCAAAAATGACCCAACAGTCACTGCCATTATAAAGCTTGGAAGAGCCAGGACATTTTTCATATAATGTAACATTTTATTCGTCTGAAAGAAGAAAGTCATATACAGATAATTTTCATTTTTGGGAGAACTAAACTTTTAAATGATCAAATACACTCAAAATTATATCAAAATTCCTGTCTTTGTGAGTATTCAGTTAAACACAGTCAGTTTTGGAACCTAATTAGTTGAGAAAGATAATGCAAGTTATGTAACAGGATATATTGGATTTGTGCATAAACTCTTAAAGTGACAGCAGTCTAATATTCCTGCTGATGCCTGTCATGTTAATCAAAGAACAAATGACTCTGCTCTTGACTGGATCACTTTTGTAACTAATTGTAGGCATTAATCTCTATGTAATTTTGACAATGAAGACTATACAGTGTTACATTTGGTTTCGGTAGAATTTCTTACCTGAATATACCGTATCTACTATAAATTAAAGCAGTGTTTATTTCAAAGAACTATATTGGAATCTGCAAAAATCAGTATAGGCAGCTCAAACGTACAAAAAAAATCGAAAATCGGAATCGGCCATGAAAATTGCAATCGGTGCTTTTCATGATGAGGGAGGAGAGAGAGTGGGCAAGAGGGAGATTTGAAGAAAGACTGTGGAAAGAGAGATGGCTGAGCGACATTATTAAAGAGAAAATGAGGAATATCACTAGAAAAAGAAGGGTTATGATCATATTTAATATATAATAATGTCTCATAATATTCATATTATTAATTAGCCTGGATGCCAGCCGAATTTAGCCCCGCCCACAACATTTTTTGCTCGGGCAATTCGGTCTGGACTCGATCCATAGAGGAGTTATTTTGCCCGAACAGAAACTGTTCGGACCAATGAAATTCTCAGGGCGGGCTTTAGACGATGATGGACAGATGATCAACAGTAACGTAATCATCCACGCCATCAAAGGCATTTGGGTTACTTGGGCACTAAACGGAGAACATGTTCGTATATGCATTCACCTTCACTATTTCTCTCAGAAATGTTGATCGTGTTGTAAAGTACTCTGTGTATCCTTAAATTCTTTTATTACAACACTGGCAAAGATCGTTTACAATCATCTTTTTCTTCTAACGTTACTTAATCCAGCGCGGACAGGGTTGCCAAGTTTTTTTGCAATGGAGCGCCATTGCTACTCAAAACTATAGCCTAAAACAATCCCAATAGCTTTCCGGGAGGTTCTCCGGAAAAAAAATGGCGTTTGGTTGGCAAAATGTTATTTTGGCAAGGTTGCCTGCTAAAATTTGCATTCCTGGGGCTACATATCACATAATTGGGGTCGCTCCAACCCGCGGACATGGAGAACAACCCGCGGGAAAAACACGGACTTGGCAACACAGTGCAGTTGAGTTCTGTTGACATTTGACAACTAACGTTAAACGTCGCTCCGTTGCTCTGATTGGTCTTTCCTGGTTCGGGTGAAACACACCCCATAATCAAAGCCCAATGGAGCAGTTTCAGACTCATATTCTGACTAGAATTGAGTATGACCAGGTCAGGCTAATTATTAATAGTATACATTTGATCAAATAAATACAGCTTACCAACCCCAAACTTTTGAACAATAGTGTATAATACTGTAAAATATTGTATAAATGAAGTAAACAATCATTATATAAATTCTTTGAATCTGTGCAGAACATTGGTATCATTTGGTTGTCACTTCTCAGTAACTGCGGCCTGATGATGCAGAAGATCACATTTATATGCACACAGGGAGAAATGACAGCATGACTGTGATTTAATTCACATACAGCATGATATGTGATTCACTTTCACAGGCCTATTATGCAATGGATGTTCCATTGACTCATTCTGTCGGCAGTCCAATGCATTCGTGATTTCTGGAATGGAAATCCCCATTTCAGCCCAGTAGAAAATATTCATAAGAATTTCTTTATTCTGCTTTCCCATATAGTCACAATTACAGGTCTGTAATTCTGAACACGCTGATTTTTGTGGCTGTAATTAAACATTTTATACTCCTACTCAGCTCCTTTTATACTCCTTTAAATTTCATTTTGTTACATATTATCTAGTGCAAATAAAAATAAGGTAGTACAAGGAATTAATTTCAGGAACCTTACACAGTTATCAATGTGCATATCTGAGTTTCAAAAGCTTGAAAAAACATCCGGCTACAATCTAGACTTAAACAGACCACTTTACCTGAACGAATTGTAAGTGGAAAAAACATTTGCGATAACATCATTGCTGGAGCGCTTGAAAATTGGCTTGATCTCTGTTAAAAATGAAAGTGCTGTAAAATCGAACCCCACGTCCCACACTGCCTTCACTCTTAGCCAACACAAGATGACTACATGTGCAAAAGTAGTACTATGTCCTTATAGACCAAGGAAAAGAGATGGAATGGGCATATGACCTTGCAAATCAGCTAATAAGACAGCTGAGTAGTAGAAGTAGTGTAAAAGAGAACTTGTCTTACACTATATGTTATGCTATATGATTTTGTTTCTGCTTAACAACCCAATTTGTGTCGTCTCATCATGCTGCTATACAGTCTCCAGGAATGTATGTCACCAAGATGGATTACAAGCAGTCATGCATGAATATGTCATGTATGGTGTTTCATTCCAGGATTTGTGAAAATCATACGGTCAGAGACCTGGAATTTCCATAAGCCAGTGAAAATCAGATCAAACAGAAATCAAAGGAACCTTCTGGCAATGCAGCTTCAATGGCAATCAAGTCTAACCAGAACCAGTCATTTGTTGGTGCAGAACTGAATCAATTTTAGTAATTTCATTGCATTTTTTCCCATAAATGTTAGACTAATGTTTTGTACATGAACACCCCTTTATATTTAAAAAGATACATGTTAAGTTTAAATATTTAAGACCTTCAAGAGAATGGATTATTTCATCATAATCAGTTTTACAGTTTTAATAGTGAACGTAATTATAAAGAATGATTGATTGTTTTTTAGCCTAATAGATTTTCTTCTTGAGAGAGGTAAAGCCATATAGCTAATTGCTAACTCATATGAAGCATTCATATCATATTAGAGCTCGTTTTGATGCCTAATTAGAATTTGGAATTTGGAGTTTTATAAAAACCTTTAGACTGATGTGACATTGATTTTATCCTCTACATAGCCAATGTGACATACAGTCAACAATAACTCCGCAATTATGGTCATCTATATAAAAGCAGCATACCATGCATTTGCTGTTCAAACATTTGGTATCATCAAATAATCCTGAAAGTGTTTGTCATAGTAATGGATGCCAATAGCTAACGTTTACATGGACGGTTTTAATCGAAGAATCCAAACGTAGTGTTTACCTGAATGCTAAATAAAGTGATCAGATTGATGTGCGTGTTTATATGTCACAAAGTTCAAATCTGAATAGATTTTTTGACATGCACACACTGCACTGTTTGTGCATTCCCATACCGTATAGCTTATTTTCTTTGTTTTAAAAAAGCAGACTTAATATTTATCTATTTCAGGTCCTAATTAGTCGCACGTGAATAGTTTTTAAGATATACCAATCAGGCATAACATTATGATCACTGACAGGTGAAGTGAATAACACTGATTATCTCTTCATCACGGCACCTGTTAGTGGGTGGGATATATTTGGCAGCAAGTGAACATTTGTCTTCAAAGTTGATGTATTAGAAGCAGGAAAAATGGGCAAGCGTAAGGATTTGAGCGAGTTTGACAAAGGCCACATTGTGATGACTGGGTCAGAGCATCTCCAAAACTGCAGCTCTTGTGGGGTGTTCCCAGTCTGCAGTGGTCAGTATCTATCAAAAGTGATCCAACGAAGGAAGAGTGGTGAACCGGCGATGGTCAGGGGCGGCCAAGGCTCATTGATGCACGTAGGGAGCGAAGGCTGGCACGTGTGTTTCGATCAAACAGACGAGCTACTGGAGCTCAAATAGCTCAATAAGTTAATACTGGTTCTGACAGTGCATCACTATGGGAAGAAGGCAAGCCGACGGAGGCAGTGTGATGCTTTGGGCAATGTTCTGGGAAACCTTGGGTCCTGCCATCCATATGAATGTTACTTTGACACGTACCACCTACCTAAGCATTGTTACAGACCATGTACACCCTTTCATGGAAACGGTGGCTGTGGCCTCTTTCAGCAGGATAATGCACCCACAAAGCAAAAATGGTTCAGGAATTGTTTGAGGAGCACAACAACGAGTTTGAGGTGTCGACTTGGCCTCCAAATTCCCCAGATCTCAATCCATTCAAGCATCTGTGGGATGTGCTGAACAAACAAGTCCGATCCATGGAGACCCCACCTCGCAACTTACAGGATTTAAAAGGATCTGCTGCTAACATCTTAGGGGTCTAGTGGAGTCCATGCCTTGACGGGTCAGGGCTGTTTTGGCAGCGAAAGGGGGACAACACAATATTATGAAGGTGGTCATAATGTTATACCTGATCAGTGTATATGTTTACATTAATTGGTACTTCGAACGTTATCTGTAATGTTTATGGTCTTTTTGGGCAGGATAAGTGATCTATAGAAACCGTTAAGACTGCACATTGCCGAGTGCTAACACAGGTAACTGACCTAACACATAATAGATTTATTTATGCAGGAAATAGCATGAACATATATACGGGGTTATTAACAGAGTTTGATGCAAATACAAATTAAATATTACAATACATACATTCCCCTATTGCTTAATTGCACTAAAGGTTTGCCATGCATCATGTTGATAGGAGTGACAGCATAAATACATTGAAATAAAGCTTTATGTCTTTAAATCCATACGCAGTGTCATTTCTCCGAAGTGTGCATATTATTTCCTGATGTCGTTTTGTTGACCAACATCCACTTCAGGAGATCTTGGAAACCGTTAAAAAGCCGCAGGTCAACTCAAATGCCTTACAGAAGCATAAATCTGCATTCATGAATCATTGTATCCTTTGTCATATAAATTCTGAGGTGTCTCGCCCGCCAGCTTATCTGATATCCGCTACTGTAATGAAGAAGAACTTATGTTTTAATAAGCAAGGGAAATTGATTTAAGACTTTAAACCAAAAAACATTTAAATGTTTAGGACATTTTCATTGTAAGAATGTACAGGGAGACTTCAGATTTAAAAACGCTTTTTTTGCGCATGTCCAGTGATTTATATAGATCATTTATGACACTTTATTCAACAATAATGACAGCTCGTTCCGTGCATCTTACGACATCACAAGTGAAATTTACTAGGAAATCCTACAGGAAATTTGTTTCTGTGTATGGTCTACTAGCAAAGATTTTCATTTCATTTCAATTACACAAAAAATATAATTATTACAGAATAAAAATATTTGAGCTGCTGACGTAAAAGGAGTTTCTTTGAATGAGACGCCATTATTCACATCTGCCCAACTCTACCATAAGATACAAGTTTATTACAGTTTACATTAAATACCACAAAGTATTAGTATTTTTGTATTTGTCAAATTGACTGTTTTACCCCTTCAATATACAAAGAAACCATACAAAGATGCATAGAGATACCTGAGGGCAGTCGGATAATACCTTAGCAAATATTGCCTGCGTCTTAAAGGATTATGGTCTAAAGGAGATGTCAGTCATAGAGACAAGCGTTCCTCAGGTCTCATGGTGGACAGATCAGAGCACTTTCACTGTCTCAGGCTTTCAGAGTTCAGCTGTTTTTCAAAGTTTGGCCTTCTCAGCCTGTTGGGCCTTGTTTGAGTTTGAGTTCAGGGGCCTTTGTGTTTACTGAACACAGAGGTATTCTGAGCATGAGCTGGCAGAAGAATCCATCTCAGACTCTCACTGCTGGAGCCTGCAGCTCAATGACCGTTTTGAATTACTTGTGTGCCAAAAAATGCGTTCTCCCTTTATAGATAAAATAGTTTCGATAAACTAGTTGACATCACTAAATAGTGGAACAAAGACCAGCAAGTTTATATAATATACTAGCTTAGAAAAGTAGTTCTCACTACTTTTTTTTCACAAAGCTGCTGTGTAGAAGTCAGTCATGAATGAGGCTCAGTTTGCTGAAGGAACAGTGGTGGTACCATAAAATCAGCTCAAATGAACAGTAAAGTTGTCACAATCAGACTTGCATTCTGCAGGTTGGTATAGTTTGTAAATGGCAGCTGTTAACCATAAAAGTTAATACTTTGTCTCTCCCATGCGGGTCATGATCTTAACAGCCAGTATTTTGTAGTGAGGTAATTGAGGATCAATTCTTTGGCTTTCACAGTCTAATCAGCTCCATGTGCTGTTATGAATATGTGCTATGTTGGATTAAATACAAATACAAAGATACATGTTCCTGTTCTTTCAGTCATGATCATATGAAACAAATGCAAGAGTGTAAATGTGAAATGTGTTCTGATGATGAAGGATGAGCACTGAAAATTAAAACACATTTATACATTATTTAAAAAAAAGTAATGTTATTAAAATGATTATTCTAATAATAGTATATAATATAAAAATACTGTGTATATCGATTTGCTAACTTTCATTCTATTTTATATGAAATGTTCCTTCCCTGGAGCACTTTTGATAGATCCTGACCACTGCAGACCGGGAACACCCCACAAGAGCTGCAGATTTGGAGATGCTCTGACCCAGTCGTCTAGCCATCACAATTTGGCCCTTGTCAAACTCGCTCAAATCAAACTCTCTCAAATCCTCACGCGTGCCTTTTTCCTGCATGCTTCAGCTTTGAGGAGCCCCACTAACAGGTGCTTTGATGAAGAGATAATCAGTGTTATTCACCTCACCTGTCATAATGTTATGCTTATATATGTACAGTATGTATATTTAAAAGTTGGATTGTTACTAACTGCATTATTATAAAAATGTTTAAGCTGATACTGAAGCTAGTGTGAAATTGACATAATGTTAAGAATAGAACTTGGTCGCATTTCACAATAATCAAAACACAGGTAGCTTCTCCCGTTAGAAGCAAGATACTAAGATGAGGTCATGTTAATATTTCCACAATGAGCGCTTTGTTTTTGGTCTCTTTTGTTTAGGAGTTGATGTGCAATAAGGGTCTCCGGCGTGTCACTCTTCACACTGAAGTGTAACCAAACCACTGAGATCGACACACAGAGTGATTGAAAAAAGAAGACAACGGAGAATCAGTATTTACAATAACTGTGTGCAAGCACCATGGTTACAGGCTAGGAGAAAGGACTTATTGTTTTGGCTCTGAGCAGGTGTGTTTCACAGCTCAGCACTAAATGGATTTTATGACATATCTTGAGTTGTTTTACTGGTCGGTTGCAGATTATCCATATTATCAACTATCTATCTATCTGTCTGTCTGTCTGTCTTTCTGTCATTCTATGGTAGATGTATTTAGTTATATCTATGGTTCTGTAGTTCTATTTTTGTTCTATCCATAAGGACTATAAAACGTATGGATACAGCAAGTCTACATACAGAATCAACCACAGGCAACATTTTTATTACTCGTTCCTGGCAATTTATCAAGTGCTGGTTTATGATTGATTACAAAAGCTGACTTTTGGAAATAACTACAGTTCTAAATAGACTTTAGCAAGTAGAAACAGTTTCTAGAGTGGTTGAAATGAGTGATTCTAGTTCATCTTAGACCCAGCAGTGCTAACAGATAGATGACATGGTTAATGACCCCTTTACAACCTCTGCATATCATGTAAAGGCCTACTGTGTATTCCAATTTGCGTCTCCACACTGCACATGTACTGTGTATATTTAAGCACAAATCAGACAAGAATCAGAATAACCAAAAACAGACAGTAGCCGCATTTCCATTACCCTTCAAATTAAAATTGCGAATTGAAAATACCCCCACTGGAAACAGATATCATACATCTCATATATCACAAAAACCTTTTTCCGCATTTATAGATCACCTTGCGTATGTAAAAGTCAATCATTCTTTAAAGATGGCGCAGTATATTTGGACAGAAGGCGAGACTTCTTATTTACCACTTTATTTATTTATTAAAGACAAAAGAATGATAGGAATACTGGATTCTAAGCAACAAAGAAATGCAACAATATTATCTTGAAGCAGATTTGAGGGAGAAACACACAGAAGCACCTCATACGTGGCCGCTCCCAAGTATAAGGGGCTTTCCTGGCCATTAATGTTCGGATAAAACACCTACATATCCTTTGATTAAAAATAATGGCTAGTGTGGTGGCTGCGATATACATAAACCATTACATGCCAAAGGTTGCAGTGAGTATAAACACTGAATGAGAAACAGGTGATTGTAATTAACTTCTGGGTTTGGAGGTCCAGTGAGACGGTCTTTTGGTGGGGAACTGAGTGAGTAGTCGGTCTGAATGTGACGTGTTCCCCTTCTATGAGTGGTTCCTGCCGCTGAACTCATGTATCTCCTGGGTCTTCCTCTGGGTTTAGAAGTTGTAGTAGTTTGTTGAATGGCTCTGGAACAAATAGGATTACCATCAACAGCTGTGACATGAGCAGGCTGAAGCAAAGAAGTTGTTGAAATGTGAAGTTGTTGAAACCTGGTCAGTGTCAATGGAATTTCTGGCTGAGTTTCTTAGTGCTGCACTTTTGTGATATTCAGTAAATCTTACCTGCTCGTGTAGGAAGAATTACTCACCAAAGGTTTTTCTTTGGAATAGAGTCAGGACACACTACATTTCCAAGTAATTTGCTTGAAATGGAAGATGTTTAAATGTATCCTAAATGTATATGACAAACATTTTAAGATCATTATATTGTTTAATCAAGTTGAGTAGACCTACATGTCTGGAAAATGGGAGAAGCATTGTCTAATATTATATTCTTTACTTGTCTTTCTGTCAGATTGGGAGAAATAAAACAATTCCACAGATCTGAGACCTTTTTTATTGTTGCCCATATTTATAGCTCCAGATATTAGTCCAACTATGAAAGATACAATTTATGCTTCAGTTGGAAACATTGCTGAGAACGGTTGACTGCTGTTTTGTTGACAGTGTTGAGACAATTGCAGTGTTTTCTTTGAACTGTTGCTTTATCCATTTTGGGAAAAGTCTTCAATCTCACTTAGATGAATATTGAGGATCCACAAGCAGAGACTTATTTACGATTAAGCTAAACAAAATCCAGAATCCAGCACTCATAAGTAGAATAAACCACGCAAGAATCAGAATAAACAAAACAGACCGTGAACAGGAAATGACATGCTCAGAATTACAGTTAGAGTGCTTTCTGGACTTCACAATTTGGGTAATACTGAAATGCTTTTAAAGCAAATGCAAATTCTGTCATGAATTACTCACCCTCATGTCGTTCCAAACCCGTAAGACCTTCGTTCATCTTCAGAACACAAATGAAGATATTTTTGAGAGCTTGAACCCACATAGACAGCAAGGCCCAGAAAGGTAAAAACAATTAGTAAAATAGTCCATGTGGCTACAGAGGTTCAACCATAATAGTGACGAGTATACTTGCGCAAAAAACAAACAAAAATAACAACTTTATCCAACAATTTATTCTAGTCTGTGTCAGACTCTTACACTGTTGACGCAGTGTAAACAGCGCAGCACTTCTAGTTCTACGGCAGAATGACTTGTGCTCATGCGTTGTGGTGCTCATATAAACAGCAGTGACCAATGGTAAGCCGGCGTTCTGGAAGTGCGTCAACAGCGTAAGAGTCTGACACAGGCTAGAAGAAATTGTTGGATAAAGACGTTATTTTTGCACACAAAAAGTATTCTCGTTGCTTCATAACATTAAGGTTGAACCTCTGGAGTCACATGGACATTTTTAACGATGGCTTTACTACCTTTCTGGGCCTAGAAAGTGGTAATTAAATGGCTGTCTATGGAGGGGTCAGAGAGCTCACGGATTTCATCAAAAATATCTTTATTTGTGTTCCGAAGATGAACGAAGGTCTTACGGGTTTGGAACAACATGAGGGTGAGGAATTAATGACTGAATTTTCATTTTTGGGTGAACTAACCCTTTAATAGTTGATTAAATTGCGTAAATCTAAACAAGTATTAATGCACATTATAATCATTTAATTAGCCAGTCTTTGGAAGTACCAGTAACAAAATATCCTTTGAGAAGTAGCTATAAACTAAAATAATAAAAAAAAAAATCTGATAATGCTAAATGTCAAATTTAGTTATTTTATGGGATAAACTAATATTGACTCATAATTGTATAAAAATGTACTTCATGGCATTAGTTCAAGGTGTTGGCTGTGTTTACATTAAACTGATTACCTCAAAACATACATCAGGCCAAATCCAGAGGAATGTAAGCAGAATGCCATCATAGAGGTCTGTGTGTTTCCTTCGAGCACCTGACTGAAAATGAAAAGTACGGTAAGGAGCACAGATGGATATCCCACAGACAGATTTGTGTTTCTCTTGAAGCGATTAGCCTTTTATCCCTGTTGATGCATTAGGAGCAGCTGAACTCTGTAGTTTCATAATGGTAATGTAAGCTGAAGGATTGCAGACTGCAGTCAAATTGCAACAGTGAGATGTACAGTGAGCCATTTACCCCAATCTGTCTCAAAAAGTGTTTATACTGAGGTTGCATAACTGTTATTTCAGTACTTACAGTGAAACACATACATTGAGTTTTAACTTTGTGAGATTGTTTGTCTTGTCATAGATACTGCGGTATGGAAAGCAGGTTTAAACAGAGGGTCAGAAGGACATGGGCATGCTTGCTGAGAAAAGCCTTAAAGGCTTTTTGTTCACCCAAAAATAAAAACTCATGTCCTTCAAAATCTGTATGACTTTAAAAAAGAAACTTTGAAGAATGTGTTGGCAGCTCTTCTCCATGCAGTTATAATCAATATGAACTCAGGCCGGATTGACTTAAGTAGTGTAAATAGTTATTGTAGCTGTTTACTACATTCATTTGCGCTCTCCAGTCTAGAGTGAATGCGACCTGTGCTGATTAGTTATGTCCCCTATTAATTGTATTAAATGTATTATATGAAGCTAGTGTTATTAGGTTGTAATTGTTAATTACAACAATTCATTTGAAACAACCCAATACATACATTACCGGGATTTAAGGCTAGTTGGAAGTTATCCTAACTTTAAGAGGTTCTTTACGATTCATTTGTAAGAAGATTAATTTCAAGAATCTGTATTCTTTTTAAGTTTTGTCTTATGAGCAATCTTAAGAAGTATTTTTGGGAATACAAAATATTCGTAACTTTTTCTCTCAAGTAAGAAAATAAGCACTATGTTCCCTGAGTCAGATTTACTAATGCGGCCGCAATCTAATAAAAGTGACAATGGGAGTGGAAATTTCTTTGAGTGATCACAGTAAACCCTAATGCTCAAAATAAGTAAGTGGTTTGAGTAGAGCCAACTCAAAAATGAACTTTTATGAGTATTTAGAACTTTTTTAAGTAATCTGAATTGTTTCATTGTATTGATTTCTATGAGCTTGTTTCTTTTAATTTAGACAAACTTAAATTTAACTGAAACTGGGCTGGGATTTCTATTTCCCAGCATGCTTTGCCATGGCACTTGAAAGTGAGAGTAAATGCTAAAATTAAGTGTTAAATAATGTTATAAAATAATAATACTAATAAAATAATAATAGCTATGCTCATTTAGGGGGTTACCTTCATGGTGACAAGTGGAGCACGAGCTTGGTTTGAGCACAGGTATATGCTGTACTCATTCAGTAATTGCTATGCTTAAATGCTGTCAAAGCATTGTGTTACCAGTTAGCAAGTTAACATCTACTGAATTAAAGCTATCACTTCTATTCACTTCTTAAAAAGTTGAGATTACATTATTTTAATTTAAATGAGTTAGCATACTCATATATTTTAAGTTAAGAGCAATTATACAAGTACAAAATAAAAATCTGTCAGCTCTGCTTACTTAAACTTTGAATTTCTTAACTTGGTTCTAAAATTGGTTAAGACATGCTGTTTTCGGCGTTAAATAATGGTGCAAATACCACTAGATGGACTACTGCAAACCTAAGTAAATCATGTTCCATTATTCATTTAAACACTCTCCACCCATAAATTTAGTGGTTTGACAGAGAAACTCCTACAAATGCATATGCAATAAGAACAGCTGCAAAAATAGCCGTGTCCATACCTTTTCATCACTAATATCTCACTTCATATCTTTAGTAAATCCTGACAGTAGTTTTTTTTATTGCCAAAAGAGGGTTTGCACTTGGGAAAGCTGCTAGTAAATCTGGCCCCGTGTCTTCTGAAGCAACACAATAGTTAGTGTGATGAAAAGGCTGAAATTAAGTCTTTATTTTTTTTTATATTAGGGTAATTAAACTTAAACGTTTTTTGCACTCAAGAAGGCAAATAGAAAATATCTCTCAATCTCTTTTTCGCAAACATGACAATAGAAGTTTATCCCGTGTTTGTCTATTTAAACAGACACTGTTTGTTAGATACTCCCTCAAATACGTGGGCCATGAGTGCTTTGGACTGATGAGTTGAGACAGCTGAGATATGTGTGGTGTTAGATACTGATTTCCCAATTGGCTGTAATCCATAAAGGAGAATATGAGATTTCAGACAGTGCAAATGCTGGAAAACAAGAATCCATCATTTAGACATCAAAAATCCTCTTGGCTTCAAAAGAGACGAGAAGATATTGGATCGGCCTGGTGGTGTTGAAAACACATCCATACAGCTGAAAATAAAGGGTATAGATGTGGCCTTAATGTTTCGTGAATGATAAGGACCATAATTATCCCATTAGTAAGCACAACTATCCAGGTCTCAAGAGAGCTCTTAACTTCTGTATTACCAATACATGCAGGAAATTAAAGAACTGATGGAGTGACTTCTCTGAACTATAGCATGTTTTGATCTAAATGCCTTTTAAATTTGTTCAGCCCTGTGTAATCCTTTAACCGCCATTATAATGACAAAATATAAAGTGTTTACGTTATATTAGCTGATCTGTCTCAGTGAAAACACACAGCTGGCAAGCCAATGAGGGGGAGAAGTTGTGACTTATGATCTGAGAATGTCAGCCCTTGTGAAAAATTAAGTGTGCTTAATTTTATTAATCGAGCACTTGTAGTGTACTTAAAGTTTATTTTTATTTTTTTAAACGTACTTGCAGATGATATAATATGTGAAATAAAGGCTACTTAAAGGGGCTATATGTAAGACCTTTCATGTATTAATTACTTGTTTATTGCCAACACGTAAACAGCTTGTAACGAGACCTTTCCCAACTTCCTATAGGTTGTCTATGTAAGCCTGTAAACAGATTTTTATATGGAGTCGGGACATTTTCTTTTGCCAGGAAAATCAAAAGGATGTGATGTTTACACATGCTCCCGAGAGCCTCTCTTCCGTTCTGACACATTAAAAACAAATGGAAAAAGCTATTCTAGAAAAGGGATTCATTCAAACTATTGTCTCAAAAAGACTTTATAGTCATATCCAGATTCTTTCTTATAACTGCTGTTTTCTCACCGCTGTCATTTTTGTTGTGTGTTTATTTTGTTATTGAGAGGAAAGTGCACAGCACATATTTACATATTCATCTAAACGTTGCTCTCAGCAGCATGGGCAGTGTCTGGATGTTCGCTAACAGTATATTGCTGTAAAGGTATTTCAAACTTATTTTTACTTCTAAGAAAAAAATGAAAAAGAGCTTCGCCGTGAGTATATCAGGGCATTGAATCAAGTTCGGTCTCTTGTATGTTACGCGCCGTGCATGAATGTGAGCACGAGCAATAAGTTGCTGGCTGCGGTTAACTTAATGGCCACCAGTGTCGCCAGTAACAAGGGTTTCTGCCCTGTCCAAATATCCACACTTTGCAAGTGTTTATACACTGTAAAAAATCCAACCTATGTTTTGTGTGACAAATTCAGCTTTTAAAGTTTATTCAACTATTTAACATGAAAGATAGCTCAAATCATTGAGATAACTCAAACAAATAAGTTGAGAAAACTCAAAAATATTCTGCTGCTGGTTGCCTTAAACTTTTAAGTTTTCTCAACTTTTTTTTTTTTTTACAGTGTAGAACTTTTGATTACTCAAACGGACACACTTACATTGTTAGGGACATGCGAGTTTCTGAACATAATGCATGATGGATACGCTTTGCCGGGAATACTGCGCCAAAGCATGGGTTTAGTGTGCATTAAGGGCACTGCAGTATACCATTTTTAAGGCCCTGTCCCAAATGGCACCCTAAACCCTCACGGTCTTCCTACGAGTCCAGACTTTCGTTACGTAATGCCACTTTGACTGTCGGAAAGAAGTCTCTGCGGAGCTCGCATCAGTGCGGGCTCTGCAAAAGTGCGCATCGACAAATGTAACAAGGACAGACTTAATGGATAGGTGCACCCGGCAGCCATTGTAAGTCCACAAGTCCGAAAGTGCATATGAAGTGTGCCATTTGGGACAGGGCCTTTAAAACATGGAACAGTCTTGCGCACTTATATTCCTGTCACATACACACTCTCAAGTGGCCAAGACCGCAAGTGTGGGTATTTGGACAGGGCATATATTTAGCCCCTTTAAGTGTACTTAAAAGTGTACACTTTCATGACTATGTTAAGTACATTTTTTAAAGTTTTAGGGTGAAGCACAGGCGAAGCACTGCCACTTGGGCGCGATATCTCTGCGCCCAAGAAGCAGTGCTTCGCCTGTGCTTCCCCATAATATAGTCCCAAGTCAATATCTGCCTAGGAAATCTCCTAGTCTTAATCTGCATCGCTATTTGTACTCATTATGAATACGCAGGCCACAAGAAGTAAATACAAATTTTGATCACTTTTACTTTGGGACATGCTAGCTGGCAACATAGGATTCCATTTATTATGCTAAGCTAAGCTAGCGGCGACCTTGCCAAACTAAAACAATGCATGCACTGAAACAAAAATGCATTTGCCCACATATCTAAATGTAGGAAAGAAGTTGAATAAGCCCTATTTCTAAAAATGGTGGAGTGTTTTAATGCACCTTTAATGTATTGACTAAGTACATGCAAAGCTCTTGATTATTATTTTAAGTGTAGTGTGGTATTAGATATTACATTTAAATTTTTATATTTTAGATGTACTAAATTGCAACTTCATTATTTCAAATGTGTATTTATGACACAGGTTTCAATAGAAAATACATTAAAGTGTATTTTGTTAAAAATGTGTGTCAGTATATTTGTCAGTACACCATAGCCATGTTTTAAAGACAATATGAAATTAATTACATATAATGAAGTGGGTCAAGTAAAACGCTCTTAAGCGCAACTTATTGCATTTTTCTCATTGAGCGTATTATTTCTTTTTTAGGTATGCAATATACTTATTTTTTAGAGAAGAACAATTTTATAGATAAACTATAGATAAATGGACTGTATTGTTGTTTGTAAATGGAAACCACATTGTTTACCAGTTTTGAAGGTCAGTATGGCAAAAGATTGCTGGAAAGTATTGTGGGAATGTTATAGGTGCGGACTGGATCTGTGCCGGGACTCAACTCACAGGGATTGTAGTAATGTACTTGGGCGTACATGAACTGTGTCATGAATGTGCTGGGAATGTGGTGGGAGTACACTGGAAGTCAATGAAAGAAATTTGAAACAAATGTTCATTTCTACAAAACTAAAAGCATTGAAGATACAACTAAATGAGGTAGATTTTGATTATGAATGCTTTGAAAAGCCGTATGACGGCTTAGCAAGTGAGATGTTGTACAAGTTTTTGTACTAACATTGATGCATAGCCCAAAACATTGCCTTGATTAAGTCTTCCCTGAAAGCACACACACCTACTTAAACACATCCAATATTGGTTTCTTTGGTGTGTGGATGGCCTCTTAAATTTTACTACTCCCACGGGGTACTGAATAATACAGGTCCCCTCCATGAGAGAAACCTGCTGTAACGAAGAAAAATACAACTCCGTGGAGCTGATGAAGTTAAGCTGTTGTGCAAGAGCTGTGATTTGAGCAGGAAACCATCTCAAGGCCTCAGGACAAGCATTACCTCATGCACTGACAGACCATTGATTGAGAACACTGACAAAACACTGAGGGCTTTGACAAGGCGTACCTGACCCAGGTGTATGATTTGTAACCTTCAGAAACGGCAGATAAACCCACTAAAAGATACCAATGAGTTATGTGAAAGGTTCTTTTCTTTCTGTTTTCTAGGCCTATTTATTTCAGAATACCATAATAAAACTCTGTTGTGAATATGTATCTTTAAAAGTACCCATTCCCAAATAACTTTGAATTAGACATAAGCAAAAATGTATTTGTGGTACGGTGAGGGAGTCTGTTGCAATCTCAGTAACAGTTATGAATAATTCACTAACTGTGAGTGATTCAAACCAGTAACTCACGAACAATCTTTTGATTGACTCATTAAAAAAGAAACAGTTCATAAATGTCATTTGTTTGCGAAACAGATATCACATATCGTGCTGTGTTCATTGGAAAATTCGCTGTGCATTCTTAAGATGTAATTAATCAACGTGCTTTCATTAGTATTTGTATGTAGTATTTGTATTTTTACATAAAGTGTGGTTCATTTACATTTTCATAGACACTGAAACATACAATATTGACACATTGATAGCACTAAAACATAGGCCCTATTTTAACAATCTGAGGGCATGGTCTGAAGCCCATGATGCAGGGCGTGTCCAAATCCACTTTTGCTAGTTTAACAATGGAAAAAACGGTCGGCTCGCCAGGCACATGGTCCAAAAGGGTTATACATATTCTCTTAAGAGTCATGGGTGTGTTTTGGGTGTGTTGTGCAATAAACCAACCAGTCTCATCTCCCATTCCCTTTTAAAAATGAATAATAATACTGCGCTGTTGACTTTAGACCAGGTTTTTGTTGGTCAATGGCGCAGTCAATTTCAGTTGCCTCAAAATAGCAACACACCAACAATGCGCCTGTACCAAGCGGCAACCTCCTCCAGTTTCTCTTGAAGCCAATACAGAAGTGACTGAAACTGCAGTTCATCGACTGGCCGCTAGGGACAGGCTCCAGAAGGGAGCAGAATCTCATTGAGCCCCATGTTAAAATGCCCAACTTTACAGCAGAAAAAAAAAACATGTTTACAGCCTGGTAAAAATTGTGGTTTTGGTTTTGGTGTGATTTTTTTTTTTTATAACTCATTCGTTTACATTATATAAAGTTTTAAATGTCTGCGTAATTAAGGGCGTGGCCACTTTGAGTGACAGCTGGATTGCCAGTTATCTGCTGTCTGTTAGCCATCACGTCACCTCAGCTACACCCATTCCCGACTTTTTGCCCATTTTCTGTTATCTGGGATTGATGCGCTGCCAACATGGCAACAGCCAGCTCGACCATACGTTACGCTTCAGAACTGCTCTTCAGAATCCTATGGGTGACGTATATGAAAATATGTCCATATTTTCAAACAGTCGGCCTGAACACACCAAATGTGTAAGTGTATTTGCTATTTGGTCAGATCGTTAAAATAGGGCCCTTAAACAACATGGCGCTGGACGTGAAAATGATAAAAGCTTCGGGCTGAAACTAGCAAAAAAACACTTGCTAGTGTCTGGCGTCGCATTGCTTCAGGTGTATGAGGGCCAAATATATTTACATATGAACAACCTTACTGACGTACCAATGTGTACAAATCCTTATTTTTGAATATTAAAATCATGGCATAAATATTTTGAATCTATTGTATTCTATTGTCATATCAATGACATTGTTTTCAGTCGCATTTATAGTGTTTTTTATGGTATGCCAAAAAGTGTTTATTTTTAAATGTGATTTAACCATTATCTACATACGTTCAATACAAAAATATGCAATATGAAAATTTTAATACATTTAAAAAAACATTTTTTTAATAAAAGACAAAAGGTTCATCTTGAAAAAGGGGGTCGTCTTATAATCAGGGTAGTCTTATAATACATTTTATTTGTGCACTGTAATCCAAATCTTTAGGCTGCATATATGATTGTGAGGAACAGACCCAAATTTGAGCCTTTCTCAACAGCGACCGTAAAATCCTGCACTCAAGAAGAAGTCTATCCCATTTTGTACCTGCTGAACCACATATGGACACGATTTGATTTGAAATCAGTGGTGCATTTTTGTCTTACACCAGACAGATATGCAAGGACTACAATGAATGTAGCAACATTTATAAATGTAATGAATGGTATATATATTATTATTATTAATAAAAAAGCAAACAAGAACATAGATAACCAGATAATACACTCATGCCCCTTATTTGTATCACTAATTAAGTATATTTTCCCATACTCTTCGGAGCCATCTGGCTTCACTCACAGAACAAGGGCACTATGGGAAAGAGTCAAACAGCAGGAGAGATCAGTTCACTGGATTCCTTCTTAATAAGGCGTCTCTCAACAATATTGTTAAAATCAGTTGAAGGGTGAAAACCACATGATTTCATTACTCCCATCCAGTCATGGCAGAGCAAGTGTCTGGTAAATTGCCTCCTCTGCCAACACAGATCTTGGTTCACTACGTCTCTTTACACTGCACTCTTATCAGACCCTGTGTCTGCACAGCGTGTGAGGAGAGGGGGTAATCGGCCGCGTGTCATCTTGCCATGCACACACAGCAAATTAAGATTAAACCCTTGCTGTTCTCTTAATTCAAGCTCACAGAAACAAACAGACTTGATCATTGAGGAACTGCGCCTTTATTTTGATGCAATTGTTCCCCTGATTAGCTACTACTTTAGCGGCCATTCATTATGTAATTTTGTCTATAATTTAATGCACATGTGAGTTAATATATTATTTTGATGAAGAACTACTACTGTCAGCTTGAAAAAGGCCAAGCATCAGTGGAGACGGTCCAAGGGATCAAAGCTTTGGCATTGATTGTGGATTCCTGGCATCCACTGGTTCCATCTTTTTAAGATAACAAAAGGCAGTTTTGTTGTGCAAGGGCATAAGACCGGCTGGCCAGAGAAGCAGCCATGGTTCACATCTTCAGCTCATTGCTGGAAGAGAAGCACAGGATCTACTGTGGATGATCTCTCTTGGCATTTGAAAATATATCTGAAACCTCCCTCAGTTCAGGCTAATCAAAATATTGTATTTCTTTCTCACTAAAACATTTTTAAAATCAAAAGAAAAGTAAAAGTCTGTTATACAGAGTAGACCTCTATACACAAGAGTTTCTAAATATTTTAGTTTTTGGAGCAGCCCGTAAAAAGAAGTACACTTTAGCATACTTTTAAAAAAGTACTTATTAGAGAAATAATATACTTTAAAAACTTAGAAACTTAATTGCAATTAAATGAAAAGGGATTACAGTTTGAAAACTGGTCATAAACTGCATTGTTTTTATAATGTTTCCTGGTGTACACTATGATTATTACTGTAGATCAAAATTGGTTATAATTTATAAATAAAAGGCATTTTTCCTACTCTGATTTTAGCCTCTGATCTGAACGCTCTGTTTGAAGGGGCGTGTCTGCTGTGAGACTTCAGTGTAAACGCCCTGCTGTGATTGGCTGACATCTTTGCATATGAAATAGCTAGTATTACATGTGGAACTCTCCCAAAAACTTTTAGCACGTTTTTACTATTACAGCTCTTAAGGTTTACTAATCATGAAAAGTGTTGATTATAGCATTATATTTTGATGTATGGCATTATATTCAGATCGTGGCGTGAAAGGTTGCAGTGATGAGCATTGTAGCCGATCACAGACATGTTGAACACATGAATGCAGAGATCTCGTCATTGCAACTCGATTTCTGCACACTAACGAATGCTTTCATCATAACTAACAGTGCAAACACAATGTAAATAAGAGACACTGATTATAAATGGAGTTTTGGCACGAGTGAACTCAGTCACTGATAAACTCGTCCTGTTTGATTGACAGCTCCAGTGATTGCAAAGGGAATCTTCTTTGATCGCTTTCTATATATAATTTAATCAGTTTAAATAACAGATCATTTTCACCGTACGAGAAACATGAAGTTGACCATTTAGTCACTGGTTTGATTTACTAACTCATTATAGGACATCTCACTGTACATCATTCATATCAGAAATCACTGATCACAGATCAGGCATTAGAATTAACACAGTTACTAACATGTTGTCACATTACTGTTGAGCCCATATCCTAAAAGTCTGTTTGCAAAGCCTGGGCCAAAATTACAACTGATTTACCAAAGAATCCAGAGTGAAATGTTCTGAACACAAATAAATAATGCTCAACTGAGACATTCACATTGTTGAAAATAAATAACCACATTCCTAGAATTAGGATCCTTTGGAAGGTAATGTTATTTGTAGTCCATCCTGTATTGCTCTTCTCTCCTCGTCATGTCACTAACACACCGGTGGGCGGGGCCAAAGTTACAATGATGAAGCAGGTGTTGATCTTCTTCTGTAGAGGCAGTCTTTCACCCATTTAAAGGCACATTCCACAATGAGTCGTTCTCTGGGCTTGGTTACAATGAAAGCTGTTTTTGGACTAACAAGGCAACTTAAAGGATATTCTTATAGTATGATGACCTCTTATATGTCAAAGACTCAAGGAAATTTTGATTTCTCAGTTCATGAACCCTTTAAAGTATGACAAAAAAATTATTAAAAACTTTAATTTGACATTATAACAGCGCACTTTTTAAAAGTGTTAAGAAACATGAAAGTACACTTAAGTGGCGATTTATTTCTTTAATATTACAGTATACTCCCTACAAGTAAAATATATTTTTAAGATTTGAAGTACTACAAGTGCATATTAAAAACAATTAAGCACTTCCTTTTTCACATAGGAGCCCATAAAACATGGAGAAACAATCATTTTTTTATTGTTTTAGTTTCAGTTAACTATAATCCTGCTTCTCTGTTCACTTATAAGGAGGAATAGAATGTCAGGTTATTCACGGAAAGATTTAGTATTTTACATCAGAATCCTCTTTCATCCTAGGCCTTCCATATAGGCTGCCTCACTATTTCCACTTAAACATTCAGTATATCAACTATTACTTCTTTCTCCATCACAATTCGCAACAGTAAATTTAGCTGTCAACAACAGGTGGCATTTGCTTCAAATTCAGCCTGGGCAAATGATGATGGCTGCATAATGTCACAATGTGAGGCTATTTCTGTGTTGATGATCAGGGAGTGCCTGTGAGCTCACTCGTTACAGTTCTCTGTACCTTGCTCTGATGTCTCTAAGGTTTCACACACATTAGGCACAACCCTTATTTTGATGTGCATTATACCTTTTCACCATAGCAACTTAAATCTGCAGTAACCCTGGAAAATCCCTAATTATAGCCACTAACTAATGTAGAGGGTGAGGTCGATGTGGTGTTTTGCCATTTGCCCTTTCTAAATAAGTATTTGCAATTCCTTGTGATGGAATATTGAATAATTTTGTAGAATACCCTATTTGCACATTATTACTGACATTTTAAAATTCAGATTTTGTGAAGTTGGTGTTACGGGTGTGGTGCTCAGGAACAGGCAGAAGACGTAGGAGATGCAAATACAAACGTGTTTAATAATAAATAAACTAAAGGCAGGCAAACAAGAGCACAACAAATCATAACGGTGACCAGGCAAAGAGTAAGGAACAGGGAAGAACTTAGCAAACAGAAACAAGATAATTAACTGAACACAGCTGAAACGAACATGAGGGTAACTATAGTGACAAAAAAGTGGCGGGAAACTGAGACAAAGGAAAGGACATTAGCTTGTTTCCGACCAGAGAATAAAAAATAAAAAAGCTAATTGTGACTTTTTATATCTTATGTTTATAGATGTTTATATCTTGCCATTCAGACTTTTTTTCTTGCGACTGCAAGTTTATATCTCGCAATTCTGACTTTATAACTCGCAATTCTGACTTCTTTTCTCAAAATTGTGTGATATAAAGTTGCAATTGCGAGTTATAAAGTCTGAATTGAGAGTTATATAGTCAGAATTGCAAAATATAAAACTTGCGATTGTGAAAAAAAGTCAGAATTGCTAGATTAAAAAGTCACAATTATCTTTTAAATAGTTTTTTTTTCCATGGCAGAAACAAGCTTCCATAATTATCTCACCTGAAACCATGCTACAAAATACTAAACGAGATAGTTTACCCAAAATGTTTAATTCTGTCAAAATTTAAACCTGTATTTCTATTTTTTCCACAAGAATGTTGGGGTCTGGACAACATTGGACCCCATTTAATTTCATTGTAATTTCCACAGAAGACAGACTTCTCATTTTTGGGTGTACTATTTTATTTTTACTTTAAGGTTCATCTAGATTGTTTACATGAAAATTTAGGGCCAGATTTACAGGGCAAATGTGAGAGCGCAATTCCAAAAAGGTGCCGATGGGAGTGGAAAGTTCTCCACGTGATGTACAGATGAGGCGCAAATCAAAAAACACAGACGCAGCCGTATAATTTCCGTAATGACCAACACAATCTACAACCCCAAATCAGAATAAGTTGGGGACAGTATGGAAAACGCAAAAAAAAAAAAAAAGAAGTGATTTCTAAATTTACTTTGACTTGTATTTCATTGCAGACAATATGAACAAAAAATGTTTCATGTTTTGTCTGGTCAACTTCATGTCATTTGTAAATATGCATCCTTTCCTGTCATTCAGACCTGCAACACATTTAAAAAAAAGTTGGGACAGTAAAGCATTTACCTCTTTGTAATGTTGCCATTCCTTTTCACAACACCTAAAAGACGTTTAGGGACTGAAGACACCAAGTGATGAAGTGTTCAGGTGTAATTTTATCCCATTCTTCCTGCAAACAAGTCTTAGGGTGGGCAACAGTACGGGGTCTTCGTTGTCGCATTTTGCGCTTCAAAATGCGCCACACATTCTCTATTGGAGACTGCAGGCAGGCCAGTCAAGTACCCGTACCCTCTTCCTCCGCAGCCAGGACTTTGTAATGTGTGCAGAATGTGGTTTTGCATTGTCTTGTTGAAATATGCATGGACGCCCCTGGAAAAGATGTCTTCTTGAAGGTAGCATATTATGCTCCAAAATCTCTATGTACTATTCAGCATTAATGGTGCCTTCACAGAAGTGCAAGTTAAAATACTGATTCATCTGACCACAGTACACGTTTCCACTGTGTGATGGTCCATCCCAGATGCTTCCGAGCCCTGAGAAGTCGACGGCGCTTCTGGACACTGTTTACATAGGACTTCCTTTTGGCACAGTAAAGTTTTAACTGGCATTTGTGGATGTAACTACGTATTGTGGTACTTGACAAAGGTTTGCCAAAGTAGTCCTGAGCCCATGTGGTGATATCGCTTATAGATGAATGACGATTCTTGATGCAGTGCCGCCTGAGGGATCGGAGATCACGGTTGTTCAGCTTAGGCTTGCGCCCTTGTCCTTTACGCACTGAAATACCTCCAGATTCCTTGAATCTTTTAATTATGTTATGCACTGTTGAATGTGAAATATCCAAATCTCTTCCTATCTTTCTTTGAGGAACATTGTTTTTAAACATTTCAATAATTTTCTCACGTATTTGTTGGCAAACTGGCGATCCTCGGCCCATCTTTGCTCCTAAAGGATTAGACCTTTCTTGGATGCTGCTTTTGTACCAAATCATAATTACAATCACCTGTTGACATCACCTGTTTCAAATCACATCATTATTTAACCATTTTACCTCATTACTAACCCTAAATTGCTCCTGTCCCAACTTTTTTTTAAAATGTGTTGCAGGTCTGAATGACAGGAAAGGATGCTTTTTAAAAAAAAAAATGACATGAAGTTGACCAGACAAAACACAATATTTTGTGTTCATATTGTCTGCAATGAAATACAAGTCAAAGTAAATTTAGAAATCACTTCTTTTTTTTTTTTTTTCGTACTGTCCCAACTTTTTCTGATTTGGGGTTGTACCAAGGGCAGTGCCAGATAGCATCTGGTTTAAGACGTGTTGTTTTTGGGCGGTAAATAATGCCGCAAACACCAGTAAATTGATTAGCACAAACCTTAGTAAATCACCTTGCGTGATTCATTTAAATACTCTCCTCCTGTAAATTTTGTATCTGAAAGGGAAACTCCTACAAAAGCATATGCGATAAGGTCAAAAATAACTATGGAATTTTGTAGAATACCCTATTTGCACATAAGCCTGCCCAATCGTTCCAATGGAGGCTAACGATCTGCGGGTGAAGGTCTCTGCACGTTTGGGATTTTCAGTTTGGCTAAGGGATTTAATTCTAATTTAGTTTTATCTGACTCAATTTTATTATGACCTCGAATTTAGGAAATTATACCCATTCATAATCTACTCAAGATAGTTAATAATTCCAGAGTAAGTTAGAATAAATCAGTGTAATAAGGTAAATGTATCATGCCAATTAATCAATTCAAAGACAGTCCATACATAACATCAAATGCTCTGAAGTAAAGAATGAAATATATATCTGACTTCTGAAAATTACATAACGCTGGGTAGCTTTTTAGGAGACACCCTGTGTTACGGGCTGACCGATATAAAAGGTTTGAGCCCCAACCTCTTTGCAACATTGCTTTAAATACCAGACCAAGACAGAAACCTCTTTCAAATGGAAACGTGTTAACAATGGAAATCACTGTCCCATAGACCTGTATTGACAAAAGACCAAATGGCCGAAGGCACACCTACCATAATAGGCAAAATATCTTTAAACTCTTAAAACCTTTATTACTTTTTGGTTTACTTCTGTGGGGATGAGACCTTTTTTACCAGCACCGAGACATTTCCAATGATATTAAAATTATATGATGTATAATACTGTATCGTACTTGTTCACATTAAACCATAGATTTTGGGTGAATTCTGGAGGAGAGATGGGGGTAGAGGCAGTGAAGGGAAATCATCTTTCGATGATTAACTCTTTCGGTGACTGCGTGAGTGAGTTCAGATGCTAATTTCCTTTATTTTATCTGAGAATCCTTGTTCCTCAAGACATTTTGGCATATGCAAGCTTTTCCAGTCTTACATTACTGACATTTTGAAAATCATATTTTGCGAGGTTGGCTTAAACATACAGCAAAAAAATTTTTTATAGTGATTATCTGATCTTAAACCATATTACAAGAGATACAATCTGCTCAAAGATATACAGTAGTTCACTCAAATTCTTTTTATTCTGTCAAAATTTAAAACTGTATTTCTATTTTTTCCTGCAAAATACAAGAAAGTTGGGATCCGGACAACATTGGACCCCATTTACTCTCACTGTACTTTCCATAAAAATTAAGGTTTGGAGCAACTTGAGGCTGAGTAATTGATGGTATTTGGGCCATTATTTACCCCCCCAAAAAACTCAATATCGTCAGCTGCAAAAATAACATTTTAACTGTGTGTCTTTAGTAATTTCTGACAGTAGTTCTTTAACACCAAAAGAGGGTTTGTGCTGGTGGAAGCTGTTAGTAAATCTGGCCCTTAAAGGTTACCTTAAAAGAAAACAAGAGACTTTAAATAAATGAGCTTATCTAAAACAAATGTTTGGGCTTCCCTTGTACAGCCTCATTGGCAGTATCATGTAATCTCTAGAATTAGCTTTTGAGCTTATGATCTTTTTAAACGTTCAGCTCAGATGTGGGGACAATTATTTTATTTTTTTTTGCAATTTATTTTACAGTCCAACAGCTCATTATGTGAGACCCCCGTAACAGAAGGTCCTGTTCATTTTCTAAGCTTGAACTCTCAAATGACCTTGTAAAAGCAGTGTCTCGAATGACGTGGATTTAAAGCAGCTCTCTGAAACCGGCAAGTGAAGCCAAAGAAAGAAATGTGGCCTCTTGGTTCACGGAGCTTTTTTTCCCCTCCTGCTTTACTATTGCTGGCCGCCTTCACGCTTGGCTTTTGATTTGTATGGTGGTCCGAACAAAGAATGAATGGGTAACAATAGGTTAACAGCTTAGGATATGTCATCCACTAACATTCACTGAATGTGTGAAAGTGGAAGTAGTGAGTTCTTGAATTTTAAATTCAAGGATTTATGAGATTGAATGCACAACGGAATCAGACTCGTTCAACAAAAACCCATTCTTTTAATTATTTGACTTTAAAATGGGTCCAAACTTCCCTGTGCCATCTTGAAGCATTAACTTCAGCAACGCTGATCATATAGATTTTCATGGGTGTTCTCAAGGTTCGAGAGCAGTCGAGGTCAATCCTGTGGAACAATAGATGCAAAGCAGCTGAGAGTTTTAATATCGTGGAGTTGGACAAACTGTGTGCACTGTTTGGATAGGAGAGTGACCATTTTTATTGGCAGTCAGTCAAACATGAATAAACCTCTTGAAGTTTATTACAATGCATTAATGTTTTCCAGATTCATCAAGCTAAAAAAAGAGTTTTCTGGATTTGTTAAGTACTAAATAAATGCTTTAAATCTGCTGTCATCATGGACATGATTATTAAATGGATTGTATACTGCTGAAAAACGTGGACTATTTTTTTCATTTAGGTGTTGAGCGTAATCCCTATTATACATTAGACCTGAAATGCGAAGCTGTTAGTTTCATAGCCAAAGACTCTTTTTATTGCTGCTATGCAGTGTGCGTGCATCGTGAAGTAAGAATAATATTTATTAGTAGTTCATATGACCTCATGAAAACTCATTTGCTCCCTTGCAGCCAATATCTTCAGCTGTAAAAATGTTGCTTTTGTCGTCAGTGGAAATATACTGTGTTTGCACTAATGACACCACATTTACGAAATTATTCAGGCTGAAATAATCACTGTTGAAAAAGTTGTTGAATATGTTTTTATTTTAACTAAGCATGTATTTAGTTGTTTTAATATATTTTAATGTACAGGCTTGCTCAAAAATTTACACACCCCTTGCAGAATCTGTGAAAATGTGAACAATTATAACAAAATAAGTGGGATCATACAAAATCCATGATATTTTTTATGTAGTACTGTCCTGAATAAGATATTTTACCAAAAATAAGTTTACATATAGTCCACAAGACAAAAAAAAAGCTGATTTTATAAAAATTCCCCCTTTCAAAAGTTTACATACCCTTGATTTTGTATACTGTGTCGTTTGTTTTGTGCCTGGATGATGCACTGCATTTTTTGTTTTGTTTTGTGATGGTTGTTCCTGAGTCTCTTGTTTGTCCTGAGCAGTTAAACTGCCCAACGTTCTTCATAAAAATCCTCCAGGTCCTGCACATTCTTCAGTTTTCCAGCATCTTTTGCATATTTGAACCCTTTCCAGCAGTGACTGTAAGATTTTGAGATCCATGTTTTCACACTGAGGATGATTGAGGGACTCAAACACAACTATTAAAAGAGGTTCAAACTTTCACTGATGCTCCAGAAGGAAACACGATGCATTAAGAGCCAGGGGGGTGAAAACTTTTTGAATTTGAAGATCAAGGTAAATTGTGCTTAGTTCGTCTCGGGGAAACATAGAGGTCTTAGTATTTTCTGTTGCTTCCGAAGGGCAAAAAAAAGAAAATAAATTATATACATTTTCTTTCTGTTCAAAAGTTTTCACCCCCGGCTCTATCAAAGCCAAGTTGTTGTAGTTGGAGAAATTCTTTTATTGGTAAAATTGTACACTCTTGTTGTTTGAAAAACTGCAATAATAAGTCCCTCGGTAGAAAATATAAAAAACTTTACTACGAGGCAGGATTTTGAAGGTTTATATGTCAGAATTGGGAGATACAGCAAACTCACAATTGCAAGAAAAAAGTAAGAATTTTATTATTTCAGGCTGCAACTGTAAGGCTAATACATTATGCCCCCTATGAACTGCATATGTGAGTATTATGCAGATCTATATTGTTTACATCAAATTCGTGCTTTAAAAGTAGGGCAATCGTCACAGGAATAAGATACATAGTATTGCCTCCCCCCAGACAGAACCATCCTGTGTCTGGATTCTCCCGACATTCCTTAATCTGCACACTGATCACATCAGATAGGCATTAGCATACTGTGATGATGAGGGGCATTGTGCCATGTTTAATTCCCATGTATACCTTTAAAGGGACTACTGATATACTAGGGCAGTAAAAAAAAACAATATAAAGTCTATGATTTCATTTAACCTTGGCTCGAGAAGGTAGTACTTTTGACTTTTTAATACTGTGATTTTAATGCCAAGTTAGTGCTTGCTGCGACGAATGTTATAATCCTAGCAGGGGGGAATTTCATTTGTTATGAAATCACTGAGTTGGAAATAGTTGAGTTGGAAATAGCTGACCACCACTGGTTTTAATTGACAGGGGATGTGCAGGGCCGACAAAGAGAAATAGTCCTATTTAAAATGACTGCTTATGAATGCAGATATTTTATGGTTTCCATACACTTCTAGGTTACACCTGAAAAACGTCCATCCTTTCTGATTCATTCCTATCATCTATCTATCTATCTATCTATCTATCTATCTATCTATCTATCTATCTATCTATCTATCTATCTATCTATCTATCTATCTATCTATCTATCTATCTATCTATCTATCTATCTATCTATCTATCTATCTATCTATCTATCTATCTATCTATCCATCCATCCATCCATCCATCCATCCATCCATCCATCCATCCATCCATCCATCCATCCATCCATCCATCCATCCATCCATCCATCCATCCATCCATCCATCCATCCATCCATCCAAACATTGGAGATTTTTTATTCAACTCCGCAGAATTCCAGTGTCACTGAACGGGATTGTCCATGATCATCCGGGCCTTTGCGTGATTACCTATAGTGTGCCATGACTAAACTTTTCAGCAAAGTTTGAGTCTTATCGTTAACACATGATTCATACACACTCCCCCAGAGCCCAACAGAGTGAGAAGAACCCTTTAAACATTTCATGTAATTTCTGTATTTATTTGTGCACAGTTGATGAATGTATACATAGTATACAATGAATTCCAATAGAAAAACATAAGTGCCTTTTGCTGTATTAACATCAAAAGATGGAAAAGTAAAAATAAGGGAGCACCTTTTAAATGAATGAGATGCTCTCAGCAACAATCCGGTTTACATGGGTTGTGTGCACAAATGACAAAATATCTTCATAAATCCAGCAGAGAATACATCTAATTCATTTACAACAAGACACTTAATTTTCCATCCAAGAGACATGGTGACTTTACTAAACTCATAGTGGCCATAGCAGCTGCATGTGTAGTATGAATACACGCAAATTAAGACACTTGTATATTTTTTTGTATACTATTTCTTCTTCTTTTTTTCTTTTATCTATTTAAAATGGTATTGTATAAGAGGTTCAGCCATTTGGCATCACGTTTTAAAATGGCAATGGCAAAGGATCAGAAAGTGTCCCACTTGAAAACTGGATTTAGTACTAGTAGGGCAGCCTTTGTACAATATTTGCATCAGTGTCTTTTAGCAGAGTTCAGTTTTACAAGACCCTTTCATAAGGTATGCTTACAGTATATAGATAGCTGAACTGATAAAGTCTGTCGCCATAAAGTATATGAACTAATTTATTTATAGTATGTTTTATCCCTTTGTGTATAGTACCATTATAATAAACATTAACATTGTTTATTTTTTTGACGTAAATATGTTTTCAGGATGTCCTCTTTAGCCTTAAGTGACAGGGTGAGATACTGATTACTTTTAATAAAGCCTACTTATGGCGTCATTGTTTTGTCTTCTCTAAATTTATATATAATCCTAAAATTCTGCTTGTTGAAACTTCAGTGATTAGGAACACTTTAATCTACTGACTAGCTCATCTTAATATACGAATACGAATGATCAATAGTGCATGGACCAAGATGCCCTATTTTTGCATACAATATGCTTCACATTTAGATCAAATTATTCACATGTATATAAAGTCTGAATACAAACTAAAACTTGCCACAAATCGGATATCTTCACTTTATGTACAAACCACATGCAGAGGAGATGCTGTAAAAGTCGGTTTTGTGACAGTGTTAATGCCATAACATAACATTTTACAACGTCACGTGGTCTGTGTTATTTGGTTGCTTTAAAACACCCTGTCCTTTTTGAGGTAGGTGATATCTAACTATACCTTAAAATGTAACATGGTAAAATTCCTCTTCGTCTTGCTAAAAGACATCATTTGTCTTTATTTCATGACGATATTCCCATTACAAAAAGTGAGGCACCACAGGACGCACAAGTAAAAAGAGCACTGCTTTTGTTTTGGCTCCGTAAAATGGGTCCCAGAACACACAGAATGGGTCACTAGCAGGGCCGAACGGTGCAAAAGTCCAGTTCCTGTGGCTTTTTTTTGCTTGAGCAGTGGTCTCTAGGTAAAAGCAGCCCAGTCTGAGAGATGCATCGCAGTGGGCGTCTCTTATAGCCTTTCCCGCATGTTTTAGAGCATGAGGACCATTCACCGATGCTCCACGTTGGGCAAGGGTCACCACACACCCTCATGGTACTGGGCATTTGGGTGCCGTCACAGTGTGTGGCTGTTTCCCCATCCGAGTCCAAACACTGTATCAATCTACTCTGGACGCCGTTACCACAGCTAACTGAGCACTTATTCCAATCCGCCGCTACCCACTTATAAGACGGCATCTGATAGGCTGGCTTCTTCAGTTCCACTTTATTGCTGTCTTCCAGCACGCTGTTATGCGTAGGGTTCTTCTTCTCCTCCTTCTTTAAGATCTTGCCCTCTTTATTTCCCACAGCCAGGTAGTAAGAGTAGCGCACGCGAGGCGGCGTCATTTTCCCCACCGACAACAGTTCCACGGTGAGAGACTCTTTGAGAGGTCTAGTGGCCTGCAGGGTCTCCACCGATGTGCCGGTTCCACTGTAGCGCAGCAAACTTCCCTTTACAATAATGTCTTTTTCTACCGCTGAAACCACAAAGTTTCCATTCAGGAGATATTTGCCTTGGGCATTCTTTACTGCTAAATAGTTGTCATCATTAATCAAACCACGGTAGCCACGCTGCCTTACGTCCATGTTTGCAGCTCCGACCGGTAGAGTCACCACAAAGTTATATCCATGCCTGTAAAATGAGATCACAGGAATGGACAATATTCAGAATTAAAGATTTGGCTTCTTTTTGATTCATGAATTAGAATTTTCAGGAATTCAGGAATTTCAATTAGAAGTTAAATTGAAAGTTGAGATGGAATTAAAAAAGTTTTTTAAAAACATATTATAAAAAACATTATGGCAATATAAGGTGTTGTGCCACCTTATAGACCCATAAAACGTATATAAAAGGTGTATAAAAATAAATAAATATGAAGAAATAAATATATATTCACTTGATTAATCACACTTTTTTTCTGCGATTAGTCGCGATTAATTGCATTTAAAAACACTTACGTTTTTAATATATTTTATAATGTAATTATAAAAATGTATGTAGAAAAAACATTAACGATGGAAAAACGTTTGGCACATGGTCCAAAAGGGTTGTACCTAGTCTCTTAATGAGTCATTGGTGTGTTTTGGATGTAATGCTCAGAGTCTCATCTCCCATTCCCTTTAAAAGCCAGTTGTGCTTGCACCATGGCGGATTCGCTATTCACATGGCGGAATTTGTGAGTGGAAAGACTAAACTCTTCTCCAGAGAGGAATATTTAAAAAATATATATATTGATATTAATATTTATTCAAATAATGTTAAAAATGTTTGTGTGCTGTTGCCTCTGTGTGTGTAATAAGCAGAGTGTTCATGCGTTGTGCACCCGCCTATAGGGGCATATTACTAACACTCCATTTAAATAACACAAAAAATACTGTGCCATTGACTTTAGAGCAGGTTTTTGTTGGTCATTGGTGCAGTCTATTTCAGTTTCCTCAAAATAGCAGCGTGCCAACAACGTGCCTGAATACAATTTGTTTTCAAGCCAGGCGAACAGATGGGCGTGAGTGCATTTGCTATTTAAACAACGTGAAGCTGGACGTGAAAATGAGAACTGTGTCGGGCTGAAACTAGCAAAAAAAAACAGGCGTTGCATTGCGCTGGGTGTATGATAGGGCCTTTATTTAATGGCATCTTTTTATGAATGAAGGCTAAGCTTTTTTACATGTATTAGTCTTCAAAAACATAATTTTTAATTTATGTGAACTTAAAACAATAATACATTTCATATTTATGTTATTGTTCGTTCAAGTGTGAAAGAGAACACGATTCTGGCGCGCTGTCTGTGCCACACGATTCTGGCGCTGTCTGTGCCACACGATACTGGCACGCATCTTTCTGTGTGTCGTGTGTGTGTCTCATGAGCCCGATCTCACGAAAATGCGTATCAATAGTACGAGTGTGCAATCTCGTAGAATGTATACGCCAAAACTCATTTTGGCGTGCGTGTATGCGCCGTTTTTGGCGTGCATATGATACGCACTTTATGGCATATTATATGTACGAACCCCCACACCCCACCTCACCCTACCCAAAAGCGTGTCATATACACGCCATAAAGTGCGTATCATATGCACGCCAAAAACGGCGTACCATACGCACGCCAAAATGAGTTTTGGCGTATACATTCTACGAGATTGCACACTCGTACTATTGATACGCATTGTCATGAGATCGTGTTGGTCTCATAGACAGGACATTCACAGACAGCACATTCTCTTTTGATTTGTCACGCTTGAATGGTTTAAAAGCATTTGCATAAATATGAGTGTGATCATATAATGTAATGCTAGCCAAAGGATGACCGAAAAAATGGATGCTGCGTTGATTGTATTAAATATTTTGAACGCGTTAAACAGGAAAAAATAATCGCATGCGTTAACCCGTTAATCCAGGGCTGGTGCGGGAGTTCTCGCAGCCTGTTCTCGACGCATCATCTGAGCAGAATTTTTTTTCTTGTGGGTGTCCGAGAACTATTGTGTGATTGGTTAGAAATGTAAAGTGGGCGGAGTTAATGCAGGACTCCCCAGAAGTTCGGCACCTGCTTTTCTTGTGAAGTATGGAATGTTTGTTCTTGTTCTTGCCACCTCGAGAAAACCAAGATATTTCTTTGTTCTTGCGGAGTATGTACCAAGCTTTAGTGAATGTAAATGTTTTGCAAAGTTGTAAAGTCAAAAGTGAACGATAAATAAAGTTTATCTCATGTTATTACTGTCTTACTGAAAATACTTCTGCTCATCAGCTGTGGGCCTTTATTACCTAAAACTGAGTCTATTAATGTAGATTTTCTGTCGTTCTTACTACTTAGGGCAAGAATTGTTTTACAAATGTTTGTTACATCAGTCATTCACTTTAGTGCTCGGCCAAAGTATGCACTGCTATTGATACAGTTATAATATAATACATACAGTTATACAATAATACAATACAGTTATGGTATAATCAACGTCATCGTCACTATCTTTACAGTGTGTACAATCGTTGAGCTTTAGGAAGCGTCTGGACGGAGCTGAAGTTCAGTTATGGTAATGGGAGTTTAAGCATCCGAAACACGAGCTGTAAGCGGTAGACCAATCACACTAGACCAAATGACAGTATGTGAGCACAGTCAGACCCACCTGAGCATCAGATATGCTAAGCTTTGTTTACCTTGCTGTGTCGCAGGTGCGAGTAGAATGGCGTTTAATTGATATGGACTTTGAATGAGCCAAGTGAAAAGGATTTGAGGAAGCAGCAGCGTGGAAGTCAAGGCAGTACGGAATGGAATTGAATTTATTAGGGCATTCCTCAAGTGGAATGGATTTGACTGACGGCACTCTGAAAAGTGAACCGACATGTGCGGTCCCACCCACATACAGTGGTTCCGAAGCCCATGTATAGGCTAAAAAACAATTACCTTCAACCCTCATTCTGACACTGTCTAAAATGATTTGTCTCCTTTAAATCTTGTCAGTAAATGGCCACTGTTAAGTTTCTTTGCGAACTCTCCATTACACTGTGCTTCGTTTACAAAACCTCTGACGTGGTCCGGGATGCCATTGAAATAAACCATCCGCATGTTTCTGACGCTGGGAGTATGTCCGAAACTGAACGTACATCTGTATACTGTCAAGCGACTGAACGCCAGTGGCGGGACCTATCGTGTGATGATGTATCGACTATTCGTTGATGTTTTGCTGTGGAAACTGTTTTTATTTCTCACAGATCCCGCAACATCAAAAGCTATTTTTGGAGCTTGATTAAACAAATGCTTTGTTTATAATGAGGAGGACGCTTTAAGCTATGAAACTTGCAGGGTGTTTTAATCTTCAGGACCTCTTTACATGTCAAAAGATCAAGGCGAATTTGATTTCTCATGTCATGACCCCTGTTAAACCATAAACTCAGATAAAGCACTTACATGGGTTTTGTGAACATTCCAGAGACTTTCTTGCAGTTTTGGTTGTTACCACCACACACACCACACTTGTCAAACTTCATGTTGGAGCTCAGTTTGCCATCACAGCCAGCTTTGATGCACTTTCCTTGAACACAGACCGCTGAGGTGTCAGGGGAACAAGAGGTTCCGTCCACCACCTGTCACACAGATAACATTCATCATCGCTACACCATCGGCCTCTTTTTAAGCATGGTAACTTAAAGGGGTTGAGTTATACAAGAGTGTTTCCCAGTAAAACCTATGACCTTGGTGTTGATAGTGGCATGTTCTGCAAAATAAACAACACTTCTAGCTCTCCTTCTCCATGTTTCATCAAGTCAAACTCTTTTTTTTTCTTTTATCATTGGGACCATGTATCCCATGATGGGATACGCTTACCGTCAGTGTTGGGGAAACTTACTTTGAAAAGTAATGCATTACAATATTTAGTTACTTCCTTACGAAGTAACTTATTGAGTTACTTAGTTACTTTTTAAGAAAAGTAATGTGTTATCTTACTTTTCCGTTACTTTTTCTCACCTGGGCTGGGCTTGTTTTTTTGTTTTTTTATAACAAAAAGTTATATTTTTGTGCAAATGTAAAGACCTCTTCTTCATACCAAAAATAAAATAATAAGCCTCAGGCTGAGGTAAAAAATACAAATTCCCACATTAACAGTAGAGGGCGCAGCTGTGCTGGATAATGGCAGAATAGGAGGAGAGAAAAAAAGTTTTACTAATAAAAAAAAAAAATCTAGTAATTTTTGCTCATGGTTTAACTGAATAATTAAAGGTCAGCAGCAAATTGGTCAATAAAGATAGATTAAATGCATTCAAATATTTGTTTTATTTAACATTTAATTATTGGAGGTTTGCATATTTTGCATTTGACTGATTTTATTCATTTTGAGGACAACTCAATCTTTATGCAAGTGAGATGAATAAATGCTCAAATTTAGTCTAGAACTACAATAACTATTGTACACAACGCCTCTGCGCCTCTGCTGTCAGTCAAATTAATGTGAAAAAGTAACTTGCGTTACTTTTTTGAAAAAGTAACTGATATTTTGTTGCAAATTTGAAAAGTAATGCATTACTTTACTAGTTACTTGAAAAAGTAATCTTATTACGTAACTCGAGTTACTTGTAATGTGTTACCCCCAACACTGCTTACCATGTTGGTTTAGTGTGCATTAAGGGCACTGCACATGGGCATTTTTAAGACATGGGACAGTTTTGCACATTTAGGCCAAGGCCGCAAGTGTGTGTATTTGGACAGGACAGGTGTTAGAACGATGTCTGAAACATGCCCCTCTCGCTCTCTTCGGCTGTGCGGACAGACAACAGCATGCGAGTCCCGATTTTCGCCGCCTCCGCCTTGTTTAAAATCGTTTGAATGTATGAATTGGCAAGACAAAACACGTCCAAATGATAAACTTTCACTCTATGATGGTTAAACTTAGCAGTTAATCCGCGAATCACATGCGTGTCGAACCATGGGGTCTGGATCAACTGCAATCCGTTGCCCCCCTAATAATTAATGAACACACTTATCATGATTGCTATCTTACAAGAGATGGAGAAAAGTGCTACTCCAGTAAGTTAACTTATACCCTGTCGCCAAAAATGTCGCTTCCCTCCACGTTTTCTGCTGCATCGTTTATTTTTACCACGCATGTGCACTAGTTATGTGCACCCCTGCGTATAAGTATTATATAGAGTCAAACCAAAATTATTCAGACACCAGGTATAATATTTTAGGTGCAGGACACTATAATTTATTTATGTAAGTAAGGATAGCAACCAGAAACATTTATACAACTTTGGGACAAAGATTAATATATATATATCAGTATATATAGTGTATACAGTGTGTGTCACATGTTGACCAAGCAGTGCAAAATATTATGATGATAATATGAAATAAATTTTAAATTTACTAAGGTCCAATGGCTCAGAAGCCAAGCGACTAACAGAATGTAGCATCACTCTTGCTTTGTTGCGTTTCAGCCGGTTAGGACATGGTTTTAGTTGTGTAACTATTGTAAGCTGACACACTAGCTCTATAGGTTGCTGATACTGTGGCAGATTCTCTCTTCTCATCTACAGAATGAATGATTGTGACAAGCAGCCCTGCACTGTGTCAGTCCACACGCCGTATCTGAGAGATAAGCTCCCACCATTCCTTTTTAATAGTATCTTGTTCGCTTTGAAAAAGGGATGTTATTCCTTTCATGAGATAAAAACTGGCTCTGAACCTCTCCTGCATATAAACCACTAATATCAAACAACTTTGAAGTATTTAAGCAGGTATATCAATTTATTTACCTTCGGCGCAAGGACATAGAAGTATCCGGTGCCATTGGCCCGGCAGATGAGCTTGCATCTGTCCTTAACAGAGACTCCAGAGTATTTCGGGACCCAGACCACAGACGGACTCAGTCTGTTAGTGTTCAGACTGATGCCATTGAACGCCTCGCACTGCTCCTCTCGAAAGCTCTTTCCTGTCACAAATAATCATCGTCAGTCACGAATATTGACTCATTCATGTTGTTTAACATGAGACTGAAAGATGTTTTGTTAACCTGAATCTTTACAAGGCTCTAAATTGCAGGAGCGATACTTCACTCTCAGTCCTTGGCAGTACTTGCCCCCGTTTTCAGGGACGGGGTTGTTGCAGTCCCTTTTGGTGAGCTGCACCCCTCCCCCACACATACGGGAACACGGACCAAACAGACCCCAGCGACCCCAACGGCCATCTACCTGCGGAAAGAGTCCACACGGCTCAGAAATGATTGCATCCCTGTTGAAAAAAAGCTAGCCTAGACTAAAATCTAATTGTCAGCAGAATTATCATGAACATTGTACAACACAAAAAAATACTTCTTAGTTTAATTATTTGAATTTAAATGTACTATAACTTGTTTTTCACTAAAAATAAATATCTAAAAATCCTTAAAACAAGTTAAATTGATATAAAAATCGACACTGGATAATATTGTATCTTTGACTTTTTTATATCTTGAATAAAAGGGGTTTTATTATTGTCAACAAGCTGTTTTTTTATTTGTTTTTAACTTGTTTATACTTGAAACTTAATATTATAAATTTTATTTTATCTTTTATTTTAATGTAATTTAATAATATAATCATTTTATTGTATACACTGTGTATATACACTGTTCAACAGTTTGGAGTCAGTAGGACTTTTTCTGAAAGAAACTAAAACATTTAATCAGCAAGGCCGCATTAAAGTTATCAAAAGTGACAGTAAAAAATATTTTTATTTCAAACTTTATATATATAAATATATATATAAATTTATTTTTAAGTTTATAAGTTTTATAAGTTTATAATATATAAACCATCGCACACCTGTTGGTAATATATAGGTGCATAGGAAGGAGGATAAAAAAAATCTAAAAATCTCAAAAATTAAATGAATTCCCGCACATCTTGATACTTGCAAAAGATATCAAAACTTTTTTATCAGCAACGTTTCGGTTTCGTGACCTTAATCAGGCATATACAAATATATGGCATATACTCAAACTCCATCACATTTTTGAAAAATCACATGACCAATCAGAGAACCACTGATTAGTAATCACGACTGAATATATCATTAGAATATCATTGATACATATTCAGTCGTTTATTAGCATGATGATTACTAATCAGTGGTTCTCTGCAGTGATTGGTCAGGAATACATTACATTTTAAAAGATTTTACAATAAAAAACAGTTGTGAGAAATGCAGTTGTGGTGAGCATATAGTATACTTATTTTAAGATTCAAACATACAAATCAAGAGCATTTGTCTGCAGTCAGATTAGCTCATCACTCACCTTGTCTTTGGTAGTATTTTGCTTATCAGTACAAATTCCCCGGTAGCACAACTTGTTGCTTCCACAGGTAGTACCATCGGCCCAGGGAAAGTGGCGAGTCTGGCACACCAGCTGTCCTTTAGCTTTCCCTGTGCACCACAATTTGGAGCAGGCCTGCATGTACGGGCATGGCTTAGACCCTGAGCCGAAGGCCAGCTCGCACTGACGACTGAGCGAGTAGCTGACACCCGGAGGGTCCTCTGGAAGAGCCAATAGCTTTTGGGGCTGATCCAGCAGACAGTCTCCTAGAGAGCAAAGAGTACATTATCCTTGATGTATTTGTTCGATGTTGCTGAGATACACTTGTCAGAGTTGATCGTGACGGGGCAGCAAACTAACCATGGCCGGCATCCAGGAAGTCTGTGATGATGGCAGCACTGCAGACAGACCATGGCATATTGTGGTCAATCTGAATCAGTGTTGGAGACATCATATGGTTGTCCTTCAACTTTCCAAATACCTCCTCGCAAGCCTTCACACTGTCATGTGGCATACTGAAGATATGGCCTGGATAAGAGCCAAAGAAATAGTCACGCCATTTCAGTTATAATTTTGCTAAAGGAATTTGGAAATTATATTTTTTACACTGTTTTAGTTTTAGTCTATCTATCTATCTATCTATCTATCTATCTATCTATCTATCTATCTATCTATCTATCTATCTATCTATCTATCTATCTATCTATCTATCTATCTATCTATCTATCTATCTATCTATCTATCTATCTATCTATCTATCTATCTATCTATCTATCTATCTATCTATCTATCTATCTAGTACCTACCTACCTACACAAGTTTTGGGACGTCTGCCTTTACATGCACATGAACTTTGATGACATCCCATTCTTAATCCGTAGGGTTTAATATGGAGTTGGCCCAACCTTTACAGCTAAAACAGCTTCAACTCTTATGGGAAGGCTTTCCACAAGGTTTAGGAGTGTGTTTATGGGAATTTCTGACCATTTTTCTTGAAGTGCATTTGTGAGGTCAGGCCGATGTTGGACGAAAAGGCCTGGCTCACAGTCTCCGCTCTGATTCATCCCAAAGGTGTTCTGTTGGGTTGAGGTCAGGAATCTGTGCAGGCCATTCAAGTTCCTCCATGCCAAACTTGCTTATCCATGTCTTTATGGACCTTGCTTTGTGCACTGGTGTGCAGTCATGTTGGAACAGGAAGGGGCCATTCCCAAACTGTTCCCACAAAGTTGGGAGCATGAAATTGTCCAAAATGTCTTGGTATGCAGACTCATAAAGAGTTCCTTTCACTTGAACTAAGGGGCCAAGCTCACCCCTGAAAAACAACCCTATACCATAATCCTTCTCCACCAAACCTTACACTTGGCACAATGCAGTCAGGCAAGTACCGTTCTCCTGGCAACCGCCAAACCCAGACTCATCCATGGGATTGCCAGACAGAGAAGCGTGATACGTCACACCAGAGAACACATCTCCACTGCTCTAGAGTCCAGTGGTGGCATGCTTTACACCACTGCGCAGTGTGCACCTCAGCATGCACTGACCCCGCTCTGTGATTTTATGTGGACTTCATTTTGTGGATGAGTTGCTGTTGTTCCCAATTGCTTCCACTTTTCTATCTATCTATCTATCTATCTATCTATCTATCTATCTATCTATCTATCTATCTATCTATCTATCTATCTATCTATCTATCTATCTATCTATCTATCTATCTATCTATCTATCTATCTATCTATCTATCTATCTATCTATCTATCTATCTATCTATCTATCTATCTATCTATCTATCTATCTATCTATCTATCTATCTATCTATCCAGCTCTCTATCATCAGTCTGTTTACAAGTTGTACAATGACTAACACATTCAAATATGTTCAATGAGTTTAATAGGTCTGTGCACACCATATAAGGATGGCACTGATAAACCAGCCTCACTGAATTTGGTTCTTTCAGCATCTGCTAATGTTTTTCCATCTGTCTTTTATTAAACCTTTGTTTTCACAGGGATCAAGAGACGAATGCTCTTGAATGCTGTTGTCATTGTTCTACTAAATTTATAATAGAGTATGACAGGGTTTTTTTTCCCCTTGAAACAGCTGGCACAACATTCATGTTTAAGATAAAGGAATCAGAGATAGAATTTCAGGGGTGAGAAGCCTCGTCAAAATCCCATCACCCTGAAGGATTCGACTTAATTTTCAACTGAGACAGTCTCAGGGTGGGCACTGGGCAGAGAACTCAAGGGTGTTTGTTTGTTTGTTTTTTTACACACAAAAGTCTGACTTTGAAACCAAACATTGCTCTCACCTAGTTCATGTGCAGTGGTGAAGGCAGAGGGGAGACCGTCATCTTCAATAACCGAGCAGCTCCTCTTAGGATCACACATGGTGCCTACATCAGCCATTCCCAGAGTGTCACACGTGGTGGCCCCACACAGGTCCTGTGGAATCAGTGATTGTATTGTGACTTAACAAGCCTCAAGTGTTTCAGGAGCAGTATGAAGATTGAACACTATAGAAATCATTAATCTCTGAAATCATTTAAATCTTCCTAATTTGGTCTGATCCGAAGCGTATGTGTATAAATCATCTATTTCCAATTTGTCAGATCAGAATACAAGCTTGGCTTGTATAATGAGAGGACCTGCAAGGGTGGCCAAGAATGCCTGTAAACAGCTGTAGTTACGACATTGTTAACAGGACAGATGGAACCATGTGAAAACATCATAATGCAGCCACCTGGAATCTTCAGGGATAACATTGGGAACGCTGACTACGTCCCAATAGTGTCTTTACATAAATGGTTCAACTTTCTCATGCTTAATAGTGTTGCAGTTTGAAGGAAATGGCCATGAGAAGACATATCTGTTCAACTTTCACTTTTTAATACTTAAAATAATAGCATTCTTTACCAAATGTTTAGCAGCAAAGACGTTTCTATTGCTTTATTTTCAAGTAATATAAAGGCATGGAGTTAATTTAGCTGAAATAGCAGGTGTAGCGCATGCAGGTATCTTGGCATAGCAGGCAGCAGTAGAGACAGCTGACTTGGATCACTCTTCTGCTTGAGTCAGTACTGAATTGAGTGTTTTTGTAGCTCCTGACGTGTGCTTTCAGCTTTATGATGATGTAATGGTGCTTTTAAGTTTGTATTGGAATCAAATGCTAGAAAATTACATTTTCTTTTAAGAACACTCCCTAGCTTTGACATGTTTCCAGAAATGTTTAACTATTTTCTATCCAGATGGCATGTCATGTTCATTTAGAAAGTGTTTCTATTGTAGCAAAACCACTGAAGGATGTAATGCTCACACATACCAGAAGACTAAGGAACAACTACATAAACGTTTTGTAAAATATGGGTCAGTGACTAATCAGGATATCAGGGGTGATAAAAAGGAGAAATATAGCTTAAAGTGTGAGTGCTTTAGTTAGTAGAAATGTTCTTTGTTGGATTCATACATTTTTGGAAAACATTCTTGTGTATTTTATAAATATATATACAGTAGCCTATATACACACTGTAAAAAATTGTGCTGTAAAATAACGGTAATATACTGGCAGCAGGGTTTCCAGCAATGTACTGTTAATTTACAGCCCTCTACTGTTTATATACAGCTCTCATTTTTTTTTACAGTAAGTTACCGTAATAATACCTTGAAATTAACTCTCTTCATTTGGAAAACTGATCGCTTAAAACAGTTATCATTTTAAAACTTTAAAAGTATTTATATGTTGTTTGTACTCTAAACTTATGTAATTTGAATCCACTGAAAAAGAACATTTCTTAATATAAATATAAACTGCAAACATGTAATGTGTCGTAATGAGTAGTTAAATACTTAAGAAATATGACTTTAACTTCAATCTTTGCAGTTCATCATTAACAATAGCACACATGAGCCAAATCAACAAACAGCTCATAACTGCATCAGCAAACACAGCCACTGCCTTTAAATAAAGCATCAGACAGCATATCATCAGTGTTTCTCTGCTCATCCTGGACTGAAGCACAGCGCTACTCTCCAGCACAATGGTGACCCGCAAAACTAATTCATTAAACTAAGACCTCTTCTCTATCACCTTCTGCTACAACACATAAACACAGTTCATTTGAATATTTACTCTCCCTATCGGTTACTGGATTTGCACAACTTTTTTCTATTAACTTTCACTAATATTTCAGTCAAAATATCTTGATTCATCTGGTAAATCTGACTGTTATGTTTTACAGTATATTACTGTTTTTTCCTTGATTTAACGGTAATAACTGCAGGATTACGGTACACAGCTGGAAACCCTGCTGCCAGTATTTAACCGTTAAATTACAGGGACTTTCGTAAATTAATTTACAGTTGCTTACCGTTAATTTACGTTTCACTCTGGGGGTTTTTCATCTTATCTCTTTAACCCTTTAAACCCCACAGCAAAATCTTCAGTTTTAAATGAACACTTACATGTGTCCACACTACAGAGTGTTAGAGGAATTGAAGCGGTGTTAAAGTTAATGAGATAATTAAGAGATTAATTAAGTGATAATTGAGAATTAGTGATGAACACCTTCAGAATCACTGAAGGAAAGAGAAACACAAGAACTACAACTGACTTCAGCCACAGCTTTAGATGAAATCAACTGAAGATAAAAGAAGACATTAAATCTCTGAAGATCTCAGCAGAGGAGGATTAAACAACTCCACAAACAGCATTACCAGCTTCACACATTACTAACCACACTGACTTTATTTCTGTCAGACGTCTACAGAAGCTCTTATTGAGAATTAACAGAGGTTTAGATGTTGATGTTTAATTGATAACGTTTGGTCACCATTATGGTGATCAGTGTTTGCCTCAGTTGGGCTCTTGACCCTCGACTTTGCAATGATTTTTCTGTGGTTGCTAGACACATTTGTTATAGCAAGAAATAGCCATGAAAAAAGTTTAAACAGGCGTCACTGGTTATGTTTTGCTTATGACATATTCATAATGGGATGCTTAGCGTGTTAGTCTATCCCTAAACAAACCCATTGTTTTAATAATACATAGTTTTACCCTTATTGTTCGATATCAATCGGTGAGACTTCTGCAAAATATCAAGCAGTGATAAAGAATCAGTTATGAAGGATTTTTTTAAACTCGTGATTTTCAAAAATGATTTAATCTGCAAAAGAATTTAGACTCATATAGACATGAAGAATCAGCATATGAATCTCAACAATGGTGACAATAAACACAACAGATGAACAGATCAACTCATCAACGTCACAAACACTACTAAAAGTCAACACAAAAACAACACCAAAAATAAAGGTAAATAGTGAGAATTAAAGGAAATAACCAGGCTATTCAGCAGCATAATTTATTCATACAGCAATGCATGCTGGGAGTCATGGACGATTTTTGAACAACGCTGGTACCCAGCATGCATTGCAGCATGACTCTTTTGATCGTCACCATTGTTGAGATTCATACGCCGATTCTTGATCTCTATGTGAATCTGAATGGCACTGATGTTCAAAATGTTTTGGTGTTCATGCTCTTCAAATGATCTGACTGTTGTCACACTGATTGATCTCATTCCATAAAATGGCATACCTTAAAAAAATAAAATAAATAAAACACATTCTAGATTAAACCTTGAGTAATCTCAGTGAAGCAGACCACTAATAAATAGTCAACATAATTTTATGTTTGCTCTCGCTTTGCGTGCTATAACAAATGTATTTAAAACACATCATTAAAGCAGCGAGAGAAACACTAATGTTGGTCTCAAGAGTCAAGAGACCAACTAAAGCAAACACTGATCACCATAATGGCAACGTCAAAAGAAACCATAAAACAACCTCTGTTAATTCTCAATAAGAGCTTCTGTAGACGTCTGACAGAAATAAAGTCAGTCTGGTTAGTACTGTGTGAAGCTGGTAATGCTGTTTGTGGAGTTGTTTAATCCTCCTCTGCTGAGATCTTCAGAGATTTAATGTCTTCTTTTATCTTCAGTTGATGAAATCAACTTTTTTTCTGTTCATGTTTCTCTTTCCTTCAGTGATATCAGCTGGTGTTCATCAGTGTGTGAGTTCACTCTGTCTAGTGGTCTATACCAGTACACTAGTGTAGGGAATAGTGAATGAGGGTATAGGGTGTGATTTGGAGCACAGCCTCTGTGTGTCGACTTCGAGTGCTGTTAATTCACAGTATATTCCCGTTGGCTTTTTTCTCGAAAATGAAAATATTACCCATATTGCATTGTTTTCTACGGTATATTACTGTTTTATTGGAAAACAGTATGTTACTGTCAAAATTTGACCGTTATTTTACAGCATTTTTTACAGTGCATGAAAATATTTCTTAAATATGTATATGGCATGTGTGTGTATTTTAAATATACATAATAATTATATACAGTACACATATTTTATGTAAACACTAACTTTTTTGGATGCGATTAATCGTGATTAATCGTTTGACAGTCCTAATATTACCTTAATTAACAACAACAATAAAACATGTTCATCATAGAAGGGATGTATTGAAATCAATTGATATGAATGACATTTTTTCAGTATTTTAAGTGACCTAATTTAGCATTGACCCAGGAGTATTTCTTACCTGCTTTGTAAACAAAATAGCTGTGTCCCAATACTCTGGGTGTTTGTCGTTGTTCTTATTCAGCTTCTTCTGCCAGGTGCAGAAATTGCGCAGCGTTAGTGCCGCGTTACTGGATACTTTGGGTCCTTTTTCTGCCTCATTAATCACCATAAGCTTTACAACCACTATACTGATGGCGTTCAAGATACTGGGGTGTTTGTACAGCTTTGCAGTGACAGACATGAGAGTCAAAAGGTAATGCTTCAGGTCGTCACCGTGGAATTTTGCCATAGACTCGTCAGCAACAACCAGAACCTCTACGTATCTCGGTATAGATGCGAATCTTTTCGATCTGCTTAAAGTGTCTGTGAAGTTCCTCGAATGTCCCTTCACATGTTTGTACTTTTCTAAGGACTCCTCAACGCCCGGGTTTAAACTAGATGTAACTCCGCACCGAGATGTTGAGTCCGGAGCGTGAAGATGTCTTCTCCTGCGGATGATGTGCGTTTTTTCAGCATCATCTGAGATCAGTCCTAGTGCTGTGTTGGTCGACCTCCGCTCTATGAGGTACTCCATCCCGTTATAAGAAAACGCTCCTCGGACACCTCCACAGAGACTGACAGCTGCGTATGAATTCCTGTCTGCGTTAATTTCACCGGAGTAAAAACATCTTCTAAAAGCAGGTCCTAAAAAAGCACTTGAAGATGAGGTGTCATATTGAAATGTGCTGTCAGGAGCCAGAAAACTTGAGTCAGGCAGAAGATCAAGATACAATTCCTGATTAAAAGCGTTTATTCTGTAAACAACAAGTTCAGTGTTCAGTTTGTCATTATTATTTGGGAAATTGTCACGATCAAGTCGAACAGGTTCACAAAAATCAGTTTCCATACAGAGGTATATTTTCGTTAAAAAAAGCAAGTGGCAAAACAAAACAACGGGGAAAACCGACATCGTTGTTGGTGGTGAATATAAATCCCTCAAAGTGTAAATCACACCGTGATGCTCTCGATCATGGTTCTGTACATCCGTCTTAAGAATTAAGCATTGCCATCCATCGCCATGGTGTTTCTCTCTGTGAAACCGGCTCTGTCTTTTTTATTCTTTTGCGTCATATGTAAACATTGCAGACTGTAATACAAGTTTTGGGGAGGTTCAGATGAGAGCTCATGGTTCATGTTGAACACCGCAGACACTTCTGGCTCTCTAAATATGAGCATCAAGCCAGGCGCGCTTTAGAGGTTACCTCCCACTCTATAGAAATGCCTGTCATTTGTAGAGGTGTGGAATGCTTGGCAAATTACTTTGAGGCAATTGTGTAAACGGGCTTATTTTTTGATATATATATATATATATATATATATATATATATATATATATATATATATATATATATATATATATATATATATTTTAATTACTCCTATTTTTTTATATAATTCATTTTTGTATTTTATTTTAATAATAAAATATCTTGTAAAATGAAATGCATAATATTTGTGTTAATCATTTCAAATAGGCCTACTATAAACGAGAGGAGGTGTAATGAAAGCATTAAAACATAATCCTAATAATTTTGATTATTTTATTATTTTAATCAAGTAGGTATTGGCAGCCATATAGAGTAGCGAAACGAAGTCAAAGAACAAAGATTCGAACTAGACTCCAAGGGAACCGAATCACTGAAAGAACTGTGAACTAATATATAGGGTAAACGCTACGTGAGGAACATAAGTGTCTGTTATGCACAGATCCGTTTGTTATAATATATATATCTTTTAGTGCATTTAGAACTGCCCATTACTGTAGGATATAATGTAAAAAAAAAGAAACAGAAAAAAACGTAAAAAAAGGGCACAATATACTGTACAAATATGAAGGAATTTTCTATAGGCCTATTATTTATTTTTTTTATTTTTTACGCAGGTGTTTTACCTATATTTTGAATTATGCCTTGCATGAGGTTGTGGTTTAAGGGTTAACGGAAATTTCCGTAAAATTAATGGATAATGTCCTGGCAGAAAATTACCAGTAGCCAATTTTTTTTTATTTTTAATTTAATTTAAAACAATTTTTTTTTACAGTGTAGCCTAGTTTAGTTCAAATTATACTAACAAGAACAAGCTTCACACATAGCCTACTACATGTAGACGTATTTTCTTGTCTGTGGACAATTTATGGACATGACGTTAACACAATGACATAAGACTACAATTTCCCGCGAAATCCGACCTGACAGCTCAAATTTTTAATTAATATTTTAGGCTTGCTGAAGTGCATAGGTGTAAGGTAAGAACACATTTTGACAACCAATTTTAATGTGCTTGCTCAATTGAATTTTTATTTAAATTACAATATCTTCCATAGTGCTTCTTTAATGGATATAGCTATAGTATTACACCATAAAGTTTGAGTAAATGAGCCTATTTTGTATATATAAAGTTGTATATATAAAGTTGTTACCATTTTTATTGCCATTTGACAGTAAGAAAGAATTCAAATGAAAGTATATGTTCATACACAATATTGTTACAATACAAGCAAATGCAACTAATCGAATAATTAGCTATATATGTAGGCCTATTGATGGTATTAATAATTAGCTATGTGGCCTATTATATGGTATTCAAATATATATGTGCAGTGTTAACACCTATGCAGCCTTTCCTCGTTTTAGCAGTCATGGATTCCCTTGATTTCCCTTCCCTTAACTTCAGGCTCTGCAAGTCTGTGTACTGCTGCTGGATGCTGTAGCAAAGTCCTTCAAATTTCCCCCAACCCCTCTCTTATCAGCTGAACGCCACCACATGGTAGTGCTTTGAAAGCTCATTGGAAGCAGCACAAACAGTAGATGGTTGTCCATTATGACACCTACTGTGAACTCTTGCATGAACTGCCAAATGATCATCCACATGTAGAACATTGAAGCTTCTTTGCCCTTGCCCACAGTGGAACAAGTCACATTTGATATAGCGATTCTATGGACTAGTTATTGGAAAAGCTCCATCGGTTTGCTGCTTTTAGAATGCACATCAGAACTTTTCCTGGAGGTTGTGACCCTTATTGCTGACCCAAATGCCATACAGATTCTGTATAATCTTGCTTGAGGCTTATAGAGAATGGAGTTCTCTTCATGCTATAAACCAATGAATATCATTTTTAAAATTCCCAATATTGATGCATAAAGACTGGTTGTGAACATAGATTAGTTAACAAAAATACTCATACACAATGTTGTTTACTGTAACCTTCTTGGTGGAGTTCAATGACATTAAATCCATTTGGAATGCAAATGTTTTATTGCAACCTTAGACAATATAGATAATGGAAAATTGTATGCAAAATATTCATCAGTATAGGTATAGCCCACTGATGCAAAGAGGAGCAGCCGAGGGACTATGATAATGCAGATTATCTTTAAAAGATTTAAATAGGACTACATTTGAGGTAATATCTACATGTGTAGCCTTCTAAAAGCCTAGTTTATCGTGAATGTAGTCTTTCAACTTCTACCTCATTTAAATCATCGTCGCCATCTGGTGTCTGAGTCTAACGGTTTCAGATTCATACTGGTACGAATCAGAACGAAACATAAAGCGATGCAGTGCACATCCATATTCAATGTCTTACTGCCATCTTGTGGAGATTGAACATGTCCCCTTTCTGCATTGAGTCAACTACATTGACAAACATTTTTTAAAGCACTGTAAAATAATGATGTAGCTGATGCTTTTAAACAATCTGAATACAACATACGTTTTATATGTTGAGCATACCCTTGAGCATATTTCCAGATTGCTCAACACAGCACAATGGTTATCATTTATCAATCAGCACTTGCGGGAGTAATTACGCATTTAGGCCTGATTTCATAGACAGAGCTTAGATTGAGCCAGGATTAGATATTAGATTAATTAGGACATTCAAGTTGCTTTTTTTAAACGTGCCTGGTGTGCACATGGTGTCCATATTGAGACAAACCAATGACACTGATATATTTTAAGATATTTTAAGTTGCTTTAAGTTGAAGTGTGATTTTTAGTCTGGGACTAGACACCTGGGGATAGTCTTTTAACATAAGACTGCTATTTATAACTTTATCAAGCATTAAAATATCATTTTTTAAATATGAACAAATGTTAAAAACGTTTACATTATGAAATATTTGACGTTTTTGCGGGAACATATTACTAGCACATCAAAACTAGAAATACACTGATATTAACTACTCAGTTAACAAACTGTTGCTATTTAGGAAGGGGTGTGCTTCTCAGTTTTCATTGGGCAAACCCGATCCAGAGGTTTTTCATGAGGGCACAGTGGGAGGAGAGATTGCAACAGCGCTGGATATCAAAAATAAACCTCTCATTTCTCCGAAAGTATAAATACCAGCGCCTCAATCCGTGAGACAGTCCTGGACTTTAGAGCTCACGAACTTGGCTTCGATTTGACTTAAGTTCAATTTGTGTGTAGTGATATTGCATTAAATAACTACTTACTCAGTTTCAAAATAGATTTAAGACAATTAAGGCATGTGCTGGATAGTAGCTAATTTTAAACGTTAAGGATATTAACATTTTTCAGACAAGCAATGAACCAATGAGTCAGTTTCTTAAAGTTTATCATTCGTCTATAGAAATCAATTCGTTATATTTATGATTTTCTTTTTGGAACAGCGCCGTTTAAATAAAATGTGGTCGTGTTTAGTCATATCTACATTAATAGTTTGCCTCTTCGTTGAAACATCTGCTCATTCGTTTGAGAGTGAGGAGATTATACCTGTACGGCTGACTGGAAGGACCGGTGGACGAGTGGCAAAGAGGAGTGAAGAACAACCCAGCTTCAGACTCACGGCTTTCGGCAGGAACTTCACACTTAATTTGACGCCGGACAGCACCTTTATATCGCCAGCACTGACGGTATATCGCATTAAAGTCAAACCACAAGAAAGACTCGAGTCAGCCAGCAACCTGACAGAAATGTATAAGTCCTTGAATCAAACTGAAGAGACTGGAGCAGAATTATTAAAGGGTTGTTTTTACACCGGCGCTGTTGACTCCGATGAGGACTCTATTGTTTCTGTCAGTTTATGTCGTGGGATTTTAGGATCATTTATTACAGATGGCAAAGAATATACAGTCGAGCCTAAACTTTTCGGCTTGGGAACATATGGAAAGTTAACTGAGCAGCTGCATGTCATTAAAAGAAGACGTGTTACAAAGTCCCCGCAGGTCTCCAAACAGCTGTCAGATATCAGAGATGATCATCAAAAATCGATGATCCAGATGCCGTCTAGGCGCAGGCGCTTTGTCTCTACGCCCAGGTTTATTGAGACTTTGGTGGTCGGTGACGCTTCCCTGACACATTTCTATGGAGATGAGATCAAGGTAAGGGCTCGCACGTGTAAATAAAGATTAGTTTGAGCAATTTTGACAGCTGAGAAATCTAGATGAAGCTGTTTCAGAATAGCTGGACTAATAGCTGGTGCAAGATGATCCAAGCTGGTCATTTGAATCTATCATTTTACAAAGACCAGCCTGACTGCTTTCAGATGGCATGCCCAACTCTTAGTTGGGATTTGCTGGTCTTATAGTCTACCAGCTTGCACCAGCTAATAATACATATTAGGGATGGACAATATATCGGCCACCATATCGGCGTTGGCTGATATGAGTTAATGTTTAATGGTATCTTATATATTAATCTGATATATTAAAGCCGATAAATAATGGATTATTTCTTTCTGCTGATACACTTCAGATGTGCATTGTTCGCCATGATGGTTTTGAATTGCTTGAAATGTGATTGAAATACAGGAAAATACATTTAAGTGCAACGTGCAGAACAAGTCTGTCATATAGGCTACATAAAATTATAATGAAAACATTATAATTGTGTGCTTGGGACATGGCTTTTAATGGAGAGACTTTTGTTATTGTAATTAAGCTCTCAAAAATTATATAACAATTTGGATTTATTGGCCAATATATTGGTTATCGGCTTTCAAATATAAAGAATTATCGGTATCAGCAAAAATGTTCATATCAGTGCATCCCTACCATACAGAATGAAAAAGGTTATTTTTGACCTTTAATAAATGTTTGCTAAAAACAGCTTAAGTTTTGACTTAAGATTGTTTGCTGGTCTTGTGAGATGGTCTCCCAGCATGGCCTAGCTGGTGTTCAATTGGTTTAGCAGGTCAGAAAGCTGGTCTTCAGTCCGACTAATTGAAAAACCAGTCAACAGACAAGACAGCCTACTGGTAGTCTATCTGGCAAACCATCTTTGCTTTACAAATACTATTTATTAAAGGCTTCCCCACCCTTTTAAGTCAAAACTTGTTCTTATATATCCAAAGAAGGATAAAACTTTTAACAGAAAGAGCTTCTTAGTGTACCTTGAGGGACATGTCAAAATGTACATACCATAGACTACAGTTGTACAAGAATGAGTCATGGTTCATACGAACTGTACTGTACTGATCTTTACACCCACTTATGATCCACCACCCCCTGAAATTCTCCTTCATTGAGTCATCGAAAACAAATGATTGGAAAAGAGAGTGTGAAAAAATGCACCGTCTGGGTCAGGATCATGAGGCAGATAGCAATCCAGATGTTGATATTGGGATCCAAATTTGCAGATGCCTCATAAAGAAATCCATGGACCACCGGCTGCTTCTACTGTTGACGTCAGGGCTTTTCAACAAACAAACCATGCATTTATGTGGAGAGTAAACAGAAAAAAATTCTATAGAATAATCTCCAGTGTTTGACTGTATCGGCTTAAAATTATTCCCATTTAAAGAAAATTGAATGAGGTATTATATACAGTGCTGTAAATGGGCAATCGGTAAAGGTACACATCTTAACATACTAAAAGTAATCAATAATTCTGTCTCCATTATCAAAATATTAACATTTTTATTATGCATTGTATATTGTAGTGTACTGCATCTGAAAAAGCTGAATATATCATTGTCCACAATAACTTGGAAAAATATGCAGACTAAAAGCCATTCCATTCCAGCAGTTCTGAACTGTCCTGTCAATGATGTCGTGCTTTTACACTTAAAGGTGTAGTAAGCGATTTCTGAGCATTTTTGTTTAAAGTCAACCCAAACAAACACACCCCTCCCTTCATTGCTCCGCCCCCAAAATGCATGAACACGCAATGCTAGATTAGATGTCTCTTTATCACAGCAGAAGCGAAGCAAAATTTAGTGAAAAATAAAGCAAAGATGGCGAACGAACGACAAGGAAGAAGAAAAAATTAACATATAGTACACAAGAGTATAAACAAGCAAGAGTTAATTGTTAGTCGCCAGCAGCACACACTCAAAACCAATATTACTCATGTATTGAGCAGAAACAATGCAACCTCTGTATCTGTTTTCAGGCCTTCCTGCTTCTGTTTCTCCAGCGCTGGAAAGCTTTTCTAATATTATCGCGGGTCCTAAAGCTCTTGTCTGATCATAACCATTCTTTTCTTGTAATATTCATTTGACCTTTTCTCTTTTGTAATGTCTCTCAGCCATCTCTCTTTCTACTGTCTTTGCTCTCTCTCCTCCCCCATCATGATTGTATACGCCCCCTACTGCTAATTGGCTACAAGTGTGTTTTGGTGCTCGGTCCAATCCACTTTCAACAGTGTTTCTCAGAAATCGCATACCGCCCCTTTAACATTCTGCTGCACAGTTGCCAAATAGCAAGCTCTCGGTTTTCTCTCTTTAGCACTACATGCTGACCTTGATATCAGTGGCTGCTCAGATTTACAAACATCCCAGCATTAAGAACTCCATCAACATAGTGCTTGTGAAGATGCTGATCGTGGAGGACGAAGAGGTTGGACCGACAGTCTCCAGCAATGGAGGCGTTGCATTGCGCAACTTCTGTGGCTGGCAACAGCTCTTCAACCCGCACAGCCACAGGCATCCGGAGCACTATGACACAGCCATACTTTTTACTAGAGAGGTGAGCAGTGATTTATTATGTATTTTATGGGATCATGATGAAGTGAGGTTCTTGACAGTAGCTGAATTTAGAATAGCTGTCTCTTACGAAAAATAAGTACAAAGCATACTTTTAAATAATAATGTTGCAATTTAGTACAATTAAAAGTATTTTAACTTTAAATGTGATATCGAACAACATACAACTAGAATTACAACTTTACTTGTGCTTTAACATGTTTGTCAAAACATCAAAATAAGTGTACTTCTTTACAACATGGCAAAAGATTAGAAAACATAATGATTTAAAGGGTTCACCCAAAAACAAACATTTTGTCATTAATTACTCATCTTCATGTTGTTCCAAACCCTTAAGATGTTTGTTCATCTTCGGAACACAAATTAAGATATTTTTGATGAAATCTGAGAGATTTCTGTCCCTCCATTAATGCTTTAATAAGTTCATAAAGAGGTCCAAATGAATTGAGTGATTTAGTCCAAATTTTCTGAAGAGACAAGATTGCTTTATATGATGAACAGATTTAATTTAGGCTTTTTAAACCTTCATCAATGCACACATCAGTTGTGGTAAACGGAAGCTCAAGCATGTTCGCGCATGATGTGCGAGAACCAGTGAGGTTCATTCTTGTGTTACGCAGCCCATTTGAGCTCCCTAAAGAACCAATGAGGTTCAATTTCGTGTTACGCAGCACATTTGAGCTTCTGCAAGAACCAATGAGGTTCATTTTCGTGTTACGCAGCACATTTGAGCTTCTGCAAGAACCAATGAGGTTCATTCTCGTGTTACACAGCACATTTGAGCTTCTTCAAGAACCAATGAGGTTCATTTTCGTGTTACACAGCACATTTGAGCTTCTTCAAGAACCAATGAGGTTCATTCTCGTGTTACACAGCACATTTGAGCTTCCTCTAGAACCAATGAGGTTCATTCTCGTGTTACACAGCACATTTGAGCTTCTTCAAGAACCAATGAGGTTCATTCTCGTGTTACACAGCACATTTGAGCTTCTTCAAGAACCAATGAGGTTCATTCTCGTGTTACGCAGCACGTTTGAGCTTCCTCAAGAACCAATGAGGTTCATTCTCGTGTTACGCAGCACGTTTGAGCTTCTGCAAGAACCAGTGAGGTTCATTCTCGTGTGTTACGCAGGTTCGGTTGAACTTCTATGTTTGCTGGTCAATGTTTAAATGTGAATAAAAGCCTAAATTCAATCTGCTTGTCATATAAAGCAATCGTGTCTCAGAAAATTTGGACTAAACCGCTCACTTCATATGGATTAGTTTTACAATCTCTTTGTGAACCTTTGAAAGTAAAGTGGAAGTTGTGAAGCTCAGTGGCCCTCAGATTTCATCAAAAAGATCTTCATTTGTGTTCTGAGGATGAACGAAAGTCTTACGGGTTTGGAACGACTTAAACTCGTGCGTAATTAATGACAGATTTTCATTTTGGGATGAACTATCCCTTTAATATGAGCTTGACCTGTCTTTAAAAGTGTGTCAAAAAGTGTATGGTGCATTGCTCATTACTAGAGCAGACGTTATGGCATATTGAAACTGAAAACGAGACTGAAAATAGGAGCAGAACGACTACAGACAGCAGCTCCTCTGAAAGGTGAACACATGTGAGACCGGCTCTCGGACTGTGCCAAGGCCAGATGTGCCTGGAATCATGTGTGTTTTGTGGTTTTCTGCTTTGGAAATATTCATCTCCATCTCTGAAGCCGAGGCAAAGGATGGAAAAGACTCCAGTCATGTTTTTGAGATACATTTTCAGACGCCACATAGTTACATTTTCTCACTTCATAGGTCTTCTGTCTGCCAAAACTATGTATTTGCTTGGTTTTATAATGGAAACACTGGCAAATATGTTTTTTGCTCTTAATATTAACCAGAGACCTGGAACACCAATAAGAATTAAAAACATTTTTATCCTAAAATGCCTTTCAGGACATCTGTGGACATCAGAGTTGTGACACATTGGGTGTAGCTGATGTTGGAACCATGTGTGACACCAAAAGGAGCTGTTCTGTTATTGAAGACAACGGCCTACAGGCCGCTTACACAACTGCCCATGAGCTAGGTGTGGATGTCTTCTGGTAAACTCTAAGTAATTGTTAGATAATTGATTTGACCTTCCATAATGTGATTTTGTTCTTCTTTCAGGCCATGTTTTGAGTATGCCGCACGATGACACTAAGAACTGTGAGCAGCTTTTTGGACATCTAGACGAGCACCATATCATGGCCCCTGTATTCACTCAGCTCAGCAAGACCTCGCCTTGGTCTCCCTGCAGTGCTTTGTACGTCACAGAGTTTTTCGACAATGGACATGGTATGTGCACAAAATATTATCTGGGTCAGTGATGTGAAGCTCTTTTTTTTAACATAATAGTCCATAAGACAAAAAAAAAAAGTTAAACTTATAAAAATGGTCCTTGATTCGTAATGCTGCGTATTGTTACCTGGATTTTTGTTGTTGTTGACATTTTCATCCTGTTCAAAAGTTTTTACCCTTCAGCTCTTAATCCATCGTGTTTCCTTTTGGAGCATCAGTGAATGAAAAAAAAAGTATTATTGTTTTATAGAAATGTAATGTATTTATTATTATATTTTATACAATATTTATGTATTACAAAGCTAATTTTTAACAAAACCTAAAACAGAAAATTATATCATAGAGATGGGGTCATATATTATATTAATACAGACCCTCATGATTGTGTGTCAGGGTCAATACATTTTTTTTTTATATTATTTGATTATTATAAAATATTATTATTATTATTATTATTATTAGTAGTAGTAGTAGTAGGATGATGTCATGGTGCGACTCTCCAAAAATGTAATAAGTATAAATTAATAATAAAATAAGAAATACTTTTAGTCTATTTTGACTATTTGTCTTGAAAAGTACATTTAAAAACCTAATAAAATAATGAATAAGATGTCTACACTTACATGTATTAAAGGTGTAAGTCAAATATTTTATTACCTTTTACTTTATGGTTCGACCTCATTATATTTTTAGAAAAGTACATTTGTAAGAATTTGTCCTTTTCTTCATCATGGATACTCTTAATTGTCAGGGCCCCAGTTTCAATAAATGGTCGAGTTTGCAACAGCACAGGAAATAGATTTTTGTAAATGCCATTAAAAAGTCAGCTTAACTTATGCATTGCGCGGCGGTGGTTCCCCTTGTTTATAGTAAAACACTTTTACATCACACGCATGCTTGTAATTATGTAGATTCATGATTTTCAGTTCCTTTCCATTGAGTCAGAAAGAAGGCATTCACTCCAGCTCATAAAAAGGGAATGTAACAAATGTTTTCTTTCCACCGGGCCACGTCTCTTTAGTATTGGTCTTGCACATTTCCTTTTTAACTGCTGTATCATTTGAAGTGGGCAGTGGCCCATGTTCTCCACGTGCATTTCTGCTCACTCGTGTTCCTCCTCACGGCTCACTCCCCCAGATGTGCATTCCTGCAAGTCTCCTAAATGTCAGCTCCAGGAGCCCAATGTTCCTACTGTTACACAATCCTTTGATTTCATGATTTACTGCCCTCTAACTCTTCCTCTGGATAATAACAGGAGACTGTTTACTGGACACCCCTGAGACGATAGTGGCCTTACCCACTGAGCTGCCAGGCATGACTTACAGCCTGGACCGCCAGTGCCAACAGATATTTGGAGAGGAGTTTTCACATTGTCCCAACACTTCAGCCAGTGAGGTGTGCAGACAGCTCTGGTGCCAACAAGAAGGGCAGTCTGTGTGCACAACCAGGAACGGGAGTCTTCCCTGGGCGGACGGCACAAGCTGTGGTCTCAATAGGACCTGCCTGAACAGTGTATGCATGTCCTCTGAGGAAGTCATGAGGCCGAAGGTATTTAAAGCTACTCTTGGGAAACAGAAAAGGATGTTTAGCCCTTCATTTAATCATTTTATCAGTACTAGGAACACAAAAGATTATAAAGGCAATTAAAATAAAAGGGATTTATTCAAAAACACTACCGTTTAAACGTTTGGGTTTTTAAAAGAAATCTCTTCTGCTCACCAAAGCTGCGTTTATATGATCAAAATACAGTATAGGCTAATATTGTGAAATTGTGTTACAATTTAAATAGTATTACAATAGAAAAAATTGGAGTCGACGTCATGGTTATGTCATTTGCAGATGTGCATGCAATGTGGTGGCAGAAAAACTGTGGTGACAGGTGAAGAAAAATGGGCAAAATCCATGGAATAAGAGAAAAAATGTCTTGTGCCTTTGGATGTCAGAATCTGAATGCAAAAAAGATGGTCTTCATATGGATAGAATACCGTCGTCGAAGACGCTCTGTGAAGATAAACGCACACATTTATGGTTGCAAGCCACAGACTGGACTGATGAAACCTGCGATGATTAGTCTTATTAAAGCATTGATTTGATGTAAACAATAGATCATAATATAAACATGTTATTCTGAGGGGAAAAATCGAGTTTACATCTCATATCTCTTCTTAGAATTTTGAAATTTAAACCCAGAAATGCGGAAAAAATTACCTTTTTATTGTTTTATTACACGGCCTCCATAGAGTGCAATGGCAGAACTGTCATTTTCTGCCACCAGGTAGGCTCCGCTCACAAAACACATCATCGATGTTTATTAACACCAAATTGGTCTATAATGCTCTTTCTGATTTAAAAGAACAGTTTATTTTTTATTTTATTTTTTATATATATTTGAAATTTGCTCCTGTGATGGCAAAGCTGAATTTTCAGCATCATTACTCCAGTCTTCAGTGTCACATGAACCTTCAGAAATCATTCTAATATGATGATTTGTTGCTCAAGAAATATTTCTTATGATTATCAATGTCGAAAAAAGTTGTGCTGCTTAATATTTTTATGGAAACCAAAATTTCTTTAATGAATAGAAATCTTAAAAAAAGAACAGCATTTATTTGAAATAGAAATCTTTTGAAACATTATACATATAACATTATAGGAACTTTTGTTTAATTGAATGTCTCTTTGCTGAATTGTAGTATAAAGTATTCATTTTAAAGCAGTGTACATTAAAAACAATCATATAAAAATGACTTTAATACACCTCTTTTATTTTGAGCATATGTTTAATTTCTGAATTAAAATTCATTCAGATATTTTTGTGGCAAAAAAAAAATTCAAACTGCCCTGATTTAATAATTTGTGATAAAAAATACTTTTGGTGAAAGGAAAATATGGGTGACACTAGTGCCACTAAAATCACACTAGAAAAGTCTAGGACATTAATTTGGTTGTGTGGTTGGTCTGGTTCAGCCGGCTGTGGATGGAGGCTGGGGCGAGTGGGGACCATGGCAACCGTGTTCCAGATCATGCGGAGGCGGGGTGATGTTCTCCTACCGAGAGTGCAGCCGGCCATCCCCTCAAAACGGTGGAAAATACTGTGTGGGCCAGAGAGTGAATTACCAGTCCTGCAACAAACAGGCCTGTGAGAATAACCAAGGTGGGTTGTTCCCTTCAGTTTCAGTCATTTCATATTGTGTTATTATACTAGGTAACAATTCTTTACTATTGCAGGAAAAAGTTTCAGAGAGGAACAATGTGAGAAGTACAACAATCCCAATCACTTTGATGTGCATGGAAATGTGAAGCAGTGGATACCAAAATACGCTGGAGTGTCACTACGGGATAGATGTAAGCTCTTTTGCAGAGCACGAGGCAGCAGTGAATTCAGAGTATTTGCACCTAAAGTAAGTTGCACATTTAACAGTATTTAACTGTAAAAATACATGAAAAGTCTCATTAGTTTTATTACAGTTTTTCAGCATGGAGGGTAAGGGAACTTAACGCTAAACAATTAACCGTTTTTTTACCATAGCATTTTTAGTCTTTCACTGTTAAAATGATGATAATCTTTTTACACCTTCTCAATCTAAGGTAATTGATGGAACCCTATGCGGTCCAGATACCACATCATTCTGTGTGCAAGGCCAGTGTATCAAAGCTGGTTGTGACCTGGAGATCGATTCTAATAAGAAGCTCGACAAATGCGGCGTGTGTGGAGGGAACGGTCAGAGCTGCAGGATGATATCTGGCTCGTTCAATAAAGTCGTGTAAGAATATCTCACAGAATTTTTTTTTAATGAAAAACTTTGTTCATTTTGGCCACAGTAATTCAGATCTCTCCTGTTTTTTTTAGCCATGGATATAGAGACATTGTGACGATTCCAAGTGGAGCCACTAACATAAACATCAAACAGCAGAGCCATGGAAGTATACCACACGATGGCCATTACTTGGCTGTACGACGAGAAAATGGCGACTATATCTTGAATGGCAACTTCTCGGTCTCCACAGTGGAGCAGTATATTCCTGTGCTTGGGGCTGTGCTGAAGTACAGTGGCTCGTCCACCACATTGGAGAGACTTCAGAGCTTCCGCCAGCTACAGGAACCAATCACAATACAGCTGCTCTCCACCGCTGGGGAATCCATCCCACCGAAGGTCAAATACACCTTCTACATTCCTAAAACCATGTCTTTCAGCAAACCTAAGGACAAGAAGATGGCTGGCAAACTGATCCATCCCTTTGGGGTGCCACAGTGGGTCTCGGGCGACTGGTCTGAATGCTCCAAAACGTGTGGTTCAGGATGGTCCAGGAGAAATGTGGAATGTAAAGACAATGCTGGCTTCTATTCAAACCACTGCAATAAAGATCTCAGACCTTCTGATATCAGGCCCTGCGCAGACCTGCCATGTCCCATGTGGCAAATAGGACCTTGGTCTTCATGCTCACAAACTTGTGGCCATGGTGAACGCCAGCGTAGGATGCTCTGCATTGATTACTCTGGGAAGACTATGGAAGCTGAGAATTGTGACCCTGCCAAGATGCCTCAATCGGTATCTGAAAAGTGTTTCTACCAAGAGTGTTGAGGACATCATGCAAGCTTTCCGAGGTGATAAGACGTGAAACAATATACAGATTATCATTTGACCGTGCTTCAGGTTGGAGCAGGAAATATTCAGCTTTAGATGGAAAATGGTTGAGCTGTGTGGAGTGAACTTGGTCGTGAATGTTGCACGGACTGATCACTTAGGCTTTGGTTTTCCAAACATACATTAATAACCACTATTGAAGTTTTATCCAATAGATATCTACCTCAGCAAGCAATGCTGTCTCCTAATTGCTTTTTCAGATCATTCCATATAAATTATGATTCTGAACAATACAAAACACACCAATCAGCCAAGGCTTTCACATTAATCTCAGGCTGAATATTTTGAAATAAGGACAGACATAATTTAGGCCCACGTTTGCACTAGTCCGGTTTCTTTTTAAAACGGCGATCCTCGTCTATACTAGCGTTTCAGAAACGAACTCTGTCCACAATACATGAACGAATACACGTCACATGACCGTTCATTAACACTGGGCATTCGAGTATAAGTGTAAACAGTTGCCTCTTGCGCATGTAGAAATGCAAAAGCATTGCAATACAATAGATCAACTCTAAGACCAACTTTGGCGTACATTGCTTATGGGAAACGCAGCCCTGCTCTGTTATTGTCGTGTTCCAGTAGCGTAATGTGGCCAGCCAGCCGTTTACACAGAAACGCAGAGTTTTCAAACTAAAACGGGGTCTGCAGCATTTTCGAAAGTCTCGTTCAAAAATGCCGGAGTAGTGTAGATGACAGATGTAACCACAGCCAAAATTAATGTGTTTTAAAACGAAAACACACTAGTGTAAACGGGGCCTTAGTTCCAAACATTTAAAGCTACTAAAAATTCAGTTTTGAAAGGAATTTGGAATTACAAAATGGAATTATTTTAATTTGTAATGGGCTCGCTAAGCCACTATGAAGGTGCTATCATTTTTTATTGATTTACTTTGTGATTGGGTCAATAATTATTGATTTTATTTATGGCTTGCAGAGGTTATTTTCACTTTCAGAGTTGAAGAACAGTTGATTAAAGCATGATCATATAAATTTATCAGTCCTATTTTCATGTATATTGAAAACTGTATCAGAGGTACACAGTGGTTGAACCTAATTTATTTTCTGGAACATTAATAATTAGATCTAGTTTAGGAACTACTTTTAAAAATTCCTCTACAAACATAATGTTTGTGTACATTCAGAGGGTTATACAATGGTTATGCAATTTACCATGTACTATCGCTGTTCTTTGTATTAAACACTGTTTTATTTCAAAGTGCACATAGCTAATTGTTGTGAATTGCTACGTGAATGAAAGCATGGAGGTTTGGAAACATCAGACCTTCCAGTGTTTTCATGCTTGATGAGTATATGTGTCTGCTGAGATTTTGAAAGAGCTGTGTAGTTGAACGTTATTGAGACAAAAACAGTCCAGCATGATCAGTACTAATCTGACAAATAATGCTCCTTTAAAATGATTGTATAGGAATGTTAATATGGATTTAGCAATTCCAGTTGTGTACAACTAGTCATATTAAAATGCGGCAAAACATATCCCTTCAGTGAAGGATTGTACTTTGTTACTTCTTCATTGTAAAGCTATTTATTTTTGTAAATGTTTATTGTATAAAATAGATACAACTTATGCAATGTTTTCCTGATGCTGCTTACTTTTTGTTTTGTAACTTATCAATGAAATGTCTAAAAATAAAAATACCTAAACATTACAAAATCATTTTTGGATGAATGTATGCAATCAAAGCTAAACCAGAAGGGTGTGTGCTAAACACAAACCATCAGATATTTAAATGTAATATGAATGGCTAAGATCTGTGGACTAAGATCTGCACAGCATAATGAGACAAGAAGGGTCTGCTTTTCCTGATAATAGGCAGCACGGATCTGCTTGCTAGGATTTGGTTTGTAAAGTTCAGCTGGATGTCAAATATGATAAGATTCCTGGCTAGCAGTAGTGTTGTTGACCTCAGTAGGGTTGAGATAGAGGTGGCGTTCCTTTATCTAGTACAAAATGTCATAAAGATTTCCTGAGATATATGCTGAGATTGTGGGGCTGTTGGACTGGTATAATCTGCAGTAATAGGAAATGTCATGAGACTTTATAACAGGCCGCAAAGATGTTACAGAGATAGAAAAGGAGAGGGCTGAGCACCAAACCCTGAGGTACACCAACAGTGAGCTGCAGTAATTTAGACACCCCATCCACGCCACAAAGCCTTGAAGGATAGACAACTGTAAGACAACAGTTTGTGGTACTACGGATATCCAAGAAAGGATAAACTGAGAGCCAGGAAAAGTTTGAAACATTTGACCTGAACTTCTTACAGACCTTCAGCATTCAACATGCTGCAGTCTCAACTGTATCATTTAAATTAAAAATTGAAATCATGACTGTTAAATGTGCCTCTGAAACCAATCCCTGCCAAAGAAACCTGATGGTCTACTAACACTGACACTGTGGCCCTGATGTGCGGCTTGGATTTGCAAGAAACATATTTTGGCATGGCATTCAAATAGTAACAACAACTCCAAACTTCGGTCTTTGCCTTAATCAGATTGGATTTTATTGGGCCAACATAGCCTGAGAGTTTTTTCCCTAATTTTGAAGAGGTACTCTTTCCTAAAAGAGGGCCCCTTTGAGAGAATGTTTGTTTGATGGAAAATCCTATTCCTCAGAGAAAGCACATGTCTGAGAGGCAGCTGCTCTCTATCTCTTAGAAAGGGTTGCAGGAGTTTGGCTCTGAATGAGATGCATCTGCTACAATTGTTACATAAATTCGCACTATATCTTCTCTCTAGCTCTTCCTTTCCACTGATAAAATGAACAGAACTGCACTTTTAAAACGAAGTGTAATCTCTAACAGTTTCACATGTTGTCACTATTAACATTGTGAAGCGCTGCAGTACTGTCTAATTTGTTATAGTATATACTCAAGTATGGGCTGAATTTATAACAACATGATAGTGTAAACAAAGTGTTTTGTGAACTGTTAATTGCTTACCTTCTTCTCCGGACACCATGTTCTCATAAACTGCCGCATAAGAACAGCCTGCATTTTATTGTGCAAATAAAGGGATAGTTCACCCAAAAATCCTAGGTGTATATGACTATTATTTCAGCTGAACACAATTAGAGTTATATAAAAAAATCCCTTGGCTCTTTCAAGCTTTATAACGGGAGATTTTGAAGGCCAAAAAGTGCATCCATCCATCATAAAAGCAATCCAGCTCCAGGGGGTTAATAAAGGCCTTCTGAAGCAAAGCGATGCGTTTTTGTAAGGAACATATCCATAATTATAATCGTTGTTGTTTCCACTGGTCAGAGTTCACTCTTCAGCCAGAACTCCGGAAGCCAGTGATTCTAGTTATAAAAATAACTTTTATGTATTTATTTTTTATAATATAGTATTTCTCTTACAAAAATGCATCACTTTGCTTCAGAAGGACTTTATTAACCCCCTGGAGTCATATGGATTATTTTTGTGATAGATGGATGCACTTTTTTGGTAAATATTCACTGATATTATACAGCTTGGAAGATCCAGGATATTTTATAATATAACTCTGATTGTGTTTGGCTGAAAGAAGAAAGTCATATGCTTGAGGGTGAGTAAATCCTGGGAATTTCATTTTTGGGTGAACTATCTGAAGGATGTAGGGTTTTCAATAAAAACCTGTTTTACTTTAAGAAAGCAACCATACATTGGTTTTATTTTCTTTATTATTTTTATTATTTTCCTTGATTTTATATTTAACGTCATAATAATTTATAATCATAAGTAATTTATATAGTTGATTCATCATTGATTCGTATTATTGTTCTTATTTGATTTCCATCATTTATTCATTTATTTATTTAATCATTTAATTATTATTATTATTATTATTAATTTATGTAATTTTATGTTTTCTTTATATTACTTATTTTACTTAACTTATTTCATTTCTCTTGCAATACTTGGTATTGTTAAATCTTGCAAATGTGTTTACAAGGGATGTTTCTCCTCACGGGAACGAGATGAGAGAATGTGTCAATTTCAAGGTTTTATCGTCACAGGATGAGGTTATGAAGTAGTAAAGTTTCCATTGTTTTTCCCTTGGTGTAATAACACTTGTTGGAATTGGTCTGGTCAGACAAAGTGTCTGCGCATTGAAACATATGCAACTAATATTCAATATTCAGCTCTTTTATTATCATCACTTCATCTCCTGCTTCTGCTCTTCTCTGGCTTTCAGTCAAACTCTCAAGCTGATAGAAGACTGTTAATAGAGTCTTGAGACAAGACTTTTTGTTGACAGGTTTGCTGGGTTGCACACACCAGACAAACGAATATCTTTTGACAAGATCCGGCGTCCAGGGCTGGATTTGATATTTCTGACGTGGAGATTTCATCCGATCTAACATAACCCTTTTAGGATGTGGAACAGAACTTTTAACCACAACTCCACCCAGAAACACAATGCAAAAGTATCTGCGCTAAATTACAGGCACACACTGTTCTAATATGTGGGTGTTATTTACTGGTTTGTATTTAGCCAGCACTTTTTATCCAAATTAAATTATCCGGATTACGTGCCCGATTTACTAAAGCTCACATGGTTGAGAAAATGAACCAGTGGAAATTTTCAGAGACCAGGCCAAGGTCTCAGATATTATCATGCAGATATTCTCTATCGCACACGTCTTCATAAAATATTTATTTTTAATTACAGTCGTTACAAGCTGTTCTAACATGCTTATGTGATTGGTTACTTGTTTACCAAGCACTTTTTTTAAAATCAAACCTGAGTTACAATGTTCTGTTTATGTGCCTTGCTCAAGGGCTCAATGGTGACAGATTTGTGTTGTGAGCTCAGAAAAATTCCTATTCTCACATCAACTCACAAGCTAATTGCTATTTTCATGTAGACTCTTGAGCATAAAAAATCCAAACACACCCTTATTTGTTTCTAAACAAGGCCACAAAGAGCTTATGTAAAATGCATAAACATATATATAAATCTGACCATTTTTTAAGTGCTAGGCAAAAATATTTTTGCAATCCAGCGAGGAAAGCTATATTTGCACTCTCATTCATCTCAGTGGCACTTTCTGAAGTAGTAGTTTATTTAGCGTTCGGTTCTGTTGCCAGAAGCCAATCACCTGAACATAAATGTAGTGTGATTAATGACTCCAGGGCTTCAGGAAAATTACATCATGACAATACTGATTGCCTGATGACAACCCTTCACTATCACTAGCGACTATGCTAAGCTGTGATGTCAAAGGCAGCAGACAGGGAAAATATGTAATTTGTTGTTTTTTTTAAAGTCCTCCAAAAATCGTGTTGTTTTTGTTGTATTTTTACATATATCATTTAAATGATGCTTGAGTTTCGTGAACTTTAATTCACCCCCCAGAAATAAATTATATCTATTTCTATTTTACTTGTGTGCCTGTGAAGATTTTGCTGTTCCTATCATTTTAAGAATATGGGAAAACATACAGTTAGCTACTAATTTAACCTCGGTTTCCTTAGATACGGAGTACTGTGTCTTGTCTTATTAATAAGACATAGGACGCAGTACTCGTGTAGTATTGCAAGAAAACTGTTCCTTTTTGTTTTAAAAAAAAATAATATATTGAGTTTTATGTTTGAGTGACGTCATTTCCACTTGCTGAGTTGCCCAATCGCGTTAGAGAAAAAGCTTTGGATTTGAGCGAGACAGGTAGGCTGAAGCAAATGAGCGATGTAGTAAAGTGTTAAAAATGTAACAGATTAAGTCAAGATTGTGATCAATGTCGATGGATAATAATTTTTTTTATGTTGGATTTAATCACTTCTGTGTGTTTGAATGTCATATTTATGTATTTTCGGAGTTTTGTGTTAATGAGCTTCATCGAGTTGTTTAAATTTGCCGCCCGTGCGCCGAACTGTTTGTTTCTTTGGTAAATATAGTTCTTAACTATAAATAAAAGGGTGGATTACGCTCATAAAATATCATGCCATTGATTTTTTCCAACGTATATCGTTTTCTGTCTAAAATTGTGTATTTGTAGCCACATTTGTAGGCTACTTATAATGGTTGCTCAGATGCAGTTGCATTGTTGGGGGTAACAAAGTTAGCCAGGGGTTAAATTTTCTCTTCTCACACTCTTCACAGAGACCACAGAACTGAGAGTGTGTGTTGATCCACACACTATATATTAGTGTATCAATTCCTGTCTTATCTTTAATAAACAGCAGACGTGGTCCACCGAAGATCCTGGTGGTTCATTTGTGGTGGTTCATTTGATAAGAAAAAATAAACAACTGTATTTAAAAAAAAAAAAATAAGGTCAGCACAATTTTGTTGTCTCTGACCATAACATATATCTGGGGTTGGACAATGAAACTGAAACACCTGGTTTTAGACCACAATCATTTATTAGTATAGTGCCTTCTTTTGTGGCCAATAGGCTACTGCATCAGTTCATATTGAGAATGACAGATAGGACAAGTCTTCTCCCAGATCAGTGGCCAGGTCAATATGTGATGCTGGTGGAGGAAAACATTTTCTGACAAAACACCCCTAAGTGGCTCAAAAATATTTTGATCCGGTGACTGCAGGCCACGAGAGATGTTCAACTTCATGTTATCAAACCATTCTGTTTTGTTGTGTCGATTGGTGCATTATCATGCTGATACACGACACCACCTTCAGGGTACAATGTTAAAACCATTAGGTGGTTCAGTAGTCTTTGACACATCAAACACAGTAGGGAATGCCATTATATTGCAGCCAAAACCATCACTGATCCACCCTCGTGCTTCACGTTGGGCATGCAACAGTCTGGGGGTGAAGCCTCTTTGGGGCTTATCCACACTGTAATCTCCCACAGATCTGGGAAAGAGAGTGAAGGTGGACTCATCAGAGAACGATATCTGTTTTTCATTGTCCACAGTCCAAGATTATCACTGTTGGCACCACAAAACCGACATTTGGCATTGGCACGAGTGACCAAAGGTTTGACTATAGCAGCCTGACCATGAATATTGATGAATTATCATGAATAATGTTTTTTTGGATACAATCCTGGACATCCCTTTCAGACAGCTTCTCTTACCACCTCTTACGTTGAAAGTTACTCCTGCTGGATGAGGTTCGACCTATGTGGTGGTATGCCGACATTACCCTGGAAACTCTCTGTCCTGCTCACAGATGAGCCTATGCTGTGTGGATTGGATTAGTGTTGGGGGTAACGCATTACAAGTAACGTGAGTTACGTAGTCAGTAGGGCTGCTGATTAATCGCAATTAACATGAAATGGCGATTAAACTATAGCTGATTTGGCTTATTGTGCTTATGAAACCGCAAAGGCTTTTTTTTTGTCGCAGTTTGTCAGTGAAGCTCTGCTCTGTGATCAGTGGTAAATGCTGTTCCATCTGAAAGCACTGCGAGTTTTAGTCGTTTATGACATGCATTTGTAGCAACACCCGTTTGTTCATAAGCGCAAACATCTTTCCAAACATGAGAAGCATTAATGAACCTCTTGTCCAACAAAAGACAACATTTAATATTTTTTTACTCCAAGCTCACTTCATAACGACAGCTGAGCATCCCTCTGTGAGATGATGTGGCTTTTTACACAGAATAATGCACGCAACATATTATTTGTAGCGTTTATAAGTATTGGGTAGGATTAAGTGATGTAAAATAAGGTCAGGTAATGTAAAATGTGCTTTATGAGTACTAATAAACAGCCAATATGCTAGTAATATGCATGCTAATAATAAGCAACTAGTTAATAGCCAGAATTTAACCCTAAAATAAAGTGTTACCAAAAACTGTTATTTCAAGTGCACTTCTGTGTGGTTTTATGAAGATGCCCACCCTAGAGGATGTTGTCTGTATGATTGTATTCAGCGTTGGGGAAAAGTTACTTGTAAAAGTAATGCATTACAATATTGCAATACTCCCTAAAAAAAGTCTGACTAATTCTGTCCCTTTTTATGGAAAGTAACGTGTTAAGTCCCTTTTGCGTTACTTTTTCTCACCTGCAGCTGGACTTGCTTGCATTTATTTAAATGAAAAAAGTTCTGCTTTTGGCCAATGTGGCTCCTTTCACACCAAAAGTAAAATCAATAAACTCAGGCTGAAGGAAATGCAAATTCACGCCTGTACCGTAGGATTACTTTTCCAAGTAAAGTAACACTAGTTACTTTGCTTTTCCATTTATTGACTGACTGCTCTCTTGTCCCCATGTTGAGAGTCAGGAGTAAAAGTGCAGAGGTGTTGTGTGCACTGTGTGAACATGATGCTTATTGTAGTTCTGGACTAAATGTGAGCATGCATTTACTCATCTCACTCGCACAAAAACACATTATTCCTCAAAATAAATAGAACCACTTAAATGCTGACTCAGAATATTGCACAAACCTGCAATAGGCTAATATGTTAAATAACACATATATATGGTTTTAAATAATCATATTATTCATATGAATCAAATGAAATGTTTTTAATCTCACTTTATAAACCAATGTTTTTGCTGCTGACCTTCGATGATCCAAATCAACTAAACATATATATAATACGTGATGTAAGTATATATATACAGTATATAAAAATTGGGTCTTTAACTTGGGAAGCAAAGACCCAAGGTGTTTGGTTTTTTCAGTCGTGGTTTTGGCCTTGTGTTCTTGTTTTCAATGGCCAAAGTGTGTTTGTACATTTGAAATCCAGTTCTAACATGCAACAAATAAAGCAAAAAAAAAAAAAAACATTGTTAAATATAGCTGTGTGGTTGACGGATTGTTTTCCTAAATTTAAAATAGATTCTTTGAAATGATTCACCTAAAGCCCAATGGGTCAAATTTGGACATAATCCTAAATTAGGGAATAAAGGGTTAAAATTGAAAAAGTGGATATTTTGGTGTTCAGTGAACTTATAGCAGTAATTTAATGCATAGTTCATAATTTTCCAAAGAAGAAAAGTGTTCTTGGGTTCTCCAGGGTTAAATTCTGGCTTTTAACTAGTTGCTTATTATTAGCAAGCATATTACTAGCATATTGGCTGTTTTTTAGTACTCATAAAGCACATATTAATGCCTTATTCTGCATGACCTTATTCTATATCCTTTAATCCTACCCAATACCTAAACTTAAACGCTATAAAACTACCTTAATAAACTATTAATAAGCAATCAATTAGGAGATTATTGAGGCAAAAGTCATAATTGTAAATATGTGTCCCCCATACTGTATTGCTTTTTTTTCACAAAGCATTTTATTTTACCCTTAAAAGTGAAGTATGATGTTAATTGTGGAAATATTGCATCATAGCTTCAGTTCAGGAGCGAGGCAGAAGATGGCTTACCATGAGCCAACACTGGCAGGCAGAGCGATGCTGATGAAAGGTAAGCTAGGGCGTTGAGTTTCCCATTATAACTCTGGTTAATCCCAGGAAAAGGGAGTATGGAAAATCAATTGAATCAGAGCACCTCTCCACATGCCCCAGCAAGTTTGTGTCAGAAGTTCAATATCAAAGGAGAATTTTAATATGCAGTATTTTTAATTTTCTAGCTAATCAGCGGGTAAAATAAAATGTACATTACTATTTCTAATACCCAATCTGTGACCCAAAAGTGGGAAAATTACAGATTAAATTTGGTTTCATAGAACAAATAAAGCATCTAAACCTGCAGTGTTTTGTAGAATACAGTGGACTGCATCATGCATGTAATAACAGATTATTAATCAGCATTGCTTGTATCCTGTTTATACTTGTGCAAATGATATGACTCTTTAAAGATGTGCTAGCTTCAGTAATGACAGCGCTGTCTCTGCAGATTAGTCTTTTGGTGGAAAAATAGTTTGGAATTACTTCTTCAATCTTTGTGGCAATAACTTTAACAGCTCAATTAATTTAATACATTTTCAAGCTGTTGTTATCTTTAAGTGTGGTTTTCTCATTGACCAACAGCACTGATTTACAGCACTGTCCCTGTGTCTTAAAGAGACAGTGTCAAATTTGCATTAAAAACCATAAATTCATCATAAGATGATGCACGCAAGCCAATGTCTTTTTTCACAGCTTTGAACCTGCATGTAAAACCTTAGACATTATGCCATTCTAAATCTGCCAGAAGGAAAGATTTACTTACAAACACTTCAAGAATAATGCTCAGATTTGCAAAAATCCTATTAAATAATTACTTCTGCACAGACTTCTGGAAAATCCTGATGATGATTTTGGCTTTACTTTCTCTTTTAGGATCGCACAATAAAAATGGTTTATAAGCTCAGCTCTTGCCTGTGTTGACAAAGTCCTTACTTTATTAAATTCCATTAATGAGAATTATTCTTTTAAAACCCATATTTGAATTGTACTCTTTCACATGCATTTCACATGTATTTTTTAAGGTAGCCTAACATGCAGTGTTTATGTATTTACTTATACAGTATTTCCCTTTGCTATAATGTACTGTTTTTCTTTTTTTCAGGCAGAATTTGAACCTGAAACAGGAGTGAAAGGTCAGGCTTTGATCAGGTTTGAACTATTTGCTCTTGTCCTGGTATTTATTTTGCCTTGAGTACTTACAGATTTTGTGTGTTGATGCACAACGTTTTTTTCTTTTTACTGCATTACATTTTGACAACTGTGTCCTATTTAAACAACTAATACCACAAGTTTACCTCAGGCTTAGTTCTGCTCTTTGACTATGCACAAAACATTCAAATAATCTTGGGTCAGTGTTCATCATTATGAAACATAAGAGATTTATAACAAAGACATTAAAATTGCATTTAGTACATTTTTACTTATTTAATGGTGAATAGCAAGAATATGCTCTACTAATATTTGCTTCACTCTCTCAAATAAAAGATTGGTGCCTTGTGAACAATACACAGGTATAAAGGCATAAAACAGCAGGTTCCCTCTTATTAAGCCGCTCTAATTTAAGTAACTTGATATTGATTTTTTTTTTATAAAGACATTCTCTCACACTTCATGCAGTTTAACACACTCCAAGTACTTTTATGGGTTTTCTTCTACTAAAATTCCATTTGTAATTGATTTCACAACTTTTTATAGTTTTATTTTAAGAACATGGAAATGGTGCAATGTTATGATACATATCCACACTCATTATTATACTTAATTACTGTAATTACTATAAAGAAGTAGAACTTATTTGCTCCCACCCCATGATATTATTTTATTAAAATACAAAATAGTATACTCAATTACATTATGACCGTCTCAATAATCACAATAATGCAATGTAATAATTCTCATTATCATAAACCTTCAAATATGTCCCGGTATTTATGATAATCTTGTAATATATAAAATATAACCATGTCCTAGTATATTGTTTAATCACAGTTTAATAGTAATATCAATAATAATAACGGCAATAGTAATAATCTCTACTGCATCACAATAACAATACATAGAAAGTTGTATCAATCCAAATGGTCGCCTGTGACAGTTGAATATGTCAGTTAAAAAAGAAAGTATGTTTATCAAGCATCACAATGTACTGAATCTTCGTTCACATATAACAGTGATTTTACACATGGCTGGGATGCACAAAACACTAACACTGGGAAACGCTGAGATATTGCGTAATGGACAGGTAGCTACTTATAGAAAATTCATTTTCATCTTTTAAATTGCAGTCTAAATTAAAATGTCATATATTTGACCAGCCCGCAATAAGTTCACCCCTTGTGGGAAATGCACACTGAATTCACCAACAAAAATGCAATGATGAAATGAAATAACGGCTGAAAAGCAGATTTATTCCACTGTAGTGATGAGGAGCTATGGAAAACCCAACCTGACACGATAACAGTAAAACCCCCTGTGACACCTGTGACATTATTCAGTAGCCATTATTTAATCCAACACTTGCAGCACATATGCACATCTTCTCCTGAAGACTGAAAATGTGCGTATAATTCACTGGAATGAAGAAATACGCTTCACATCCATCATGCTTCAGATACAGTGAATTCCTCTAAAAACAGACTTCTGTTGATTCGATCAAAACAAAAAGAGGAGAAAATTAAAAATAGATGCATTTGATGGATAATGGGTTTAGAACAGACCTGGCCAGATATTTGGATTAAACTGTATTGCCATTCATTTAAGTGTTGTGCAAGTTGATATGAAAGATTAGATTTAAGAAAATGCAACATATATTTTGTTCACAAGTTTCACACAACATACAGCAGAAGTTAGATGCTTTATTCTGCATTCAAAAACTCAAAACGCACACAAAATCGCATATAAAATCGAATAACTTGTTGTTTTTCTTTACAATACTTGCACGTTATGGGCTGAATTTCAAACAGCTGAAGGCCATACTGAAATACATTTTTATTTGGCATAACTAATTTATTAGGATGGAAGCCTGGATCATTTTATAAGCAACTGAGAAGAAAATTATTTATGTGATCACTACTGTGCTGAAATCATCTACTGTAAATATGAGTATTTTATATATGTACTTTCATTTAGGTGTTTGTTTTAATCAAGGACTGGAAAAACTATTTACAAGCAAAAGTTAGTTTTTTAATGCATGCTATAAAACTTTATGTTCCCTTAAACCAGGATAAACTGTGCCACAGGAAATTTTATAGATTCCTTTCCTTGGAAAAGAACAGATTTTTTCCCCTAGATTAATGTGGAGATATCACAAACTAAGCCTGATAAATGGTCACGGATAAGAGTTTACCATCGGTCAGGTCATGCACCTCGCAGGACTAAAGTATTGGTCTTAATCAAAGCGAAAGACATGATCCTGCTGTGAGTTACTTTAGGCTTCCGTAAAGCAGGGCTGGAAATAAGTTGCATATGGAAACCTAGTATTATCGGAAAAGTGGAAAACCTGTTATATATTGTAAAACAGAACTGGTGAAATTTGACTGATACGTATAAACATTTTTAGGTATTTAAAATGTTTTTAATCAAAAACTTAATTGAGCAAACACAGAGTGGCCACACACACACACACACACACACACACACACACACACACACACACACACACACACACACACATACACACATGTTAGGTTTTTGTGAATTGTGGGGACTTTCCATAGGCGTAATGCATGTTATACTGTACAAACTGTACATGCTATTCCCCTACACTGCCCCTGCCCCTAAACCTACCCATCACAGGATAGTGTGATTTATAAGATGTTTTCCTCATGGGGACCAAAAAATGTCCCCACAAGGACAAGGATTTTGGATATTGCCATCTTTGTGGGGACATTTTGTCCCCTTACCGTAGGGATTACCAGTCCACACACACACACACACACACACACACACACACACACACACACACACACACACACACACACACACACACACACACACACACTCACACACAAACACACCTCATTTGTTTTATCATTATTTGTATACTGTACAAACTGTATAGGATTTACCCCTAAACCTACCCATCACAGGAGACTGCACAGTTTACTTTCTGTGAAAAAAACTCATCCTGTGTGATTTATAAGCATTTTGAAAAGTGAGGACATGGGGAACGTCCTCATATTTCACCCTCTTTTTGTAATACCTATGTCATACCCATGTCATTATACACATTTGTGTCCTGATATTTCACAAAAACATGCCCACACACACACACACACCTCATTTGTTTTATCATTATTTGTATACTGTACAAACTGTATAGTATTTCCCCTACCCCTAAACCTAGCCATCAAGGACAACTTTCAGCATTTTTACATTTTCAAAAAAGTAAATCATATGATTTATTAGGTATTTTCCTCATGGAGATCAAAACATTTCCCCACAAGGTAAAAAATGACTGGTATTACAATCCTTATGGGGATAGTAACGTTTGGTCCCCATAATGGATCGACAGCATCGGGACATTTCACTTTTGTGAAACCCCCTGTGTTTACGTGTTTCTGCTCGTTACATCGTCATGCCAATTTAAGAGTCAGTCATGCATTCACTCATTCAACCCGATTCGTTCAAAACACTGATTCATTCAGGAACGAGACACCAGTTCTTTACCTGCGGCCTTGCACCTATAGCACACAGCGGTTCTTGATATTCTGAACAACTGCACCGTTGTTCTTGCGGTATTGCTTAATTCATGAGATAACAGCCTCTAGACATTTTTATTTTTTATTCAACCTTTATTTATCCAGGTAAACTGTTTGAGAACCACTTCTCATTTACAAACATGACCTGGCCATGTTTAGGCTACAAAATGTACAGGTAGCCTACATATAGCGACATTATAAAACACACAGTAAAATGGGCTACACATCAAAACACATCTTTTTTAACATTTTGATCATTTTTGGAACTATTGAGTCATTTAAAGGGTTAGTTCACCCAAAAATGAAAATTCTGTCATTAATGACTCACCCTAATGTCGTTCCAAACCCGTAAGAGCTCTGTTCATCTCCAAAACAGTGTTTAAGATATTTTAGATTTAGTCCGAGAGCCTTCTGTCCTTCCATTGAAAGTGTATGCACACTCTACAGTCCGTGTCCAGAAAGGTAGGAAGTAAGGTATGAAAAACATCATCAAAGTAGTCCATGTGACATCAGTAGGTTAGTTCGACTCTTTTGAAGCATCGGCAATACATTTTGATCCAAAAATAACAAAAACGACGACTTTATTCAGCATGTCTTCTCTTCTGTGTTTGTTTGACGTTGCTGATGTGTTATCTGCTGCGTCAGAGCGTCCATGTAGTCTGAGGGAGACGCACGTTTTGCGTCTTACGTCAGCAGCGTCACTGTGGACTCGTGAATGCGGATTCAAACAAACACGGAAGATAAGACCATGCTGAATAAAGTCGTAGTTTTTGTTATTTTTGGACCAAAATGTATTGTCGATGCTTCAAAAGAGTCTAACTAACCCTCTGATGTCAAATGGACTACTTTGATGATGTTTTTCATACCTTTCTTCCTACCTTTCTGGACAAGGACTGTATACCGTATATACATTTTCAATTGAAGGAAAGAAAGCTCTCTGACTAAATCTTAAATATCTTAAACTGTGTTCCGGAGATGAACGGAGCTCTTACGGGTTTGGAACGACATTAGGGTGAGTCATTAATGACAGAATTTTCATTTTTGGGTGAACTATCCCTTTAACTATATAACCACTTGATAGAAATAACCAGGGCCAATATAACTAGATATACAGTAGGCTAAGTAAGATCCAAACGCACCCTGAAGGCTATATTACTGCAAGGCTCTTTAGGCAGAGCGCTGGAAAATTCCTTTGAGTGAGCCAAGAGAATGTTCCTGTGATAAGACCAGCCACTGCTCAGGGTGACAACTGATTTCAGATCATTCCCCTGCAATCTACAGAGATCAAACAAACTGTTGAATGAGATGCATAACCACAAATGCCAGCACACATTTATCATTGCACATCTATAATGAAATTAGACTGTTATAGATATAGGAGCGTGTCTCCTTTTATAGATATATGCCTTTGAGAATGTGTGTATGTGTGTGTGTTCCTGAAAGAAATGCCCTTATATGGCCCTTTTAAACACTGCCATCAAAAGTTTGGTATAATTAAGATTTTTTTTACTTTTCTTATCAGCTTTGCCATCACAGGAATACATTACATTTTAAAATATATTCAAATAGAAAGCGGTTATTTTAGATTGTAATAATATTTCACAATATTGCTGTTTTTACTGGGGTTTTATTAATCAAATGTGAAGCCTTGGTGACCTGAGCTATGTTTTTTTTTCCCTGGTGAAATCCAGAAAAGTTAGGACATTTTGTAAAATGCAATAAATCCCAAGAATCTGTGCTTTGTTCATTCTCTTGAACCTTTATTTAACTGACAAAGGTAGAAAGAAAAGCTTTTCAAAGTTTTCACTGACCAACTTAAGTGTATTTTGTAAATAGAAACAAATTTTAATTTTGATGGCTGCTACACACTCCAAAAAAGTTGGGACAGAGGCAAAATAAAAGAGAAACGCTTATAGATTATCAAAGTTAACTCTTTTGAAACAGTGCACAATAGGTGAATTGTTAATAGGTGAAGGTATCGTGATTCAGTGTAAAAGGAGCATCTCAGTCTTTGCAAGCAAAGATGGGTCATGGCTCATCACTTTATGCCAAATATCATGAGAGAATTGTAAAAAAAAATCAAAAATCACATTTCTAAATGCAAGATTGCAAAGAATTTAGGTATTTCATCTTCTGCCACACATAATATTGTGAAAGATTCTGAGTACACATAGGGCAAAGCAGGAGACCTCTGTTGAATGTGCGTGACCTCTGAGCCCTCAGACGGCACTGCATGAGAAACCGTCATACTACTCTTAAATACAGCCACATGGGCTCAGGAGTTCTGTGGAAAACCCTTGTCACTTAACACAGTCTGCCGCAGTATCAAGAAATGCAACATGAATCTCTGTTACGCAAGCAGACATCTATACATCAGTTCTATGTGGAGATTCCTGCGAGTTCTCTGGTCCCGAGCTCATCTCAGATGGTCTAAAAGACAGTGGAAATGTGTGTTGTGGTCAGATGAGTCCACGTTTCAACATTGAGTTCTCAGTCCCAAATACGAAAGGGACCATCCACACTTTCATCACAGGTGCCAAAGCAAACATCTGTTATAGGGGTACATCAGTGCAAACGGCATAGGTGACTTGCATTTGTGTGAAGGCACCACTGACGTGGAGGAGGTGTATGTTGGGATTGTACAGAGACATATACTGCCATCAAGATGACATCTTTCCTCGGAAGCAAGACAAAGCCAGGCCTCATTCTGCACATGCTAAAACTGAGTTGTTTCTAGACACTCCGTAGAAGGGATTGTGCTTGACTGCCTGCCTGCAGTCCAGATCTGTCTCTTATTGAAAATGTATCATGAAAAGGAGAATCAGACAGCAATGAGCACAGACTGTTGAGCATTTAAAAAGTGTAATCAAGAGGAAAGGTGATGCGACACACTGGTAAAATGCCTCTGTCCTAACTTTTTTGGAGTGTGTAGCAGCCATCAAAATGTGTTTATATTTAGTCGTATAAACTTTTTTGTTGTTGTTATATTTAAGTTGGTCAGTGAAAACTTTGAAAATCAATTTTTTTGTACTTTGTCAGACAAATAAAGGTTTAAAAAAATGTAACAAATCACACACATTTTACAAAATGTCCCATATTCTCTGGATTTGTACATAAATGAAGAAGAAAGCCAAATCCACTATTTTGTAAAGGGGGGTTAAAAGGACAGTTTTCACCTGATATTTGGGAGCCAGATTACAGGGGATTTTTAGATTAAAATATCCAAAAGCCACTATAACAATGTTATATATTTTGTTGACCTGTGTACTTACATTATCCCAAATGTTTCTAACAATGTTTAAATCCAGAGAATCAGCTTTTTTAACCAGTGTTATGGACCTGGTCTTTGCGTCACCTGTCAATGACGTCATATCCGCGCTACCCTTGAATTTCTGTAGAAACCATGGAAACACCTAAGACACTTCAATATAGTATGTATTTTATTAGACAGGCCAGCAACAGTCTGAATACATTTAATTTCAAAACGAATCATTGTTATACAGCTCAACATTGTTTGAATCGCTTGTTTTCTTGATTCACTGTGATTAATGTTTTTACCATGCCTCGGAGAAAACACTAATGGCTAACATAATCAGAGAGAGCTTTCTCCATCTTACATTAAAAAATAATAATAATTATTGCGTCATTTAGCAACAGTCATATACTCATCCTGTTTTTATTAATATGATATTCTAATATCGATCTAGATTACTGCAAAGTGACTGCAGCATAAGCATAATAAAAGCTCAGAGACTGGTGTTTCAGGTCTCTCTCATTAGCATTCGCTCACATGGGCTTTCAGCACGCCCTGCTTCATACCACCATAACTTTAATAAAACTTCATTCATTCATTCATGAACTTGATTTCTGCCCGAGTCCGTCAGATTCCTTTTTATTGCGTGTGGAGGTGAAGAGTCAAGACTAGAACTCCCACACTCATTCACGCCTTTGTTTTGAATAAACAATTAGAAACTTACATACGGTGCCTTTAAAATGACTTTAGAAAGGTGGCAGCATCATTATTTTATTTTATTTTTACAGAGAGATTGGTCTATTAGTAAAATCTCATTAGAATCATTAATTAAACTATCGTCTGGTCTCATAGGAAAAATACTTTTAATTTCAGGTTGTCAAACCTTCTCCATCTTTACGCTGAAAACTGTTATAATTTGATTATGTTGGCCACTTTCATGGATATAGAATGTCTGAGTAATCAAATTGTCTGCCATAAGCGCTGCTTTTGAAGAAGGTGTTCAAAGGAATAACATCACAAATCATGAAATTGAAATGGTTAGCTCGTACAGTAGCCTATAGCTTTTAGCAAAAATCTAATAAAAAGCGTAATAATAAAGGGATTAAAAGCAAGATGATAAATGAAAGAAATTTTTAGCTTTTGAAGCAAAAACGATAAGGTTTAGGTAGCCTATCCTAAGATAGCAGGGAAACGTGTGCTTTTATATGTTCTCAATAAGAAACTTAAAAATGAACCCATTATATGTTCAACTTTATTTAATCAGGGAAATGTTATTTAATGTGATAAATATATATTTTTAATTAAGGATTTAATTAAGTAAATCTCCCCTGCACAGTGGTACCCTTGTCAATCAAGAGGTAAAAGTGAGAAACGTTTTGAAACGTAGTTTCTATCATTGTCCGCTAGAGGGCAGTATTGATCACGAATTGAATCACAGAAGTTGGTCGTGGGCAAGTGAGGTTCATGTGTCTTACAGTATTTACATACTGTAGCACACATTGACAGATTTTTAAAGGTAGCCTATAAAAACCTCATTTTAAAAATCTCTTTGATTCTAATAATTGTATTCAGTTGCCTGTTGTAATGTTCTATTAATCAATGGAAATTTCTCACAAACCATTTAGTATGAATCACTCATTTATCAAATGAAAGAGCAGTGGTGCTATTGCAAAAATAGAGATAGAGATTTGCTTTGCATGATTATAATTCCATGCATACATAATTCCATAGCTTACATTCCAAAAAGAGCATTTGCTTATGGATTTTGACAGTTTGTCAATATTTAAGTTTTTATTTTTATTTTTATGTAGGCTAATAGATATGATGGTTACAAATTTGTCAGTCAGATAACCTAACAGCTTAGAGAGAGAGAGAGAGAGAGAGAGAGAGAGAGAGAGAGAGAGAGAGAGAGAGAGAGAAAGGAAGGAAAGTTCAGAACACCACATTCCCTTATTCAGCATTGTTGCCATAAAGTGTTTTGTTCTTGGAACATATTTGGTTGACTGATTTGTATACAGCACAGATACACTGATTCATGTCTGTCAAAGAGCGTACATAGCGAAAAGGCAGGATCCCTCAGCTATAGTGAGCTAATTTCTGTCCCTGCGAGTCACACTCTTAAAATAAAAGATCATGTGGCCTTTCATTGGAAGTCTCTCAAGTCTGACACAGTCAGATTTGCATTTTATTTTTTATATTTAACAGCTAGTCATAAAAAGGTCCTGTATTGTTAGTCAAAAACATTGTGACTTTTCACGTTATAAGCTGTGCATAACTTAATGTAATTTTATGCACGTTAATTATTAAGAGTTTGATGCCCTGCTGCCATTAAAGTTTTTGTAAGTAATTTGTTAAACTGTCTTGAGTGAGTGTCCAAAAAACCTTACTTTGGTTACTTTGGTCTTGTTAATTTTCATGGGTTTTAATGTTCAGTTCAGTGGTTGGCACTTACCAAAGTGAGCATAACTGATGTCACAGAGATGTCACAAAGACTGACACTGACAGGCTTTTTAGTCTGATATGTCTCCCTAACAAGTGGCACCAGATAAATGAAGTGACATTTAAGTAGCTGTGTTTCATCATATCGATCATCTTTTCTTTTCTTTTTTTTTTTTGTCTGTTTAAACTCTATGACTTACTATTTTCCTCAAAATTCTACAAACGATACCTCATAATGACAACGTGAAAGAAGTTTGTTTAAAATCTTTGCAAATTTATAAAAAAATTAATAAAAAAAATCAAATGTAAGTATTCACAGCCTTTTTCATGACACTCAAAATTTAGCTCAGGTGCATTTCCACTGATCATCATTGCGATGTTTCTACAACTTGACTGGAGTCCATCTGTGGTAAACTCAGTTGATTAGACATGATTTGGAAAGACACACACCTGACTATATAAGGTCCCACAGTTAACAGTGCATGTCAGAACACAAACCAAGCCATGAAGTCCAAGGAATTGTCTGTTGACCTCCGAGACAGGATTGTGTCGAGGCACAGATCTGGGGAAGGGTACAGAAAACCATACCTACAATCAGGCCTGTATGGTAGAGTGGCCAGACGGCACATGACTGTTACAAACACGCCAGGCTCCACCCTCTCACAACCACAACGGTCCCTATCACCAGAACACTGAGCACACACACCTGCACGTCATCACCACAGCAATCACCACTTGCACTTAAGCCCCACGCTCACACTCAGTCACTGTCCGGTATCGTTTGCACATGCTACTACTCATGCTTGCTTCCTCGGACTCACCTGATACCTGCCTGATCTCCAACGTATCCAGAGTGTCTCCTCGTCTCGTCCTGTCTCCTGGCCCGGGTCTCCTTTGATCCATTGTCCCTGTGTTCTTCATCCAGAAACGTATTGTATCACCAGCATATCCAGCATTCACCTGAAACACTCTCTCTGATTCTCACCGCACCTGCTCACATCCTGGTTCAGCAAATAAACTCTGCTTTCACCTGCCTCTGTTATCCGTGTCACCTCTGTTTGTAACAATGACAGCCCGTCTGGAGTTTGCCAAAAGGCACTCGAAGGACTCTCAGACCATGAGAAACGAAATTCTCTGGTCTGATGAAACAAAGATTGAATGCTTTGGCCTGAATGGCAAGCATCATGTCTGGAGGAAACCAGGCACCGCTCATCACCTGGCCAATACCAGCCCTACAGTGAAGCATGGTGGTGGCAGCATCATGCTGTGGGGATGTTTTTCAGCGGCAGGAACTGGGAGACTAGTCAGGATTGAGAGAAATATGAATGCAGCAATGTACAGAGATTTTCTTGATGAAAACCTGATCCAGAGCACTCTGGACCTCAGACTGGGGCAAATGTTCATCTTCAAACAGGACAACGACCCTAAGCACACAGCCAAGATAACAAAGGAGGGGCTACGGGACAACTCTGTGAATGTCCTTGAGTGGCCCAGCCAGAGCCCAGACTTGAACCCGATTGAACATCTCTGGAGAGACCTGAAAATGGCTGTGCACCGATGCTCCCCATCCAACTTGATGGAGCTTGAGAGGTCCTGCAAAACTGCCTAAAAATAGGTTTGCCAAGCTTGTAGCATCATACTCAAAAAGACTTATTGTAATTGTTGCTAAAGGTGCTTCAACAAAATATTGAGCAAAGGCTGTGAATACTTATGTACATGCAATTTTTTCTTCTTTTGAATAAATTTGCAAATATTTCAAACAAACTTTCACGTTGTCATTATGGGGTATTGTTTGTAGGATTTTTAGGAAAATAATTAATTTAATCCATTTTGGAATAAAGCTGTAACATAACAAAGTCAGTGAATTGAACACTTTCCGGATGCACTGTTTTTTTTTTTTTGCTGCCAAAACAGCCCTGACCTGGAGGGCCGAAGGCCAAGTCAACACCTCAAACTCATTGTTGTGCTCCTCAAATCATTCCTGAAACGTTTTTGCTTTGTGGCAGGGCGCGTTATCCTGTCTAGCCCTTATCAAACTCACTCAAATCCTTACGCTTGCCCATTTTTCCTGCTTCTAACACATCAACTTTGAGGACAAAATGTTCACTTGCTGCCTAATATATTACTAACAGGTGACCAAAAAACTTGCTGATTGGATTTAAATAGGCAAATACTTAAGAGTCTATGGCTACATCTGAAAACTAGAAAATACTGCCATCAAGGCACATCCGAATCCAATGTTATCTTCACCTCCTGCCTCCTGAGATACCTTCATCTGACAGTTTTTTGTATAGATGTATCCTTCGCTGCCTTTGATATCCCACAATCCTGTGTGTTCCATTCAGTGACAGTTGAGCTAGAAAAAGAAAGATGGCATCTGAAAGTTGCGGTTAATGGTCAGTTTGTGTGTAAATGTATATTTTTGACCAACTTCTGATGTCATTTCTAGAGAGAAATTACTACTGTAGTAATTGAAAATTTGTTTAGTTCTCACCTCTCTATTTTTCTGTAGATCATCAAAGTTTAAAACTGCCTCAGAAGTCTGTCCGAAATCAGTTTAATGAGGTACCTTTGTGTGCTTATGCTACCTTACAAGTTATGCCTATTGCCTGATAAGGCAGTGAGGCAACAAGACAGCTGCCTAGGTTTTCAGATGCAGCCTAAGACTGGATCATTATTGCCATGATTATTATGCTACAATACAAAAATTATTGACACATCTCTTGATGGAAATAAATGTTGGGATGTTTTTCCACCAAGAGGTGCATCAGTTTTTGGTCAAGATCTTGTCTTGACAATGCAAGAGTTGCTCTGTAATGTCTCATCCAGCACATCCCAAAGACTTTCAATGAATTTAAGGTCTGGACTCAGAAGTGCCAATTCATGTGTAAAAATGATTCTTCATTCACGATTTGAGCCTGATGAATCTTGACATTGTCATCCTGAAATATGGTCATGGTATGGACACACACACACACACACACACACACACACACACACACATGTTTGTTTTTGTGAAATGTGGGGACATTCCATAGGCGTAATGCATTTTATACTGTACAAACCGCATTTTCTATCCCCTACACTGCCCCTGCCCCTAAACCTACCCATCACAGGAGACTGCACAGTTTACTTTCTGTGAAAAACCTCATCCTGTGTGATTTATAAGCATTTTGAAAAGTGAGGACATGGGGAACGTCCTCATATTTCACCCTCTTTTGTAATACCTATGTCATACCCATGTCATTATACACATTTGTGTCCTGATATTTCACAAAAACATGCCCACACACACACACACACACACACACACACACACACACACACACACACACACACACACACACACAGTTGTGTTTCCATGTTTTATGGGGACATTCCATAGGCGTAATGCATTTTATACTGTACAAACCGTATTTTCTATCCCCTACACTGCCCCTGCCCCTAAACCTACCCATCACACACACACACACACTGCCCCTGCCCCTGTTTTCCTCATGGGGACCAAAAATGTCCCCACAAGGACAAGGATTTCAGACATTGCCATCTTTGTGGGGACATTTTGTCCCCATACCGTAGGGATTACCAGTCCACACACACACACACACACACACACACACACACACACACACACACACACACACACACACACACACACACACTTTCAATTGTTTTACTTAAATGAAAGGATATAATTTTTATTTTTTTATTTAATGAAAGATCAAGAGGATAAACAATGCAGATTTACTTTCACAGCCACCTTCGCTCATATATACCAAGGGAATATTAGTGGAGGACACTGTACATAACATTTTATAGGGGTGTTTGTCTTTATTTTTTTTAGTTAACCAAATATTTTTAAGGGCACATTTACAAATACATTTCCTATTTAGATTTCCAAGTAATAGAATGAGCGTTGTAAATGGGATGATATCCTGGAACCCATGTAAACAGGAAGAAGTGTGCTTTTTGGAAGTCATGAGTCACTTGAAAGGACCAACACACTAATCCTTGTTTTGGAAGTTACACAGTCCCAACAACCCAACATGAAAGGTCACTAAAATAACTTGCATGAACCAGTACTAACTCCAAGGCCTTTGAAATCACTGTGTGTAGACACAAGGCTTCACCAGAGAGGGCTGGTCCACAAGTTGTACATCTATAACTATAAAGCCATCTGGGATAAATCTGAATTCGTCCTTAGTGGGTTTAGTTAATTTTATAATGTAAGTACTATAAGAGATTCACACAATGCAGACTTGACTTCATGGCTATAAAAAACACCAAATGAAAGGTTGGTCTTGACATTTCCAATGATGATGGCGTGTCATTCGTGCTCGTTTCTCGCTAATCTAGAAAGCTGATGCAAATGCTGGAAAACGTCCTGGCAGTTATTTGCATGCAAACAAATGTGAGAGGGTCATTTCACAAGCTGACTTCTGATCAGCATCTATAGTATAGTTCACTAAAGCGGAGTTGGATTTCGTGTCTTTGGTATAATGGTCAAATTCAGCTGGAGTTTGGGAGTAGACACAGTTGTTTCACTGGGATAGGTAGCTGAGTATATTTCCTGCCACTTACAGCTGAGGTATCTGCATCATGGAAACTGGTAAGGTGACATTTTACCTATTATTGGTATTTAAAAAACTCTGTAGCTTGAGCTACATTTTTGTTGTGCTGTTTAATTTTTAAGTCAAGATTAATCTTGGAATGGTTGAACTGCATATATTTAATATTTAACTCTAATGTTAACTGGTCTGATAACTCTAATGTTAACTGGTCTGATTACTTAATTACAATACATCTTCATGATAGACATGGCTCTGTGTACTTTGAGCTTGTTTGAAAGCGCTTTTACTGCTGCAAAAATGGGATAAATGGGATATTTCAGACACAAATGCTTTCAATGCTTAAACACCAGCAGAACTTCAGAGCTCCTCAACTTCATTCATGAAGCTGGGATCTTTTACATAACACTACAATGATTTTTGCATGCAATTTCCTATCACAGACATTTTAAATTGCAAATACACTGTTGTGTTGACTAGGATCTGTGCTTCCCAGGAATCATCTTTTTGTAATTTTGGGAAATAAACGTTAACACAAGTTATAACTTGGCACTTACACACAGATACTCTACATGCAAATGGTTAAGGAGACCTATCAGGCTGACATTTTGAGTCAGATTTGACATAAACATAAAATGATAATTGGCCCACTTGTGATGTTTCAACTGGACAAGTTAGTGTTTGTAAACTGACCAATTTGCATTGACCAAAACCAAAGATAATTTCCATGCCAGTTATAGATGCATGCCATAAAACTGACTAGAGATACTGTACCTGAAACTGCAAATGAGAAATAATTATGTAAGTGATGATATAAATGTGCAATTATTAAACAAATCTGAGCTTCTGCATATCAACAGTTTTATATTCAATGCATGCTGCAGTTTGTGATTTGTGTGCTACTGGTTTTACATGAACTCATCTGACAGACATTCATTTATGGTTTTATATTGATATTGTACACACACTGACTAACATCAGTACACATTTTAAAGTACTTTACACTTCAATCTCTGTGTATTTCTTCTTCTTCTTTTTTGTTGTTGCAGAATGCTCAAAAAGAGTGTATCAGGGAGTCCGGGTCAAGCACACTGTGAAAGATCTGCTGGCAGAAAAGAGGTCACAGCAGACGAGCGGTCCGCGCTACACGGTAAGTCCACGGCTTAATCTTACCTGGTCAATACCCTCAACTGAAATATACCCCGCCCTGTCATTCACAATGCTTCCTTTCACTCTATTCACCCTGCCACTCTGCTCTTCTTTCATATATGCAAACAGTCAGTTTAAAACAGTTGGCATTTTCTGTGCCCCACCACTTTATTTGCTCATCGGCTTATCTTTTTTATTCTAATGATGAACCTATGGCCTCTGATACAAGCCCTCCGAGTCTTGTCCTTTTCTCACACGGGTGGGATAAAGCAAAGCCCATTAGTGAATACCTGCACATAAGGGGCAAACAATAGAAGCAGTGCTGCTGGTCATGAGCTCCTGAGGTTTGGGAGTAAATCATCCTTTTGCTGCTGTAGTATGGCTATGCAAAGTCAAACACTCGCACACCTGCTCCACTGTATTGTTCCTCCTGCAGACCACAGACAAGTCGCCTGTTGTCACTCTAGACAAGCACAAATCAGACTTGCAGACATCTGGCTGCACAAGAGGGAAAGCACACTGAACTCGCTTTTGTTTGAATAAGTAGTGTAATGACTTCTGTCTCGTCAATGTACAGGCTAAAAGTATTAACGGTTTTAAAAAGAATTACTTGAATTTTACACAAACATTTTTAAAATTAATAAAATTAACCTTTCTAAACATTTTTATTTATATGTAGTAAATATAATGCAATGTACACATATGTAATATATATATATATATATATATATATATATATATATATATATATATATATATATATATATATATATATATATATATATAAATTTAAATATGTAATTTTAATTGAAATATTCTAATGTCTAATATTTAATTTGTAATACTTTTGACATTGTAAATATATATATATATATATATATATATACATAATAATATTTATGTTAATATTAATCACATGCAAATGAAAAGTTTGTGTTCACATATGTGTGTACTGTGTACAATTATTATTTATATATAAATACACACACATGCATGTATATATTTAAGAAAACTTGTTATATTTATAAATAAAATATGTATATTTATATATAATATAAATTATATAAATGTATTTACAGTAAAATAATGCAAATAATTCTTTAATAAACATGTATGTGTGTGTATTCAACTATACATAATAATTATATGCAGTACACACATAGTAAAAGTTCATTATTTTCCATAATGTAATGATAAAAATTAAACTTTCATATATTTTAGATTCATTGCACACCAATTGAAATATTTCAGGTCTTTTATTGTTTTAATACTGATGATTTTGGCATACAGCTCATGAAAACCCAAAATAAAATTAGCATATCATGAAAACCCCAAATTCCTATCTAAAAATTAGCATATTTCATCCGACCAATAAAAGAAAAGTGTTTTTAATACAAAAAGTCAACCTTCAAATAATTCTATTCAGTTATGCACTCAATACTTGTTCGGGAATCCTTTTGCAGAAATGACTGCTTCAATGCGGTGTGGCATGGAGGGAATCAGCCTGTGGCACTGCTGAGGTGTTATGGAGGCCCAGGATGCTTGATAGCGGCCTTAAGCTCATCCAGAGTGTTGGGTCTTGCATTTCTCAACTTTCTCTTCACAATATCCCACAGATTCTCTATGGGGTTCAGGTCAGGAGAGTTGGCAGGCCAATTGAGCACAGTAATACCATGGTCAGTAAACCATTTACCAGTGGTTTTGGCACTGTGAGCAGGTGCCAGGTCGTGCTGAAAAACAAAATCTTCATCTCCATAAAGCTTTTCAGCAGATGGAAGCATGAAGTGCTCCAAAATCTCCTGATAGCTAGCTGCATTGACCCTGCCCTTGATAAAACACAGTGGACCAACACCAGCAGCTGACATGGCACCCCAGACCATCACTGACTGTGGGTCACTGGACTTCAGGCATTTTGGCATTTCCTTCTCCCCAGTCTTCCTCCAGACTCTGGCACCTTGATTTCGAATGACATGCAAAATTTGAGCGACAGTCCAGTGCTGCTTCTCTGTATTCCAGGTCAGGCGCTTCTGCCGCTGTTTCTGGTTCAAAAGTGGCTTGACCTGGGAATGCGGCACCTGTAGCCCATTTCCTGCACACGCCTGTGCATGGTGGCTCTGGATGTTTCTCCAGACTCAGTCCTCTGCTTCCGCAGGTCCCCCAAGGTCTGGAATCGGTCCTTCTCCACAATCTTCCTCAGGGTCCGGTCACCTCTTCTCGTTGTGCAGCGTTTTGCCTTCCCACAGACTTCCCACTGATGTGCCTTGATACGGCACTCTGGGAACAGCCTATTCGTTCAGAAATGTCTTTCTGTGTCTTACCCTCTCGCTTGAGGGTGTCAATGATGACCTTCTGGACAGCAGTCAGGTCGGCAGTCTTACCCATTATTGCGGTTTTGAGTAATGAACCAGGCTGGGAGTTTTTAAAAGCCTCAGGAATCTTTTGCAGGTGTTTAGAGTTAATTAGTTGATTCAGATGATTAGGTTAATAGCTCATTTAGAGAACCTTTTCATGATATGCTAATTTTTTAGATAGGAATTTGGGGTTTTCATGAGCTGTATGCCAAAATCATCAGTATTAAAACAATAAAAGACCTGAAATATTTCAGTTGGTGTGCAATGAATCTAAAATAAATGAAAGTTTAATTTGTATCATTACATTATGGAAAATAATGAACTTTTATCACATTATGCTAATTGTTTTAGAAGGACCTGTATATATATATATATATATATATATATATATATATATATATATATATATATATATATATATATATATATATATATATATATATATATATATTAGGCTGTCAAAAAAATTTATCGTGATTAATCACATCCAAAATATCAAAATATCACATCCAAAATAAAAGCTTGTGTTTACATAATTTATGTGTGTGTTCTGTGTATAATTATTATGTCTATATACACACACACATGCACGTATATATTTAAGAAAATTTGTTTTATATATATATATATATATATATATATATATATATATATATACAGTATATTTACTTGCAAATATTTCTTAAATATATACATGTATGTGTGTATTCTAATATACACAATCATTAAACACAATACACACACACACAAATTATGTAAACACAAACTTTTATTTTGGATGTGATAATCACGATTAATTGTTTGACAGCTAACATATATATATATATATATATATATATATATATATATATATATATATATATATATATATATATATATATATATATATATATATATATATATATATTATTAAGAAATATTTTATAGGGCTGTCAAACAATTAATCACATTTAAAATTAAACATGTTTGTGAAATAAACTTGGCATACGGATTCCTTTTGTCCCAGACACCTCATTGCCTCTAACTGTTAAGGCTTGTCTTCAACAATAAAATATTAACATATATAATATATATATATTTCCCATTACATTTTCCGAAATAAGTAATCCCATAACATAAGCTTGGAAGAATATAGAGAAAATGTGTAATTTCCTCATATGTGTTTCGTGACAGTTGTGAGTTCAGATTTCCATGTGTGATGTGTTATTGGTTCTTTGAGCCATGGCTGGTAATTAATCTTTTGTATGTTATGTAACAGCTGAAAAGTAACTATGTTTTCAAAGCATAAAAAGTGTATGTAGGTGTCAATCATTGTGATCCCACTGGGACACGACTGAGTCCAAACACATACAACAATGGCTGAGCAGGGGGAGGGTTGCACAGGAGAATCGGAGCATGTCGAGGCCACGCAGAACAAAAATTGCTTTATAATAAGCTTACTTCTGTATCTATGGCCTTTTATTTAGGGTAGAAGAGCCATCTGCAGACTTCAGCAAACACTGTCCACAGAAATCATGTCCAAACACAGGACCAAAACAATACAGACACTTGCCAGAGGTTCCAGACGAACAATAGTAAAATACTACTCTTGTATAATCTTTGCTTTAAAAAAAGTTGAAATAATAAAAGTGGCATTAAGAAAATAACAAACCTTTTACTATGCATGAGAGCTGATATTACAGAATGTTATTAGATTTTATTCTACATATTTTGTTATTGAGATGGGCTTTCATAGCAAAACAAATAAATAAATAAATAAAATAAAAAATTGAAAACTGGACTAAAGTTCTACCATTAATTGGTAAAGTTGTATTATCAGATCAGTGGCCAGTTTCACACTAAAAATACAGACAGACAGACATATATATTCTTTTAATAAATCAAAATAAATATAACTTAACAATATAACAAAACACAACTCTATTTTGTGTTTTTACATGAATAATGTAATTAATGTTCTATTTATTAAAACCAAGTCAAGTCAACTTTATTTATATAGCGCATTTTACAATGCAGATTATTTCAAAGCAGCTTCACAGTGTTAACAGGAAAATATTGGATTTTGATTCGGCTGTACAGCCGCTCTGGGGAAATCTGCTCATTTCAATTGTCATATAGCAACAATGTGGGCAGATCAGTGATTTAGTTAATATAGTTAATTTAGTTTAGTGATTCAATTTATTTGGATATTTAGTTGAAAATGTAGTGCCCTCAGCAAGGCAAGCCGAAGGTGACAAGTGTAAATCAGCCACTGTGTTTTTACATTTATTCCAAAATAATAACTAAAGGCAGTAACAATTTAAACAACATATTTTATTTGTTACTTACTTTTTAATTAGTCGTCCCATTAAAGCCATAATTTTGTTCATTCAGACTGATTTTTTTAACCTGAAACACCCAAAAACAAGAGGCGGGATTTATCGCGTGAACAAAATCATAGCCAATCATATCCAATCATAGCACGATGGAGGCATTGCCTCTTCTCACGTAACTTACCCCATTCATTCTCTATTACCCCCACTGTAGGCGGTCTGTTCAAACTCAATGGGCTTAGGGGAGGCACGAGAGACTCGGACTCCTGCTGTAACTTCACCTGCTGGTGTCGCTGTTAGAAAGTGTTCCTTTAGAAAACTGTCATTTATACACTTATTAATATCACATTTTGTAATATTTGCGTTGTTTTATTTTTGTAATGTGGATTATTTTCTCATCCATTTTTATTTTTTTGAGGAGGTACTGTGCCTCCCTTGCCTCCTCGGAGGGAATGATAGATAGATAGATAGATAGATAGATAGATAGATAGATAGACAGACAGACAGACAGACAGACGGATGGATGGATGGATGGATGGATGGATGGATGGATGGATGGATGGATGGATGGACGGGCAAATTTTCTCATTCATTTTTATTTTTTTGAGGAGGCGCTGTGCCTCCCGTGCCTCCTCGGAAGGAACAATAGATAGATAGATAGATGGATGGATGGATGGATGGATGGATGGATGGATGGACGGGCGGATTTTCTCATCCATTTTAATTTTTTGAGGAGGCGCTGTGCCTCCCTTGCCTCCTCGGAGGGAACGATAGATAGATAGATAGATGGATGGATGGATGGATGGATGGATGGATGGATGGATGGATGGATGGATGGATGGACGAACGGGCGGATTTTCTCATCCATTTTTATTTTTTTGAGGAGGCGCTGTGCCTCTCTTGCCTTCTCAGAGGAAACGAGGAGCAACAATAAGCAATACAGTCATCTAGGCAGCAATTGAAAAGCAAAGTCATAATACATTTTAGACAAAGAAGTTTTATGAAGAGAGAAAAGGTGTTTGTATGGTATCGAACTTCATTTTGCTGTATCCCACTCTTGTAAAGTTGAGCTCTTTCATTGCTTAGTTGGCTCAAGCGGCCACAAACCACCACCACCACCACTACCACCCCCACCCCCCTCACTTCCACCTACTCCTGCGTGGTTTATCTGGAGGCTGAATCAGGTGCAGCGCTGCAGCCTTGGAACTCTTCAACAGCCTGATTTCCATACCATGCCTTCAAAGAGGCACTGAGGCGTAGGTTGTTCACATAGGAAAGTCTTGGAACGAGCAAATTACATTCAAATGCTAGCCTCAAAATTTGCTTGCCCTCCAGCCAGTGCTGCCTTGATATCAGCTCATATATGCTTGCAGTATGCAAACGAAAAAGAGCATGTGTTTGTCCGTATTGCCTCACCAATAGCATTCAGTAACACAACTGTATGCTACAAATCTCTAACTCCCACTGTCGTATTGGTAGTAGAATAATTGAACCTTAACTAGTCTCATCCTCTAGCCTGGCAAAACTGGGCTACAAGAGAAAGTTAACTGAGATATTCATGTTTTAAAGGCTGTGCTTATGATAATAATTGCATTTTTGATTTTGGTTATTTATTGTATCAGATTGTTTATTTTGGACACTTGCATTATAGTGAGAATCTGTCTAAGATGTGGGGGTAGTTCAATTGGTGCATGCAAATATTTCGTGCTTTAGCTTGTCATGTGCCATTAAGACTAGATTGCATTAGTCAAACGAAGTGATCACTGAAAACTGATGATTAATGGAAATCATTCTGATTTTTTTCTAGGGTGTATCCTCTCCCCCGAATCCATTTGTTCAAATGAATGGTGAGTCTCTTTGCAAGTATATTAAATTCAGAAATGTGCAATGCCATTTATAGATACAGTAAATGGTGTATCAGTCATAAGTTATGTTCATGTATTAATCAAAATGGTTGTGGTCTGTTTAGGTTCTCACATGCTTCCGAGTTACTACGGCATGAGAAGACCTTTCATTTCAGACACTGAGTTTTGTTCCTCAACGAAACCCTTTTCTACTGATGTCTACCCCTCATCGCTAACGGGAAAGTCTCTCTCGTGTGACACCGGATGTGTGTCTGGTTATTCCTCTCTCATAGACAGCTACTACCCAGAGTCTTTTGGAGACTACCGCAGCACACCTTTCTCCAGTGGAGGAAGTGCAATATTCTCGCCCTCTGCATTGTCTTCTTTGCTCCCTCCTTACTCCAGTGACCCTTCACATTATTTGCTGGTAAGATCTGGCACATAGAGCAAGAAGGCACAGTCAGAAAAGATGTTTGTGATGTTTAAGTGTAGTCAAATTCACTCATATGTCTATCCACCCAAGTCTATATATGGGGGACAAAGTCTGTTCTGCTTTGTGTTGGAAATATTCAGTAGTTCAGCTATTTGTGTGCTATAAAGGGCATATCTTTAAGGTAAGGTGAATAATGCATAGGGGCCAAAGTTCAAATGAATCAATACATTAAATAGCATGTTTGCAGGCGGTTTTTATCCAAGTAGTACATGTTTTTTGGGAAAAACAAAAACACTATTAAAATATTTATAAAACACAACTTTAAAATATTGTAATGTTATATCATATCATATTTTCTATACTGAATTCTATACTCTATATGAAATTAGAAAATAACTAAACGTGCGGAAAAACAAGATTTTAGGGGGAAATATATATATAAATTATTATTATTTTTTTATGGGACAAAGTTAAAATGACTAAATAAATTAAATAACAATAACATTTAATAGATGAAATAACATGTTTGCATGTTCTAAAAGTACGAGTTCTAAAAGTTAAATAATTATGTAATTTTATTAATTTTATATAGTTATATTTTCTATAGTTTTATATATATATTTATATTTAGGAAAAACGAAAAAAAAATCTGTTATTTAATTTGATTTTATTTAATTGGCATATTGAATTATTTTATATATATATATATATATATATATATATAAAACAAAACTCATATATATATATATATATATATATATATATATATATATATATATATATATATATATATATATATATATATATATATATATATATATATACACACACACAGTGGGTACGGAAAGTATTCAGTACCACTTTTCACTCTTTATTATAATCCAGCCATTTGCTTTTGCAAAAAGTTCATTTTTTTTTCTCATTAATGTACACACAGCACCCCATATTAATAGAAAAACACATAATTGTTGACATTTTTGCAGATTTATTAAAAAAGAAAAACTGAAATATGGTCCTAAGTATTCAGACCCTTTGCTCAGTATTTAGTAGAAACACCCTTTTGATCTAATACAGCGATGAGTCTTTTTGGGAAAGATGCAACAAGTTTTTCACACCTGGATTTGGGGATCCTCTGCCATTCCTCCTTGCAAACTCCATGCAGGCTTTCATGTGTCTTGCACTGAGGAGAGGCTTCCGACGGGCCACTCTGCCATAAAGCCCTGACTGGTGGAGGGCTGCAGTGACGGTTGAATTTCTACAACATTCTCCCATCTCCCGACTGCATCTCTGGAGCTCAGCCACAGTGATCTTTGGGTTCTTCTTTACCTCTCTCACCAAGGCTCTTCTCCCCCAATAGCTCAGTTTGGCCGGACGGCCAGCTCTAGGAAGGGTTCAGGTCATCCCAAATGTCTTCCATTTAAGGATTATGAAGGCCACTGTGCTCTTAGGAACCTTAAGTGCAGCAGAAATTTTTTGTAACCATGGCCAGATCTGTGCTGTGCCACGATTCTGTCTCTGAGTTCTTCAGGCAGTTCCTTTGACCTCATGATTCTCATTTGCTCTGACATGCACTGTGAGCTGTAAGGTCTTATATAGACATGTGTGTGGCTTTCCTAATCGAGTCCAATCAGTATAATCAAACACAGCTGGACTCAAATGAAGGTGAAGAACCATCTCAAGGATGATCAGAAGAAATGGACAGCACCTGAGTTAAATACACGAGTAACACAGCAAAGGGTCTGAATACTTAGGACTATGTGATATTTCAGTTTTTCTTTTTTAATAAATCTGCAAAAATGTAAACAATTCTGTTTTTCTGTCAATATGGGGGGCTGTGTGTACATTAATGAGAAAAAAAGAACTTCAATGATTTTAGCAAATGGCTGCAATATAACAGAGTGAAAAATGTAAATATATAAATGCAAACTTTACATTTATATATTTTTATTTTAAAAAAATGTTTTGCTTAATATTTTCTCCTGACTATATTCAAAATCTAATCTTAGCACTTTTGTTAAATGGCTACGCTATTTTTAATTTAGTAATTTCATCTGTATATTAACATATCCACCCCATGCCCCCTCCACACCCCCACTAGTTGGGGCCATCTTACACCCCTTTTAATATTCCTTCCCGATCTTCACCAATTTTTTGGGACAAAGAAAAAAATATATATATATATATATATATATATATACATATATAGGTTTATATATAGGTTCATTAGGAACACGAAAGAAGGGTGAGTAAATTACACAACTTTAGGGTGAGTAAATGATAACATTTTTACTCTGGGGTCAATTATCCCTTTAAGGGTAATGGATTTTTGCTTCTTTCGACTGCAGAGGGACTCTTGGGAGCCGACGGGGACCGAGGTGGTGGAGGGTTTGTGTGGAGATGCTCTGGCTCCCATGCCCCTGTCTACACCCAATTCTCTGGTCAACCCTGAGACCGTCAGTCCGACCCAGTTCCGCTCATCTTCCCGGGGTTCTTCACAGTCATACTCTCTCCATTCACTTGATGAAGTCAATTATCACTCCTCGTTTCAACCCTCGTCTGGCAGTTTTGCTTCCCCTTCATTCATGACTGAGCCTGTGACCAAACTAGTGCCAGTTCTACCATCAGAAGTTGCAGAAAGTGCCCCTTCAGCCTTGAGTGACAGTCTGGTATGGGGGAAGGAGGACAGTGGTAGCACTTGGTCACAGTATGAGGTCAGGAGGGCGTTCTGAGATTGAACTGTATAAGGAAGTAAAGGCTTACAAGCCTAGCAGATCAACACCTCTTCAAAACACAAGTAAGACAATTAGCACTAAAATCGTTTGTCAGTTTTACTTAGCAGAGCCAAGGCTTAACATTGGGGAACAAAAATTACTTCATAATATATTAACGTTTTATTTGTATGGTTTATTATAATGGTATCTTCAATTTTCTAGTCAGCCCAAGTTATATTGACTCAGCAGGATAATCAGTATAATGAGTCTGTATATCAGATTTTCTATTTCTATGACAAATAAAGTGATTGTGAGTCTATTTAAATGTATATTATCTGAAAAAAAAATTAAGTGTTAAAATATTTATAGTTGATGTGTAATATCTATCTAGTCCTATTTCTCTTCTTTTGACTGTTTCATTCAAAAGCTTGTTGTGAAAATTGTCTCAAAGGTTAATAAACTAGAATTACAAAAAAAGCATTCTTGTAACTCAACAGCACAATGGAATTCACAGGCCAGATATGCAAAAACAAAAGCCTCATGTGAACACAACAGAAAAAACTGTACATGCAATGAAAACTCAAACCTTTTTATTAAAAATTTAATGTACATTTTCAAGACAAGCAATTAAACAAAATCATTAAAACAAGTTTTTAAATCATATGAATAAGATATACAACGATCAGGCATAGCATTATGACCAATATTGTGTTGGTCCCCTTTGCTGCCAAAACAGCCCTGACCCGTTGAGGCATAGACCCCTGAAGGTGTGCTGTGGTATCTGGCACCAAGATGTTAGCAGCAGATCCTTTAAGTCATGTAAGTTGCGAGGTGGGGCCTCCATGGATTGGACTTGTTTGTTCGGACCACACGGGCCAGCCTTCACTCCCCACGGGCATCAATGAGCCTTGGCCGCCTATGACCCTTTCGCCGGTTCACCGATGTTCCTTCCTTGGACCACTTTTGATAGACAGACCGGGAACACCCCACAAGAGCTGCAGTTTTGGAGATGCTCTGACCTAGTCGTCAAGCCATCACAATTTGGCCCTTGTCAAACTCGCTCAAATCCTTACGCTTGCCCATTTTTCCTGCTTCTAACACATCAACTTTGAGGACAAAATGTTCACTTGCTGCCTAATATATCCCACCCACTAACAGGTGCCGTGATGAAGAGATAATCAGTGTTATTCACTTCACCTGTCAGTGATCATAATGTTGATAATCATAATGATTGGTGTATATGCACAGTATATCCTCTGTATATCCTCTCAAATATACAACATTAAATCAACATAAAATAAGGGGGTAATCAAGAGATATAAGTCTATTATAATTCTAAGAGTCTGCCATTGAGGAACTTTTTATGTGTATAAAAATGTACAATATGAAATGAAGAAATTGACGACATATGATACATCATATGTTTTACTACAATAAACATGTTTTTGAGATCAAAAGACCATTGAAAAAAACAACAGCAGGAAAACATATATTGTCCGATTTACTTAATCTTATTATTTGCGATCTACACAACAAAACTATGTTTTTCTCTCTCCAAATAACAGTATACTGATGAGCCATATCTTAGTCTTCAATCCTTGACCTCTGTGTATTGGAGGCCAGCTAGTAGTTGCTGTGCGAGTAAACCTCACTCCTCTGTTGCAGCCTTTAGCTTCCTTGTCAGAGCGCCCGACTCTCATGCCGGCGGTCTGGGGTTCGAGTCCCTCTTGGGCGGCTGGTTTGAACAGGAAGGGTTACATCTGCATGGGAATTATGTGGAAGATTGCCTGAATTTGTTTGTTATTAAACCGAGTGTATTGAATGACTCTTACAGTTATTCTCAGTCACTTATTTGGCTAAATTCTCAAATAAGACTTCTTTTAAAACAAATTAGTTTATTGTTCAGTTTTGAATTTCTAATTGATTTAAGCAGATGTTAAGCAGATACATGTGTTTACATTTGTGCAAAAGAGTAAGTACAATTGTCTACAGTTTGTACAATAACTAAATGCACATGGCTTTGATTCTCAGTGAAATTGTCAAACTCATCACAACTTTTAAACATTCTTTCGTGTAAGCCATCACATGCAAAATGATCCATTCAGTGATGGAAAAAGTGTTATATCCCATAAATATTTATGACATGGAATATTTGTAATGTCTGCTAAATTGACAAATGGTCTGCCGTTGTAATGAAATAGGAATCGAAATCCATATAGGCCCAAGAAAAAAGTATGTGAACCTCTTGCAGAAAATAAAATAAAAGAACACAAAATTAATGTTATTTTTTATTTTAAAAAGGTTGGAACATTCACTGATGCTCCAGAAGGAAATGCATTAAGAGCTGGTTGTAATGTTATGGCAGAATTTTCATTTTTGAACTATCCCTTAACATAATGACTGAGTTTATGCACCTGGTCCCTGACGTTCAAGCGAACAGTTGCACTTACAGTCTAGAGAATATTAAGACTGATTGAGAAAAACTGTAATAAACCGTGTTAGACCGGTATAGTTCGGTCTTAAGGTCTTGTGGCAGGACCTGATCGTTCCCCGGTTTAATCACCAGGGGGCGACATTCAACTGGCCAGATCTCGTAACAACCGACATCTCCAACAAGTGTTTCTTAGAGAGATTTCTTAGGATTCTGAAAGATCTGCTCATCAAGGTAACTGATAATATGAGACTGGTAAGAAAATAACAATTTTGAAACTGGAGGTCTATTTGCAGCGGATTCACTTTATAAATCCATTTCACAAAGGAGTTAAACGTCTGGATTTTTGACCCAACTGAATTCGGACTGCAGGCTACAAGATGCTTAAAGACGTATTTATAAAATACCCCATGTTTTATCAACCCTTTAATCTCTAATTATTCTGCACTTGAGAACGAAATGTTCAGTTTGGATGTACTACATGTCTCATGGACCCGTTTTCCGACGACTTTTCTAAGACAAAGAACACCTGCATATCTTCTTAAATACGCGCCTATTAAATATGACACGCGTACATAAACAACAGCATTATGCTCTCGAATAAATCTAAATGCCACATGGAGCTTTTTCGTTTAAATTATTAAAAAATAAAATAAAAGTGGGATGTGTGTGAGATTCTGTTTGTGAGCATCACTGCATCAAGCAGCAGTCTTTATTTTGGGGATCAATGTGATGATGATGAGGATTATGATGATGATGATAAATATGCAATATCCACCGATTAACGAAAATATTGCATTAAAACAAAAAATACCGCAGGAAAGGAAACGAATAGCCTAAATATCAGTGTGAACTTCGCTTCCAGTTAGCTGTTGACCTTCAAATGCAGTTGCAACTGATCATTTGAATTGAATATATTAATATAATTGAATTAATTTCATATTTAGCATTTGTCTACCTGCCTCCACTATCCCAGTAACTTAACTTTAGCAGACGTCCCAATTGTTCTAATGAGAAACATGGCTGCTATCATATGCCACGCCCACAACTGCAATAATTCTTAAAATACTGCATAAATATGATCTACACGCAATAATTATTATTTTTTCAAGACTACATATTACAGAAGACAGTTACAATGTGTCATGGCATGTAAAGCTTCATTTGTGCCTTCAGTCTCACTCCAAAGTTGAAATAGTGCTTCTAAGGGAGACTCCAACCACCAACAACAAAAGGATGATAAAATGTTAAAAATATATATTTGGTTGATGTCAAAATGTGAAATAACACAACATTCTATTAAAAGAGATGTTGTTATATGCACTGTAATAGGGAATATCACTCAGAAATAAGTCTTTTTACGAAGCCTTTGAATATTCAAATTGAAAGTATCGCGCAATCAAATCATTGTCAAATCATTGAGTTCTTGGGGTTTTAAATAGTAGGGATGAGGGGAGAAAAACTCAAACTAAATTATCCCTAGCTATATTACTGTATAATTGTATGTCCTGAGAGTGTTTTGAGGTTACTTTATTGAGACTTTTTGAGACTTTTGTGAATAATTCGTTCTTGCCCATATAATAGAGCAAAGAACTGACGTTGGGGTATTTCACTGTAGATCTTCCAGAGTTTTCCTCCTTTTCAGGCCAAAATGTCTGGTAAGTCAATATTCTTTATTTCTTTCGTTTGAGATGTTTTTTCTTCAGCAACCTGAAAAACATTGAGAAAAAAAAAAGTTAATTTAAATCAATAAATACATTGGTAAACTTTGCTTGGGACATGTGTAGTTCAATTGATGCAGCCTTGCTGATATTTTAAACACACATGAATGATTACATTCAAACAATTTGGTGATTTTTACATGGATTTGTATTTTTAGATTAATTGGGTAAAGTTGAATTTCTTGCAGTTTAAGGGAACAATGTCTCTGGTGATTTAATTAGGGCTCGAGTTGTATTGAGGGCTTGGATTTTCTGCCTGCCTTGTGCTTTTACTCAGCTTTTCTTCATGCAAAACTGAATCTGAAGATGTATTTACTGTGCCATTTTAAACATTTTAAACGTAGATCAGCGTGCCCAATTGAATGCAATGGTTTTCGGAATAATCAACAGTAAACGATGACTGAATATCATTTCCACATTTTTACCAGAATTCAAACTTTGCTTCAGAGCTTACATGAATATTGATTAGAATAGGTTTAGCTGTCAACGAGCGCATCAAAACACTGCCGAAGGACGTTTTTGCTATCTTATTAACATCAGCGCAGTTTTTGCCCTCTGTAAACTCAAACTGCCTCCATGAACTCAGCCATGGCGTGGCGTTGTTTGGAATCGCTTATGTTCCGACAGAATTTTATATAGCTATATTAACGGATCAGGAAGACGTCCCACTGTACATGTCTTCACGAGGCTGAACAACCAATTAAAAAATTTGAAAAGAAGGACAACTGTTTTTTCATCTATTTTCTACACATTTCATACTGGGAGGATGGTATATTAGGCGCGGCTTTACTCATGTAGGAAGAGATAAGAGGACTGCCCATTAACTTTATCAAGAAATAACTTAACATCGCTCGAGCGGATCGCAGTTTTTAGGACATTTAAAACGGCAAATTGTCGCTAAATCGATAGCGCGCTCGTAAAGAAATCTGGATTGTTTTGCAACAAATCTAATCGGATTTTCTACCGGTCACATACTTTAACATCTGTTTCTCTGTCCGCTTGTACGCGGCTTTTGCTGTTATAAAAGTAGCTTACTCACGTTTGTAATTTGTTGTGGCGTCGACCGAGGAAGCTTCTCTTTCTCCTTGTCTCGCATGCAGCGTTTTACAGATAGCCTACAGTGCTTGCACTTCCCGCAAACCCAACTTTGTGCGCATTCTGCTCTCGAGCGAAACGCTCAATAATTAGAGTTGGCGACTCTCCGGTTTAGTCGGGTTTTCATTTACAGTTACATTAAACTAAACGGCTTAAAAACCTATCTAAAGCTGTCGCTCCGTGGCAAAGATGGCTGGAGAGCATGTTTCTCGAAATTCACCAGCCTACTGTCCATTGTAATGCGAAAACTAACCCATTCACTGCCGGATCACTAAAGTGCTCTGGAGTGTTGACTGGGAAGACGAGTCGTGTTTTAATCTTGAGTGATATATTATCTTGATATATATTTTATCTGGCTATATTTTATATTCTCCTAGAGGAGCAATGACAAATATGAAGAAATACTGTCCAAGAAATATTTTAAAGATCTGTGCCAGTTTTAGGAATGTATAATATTTGCATTCCTGTTTCGTTCATTTTTGAAAAACAAAAAACAAACAAACAAAACACAACCATGCATAACATTTCATACAAAAAATTTGTTTTTAATGACTCTAAAAAATGGCAAGTGGTGTAACCATCAAGTTAAAAGTGGTCAAATACTTTCCATGCAACTTATTTTGACAACCAAAATAAAAAAAAGTAAAAATTGCTTACGCTACACTGATATTCACACAATTTTTTATATGTATATACATATATATATATATATATATATATATATATATATATATATATATATATATATATATATATATATATATATATTAATACAAGTTTGAGACACTACATCTTTGACTGTGAAGCCCCTCAAAAATATGTGTGTATTTTGAACAATAGTAGTAGATCCATAGGGATTCATAAGGATTCATGTAAAAACTCTGATTTCAATACGTTAGAATTTTTATTTTGGCATATACAAATGTTTTGTTCGAATGTAAATGCACAGAATCATTTACAGAGCATGACAAACATATTGGAAATCAATGCATACGTCATTGGTGCATGAAAATAACCTGGAAAATATATATATATTTATTTTTTTTCTCCAGCAGATAAACCCAAGGTATACCAGGGTGTGCGTGTGAAGACCACTGTGAAGGAGTTACTGCAGAAGCACAGAGCCCTGCAGGCACAGAAAACCGCAACGGTAAACAGTACTGTTGTATACACAATAAAAATCATAAGAAGACACTGGGTTTGGGTACAGCCAAAGTAAAGCGAAGCGCGGTCAGTCCAAGACCAAACTTAAAGCACCACGCCCCCCTCAGGCCTGCTTGAAGTTTCAGTTCATGCAACATAATAGTACTGTAACATAATATTTCTGCTGTTTTCCACTGAACGAACGCAAAGATTAATGTTTTCCCCTTGCTAACCCTCTCTCTTACATTTCATCCTGTAGAAATCACAAGCCGTGGCTGGTCGCGATGTCTGCTCTACGACCTTGAATTGTAAGTTTAAGATTACAAATGAACTGATAACTGATAAGGCTCACTTGCAAAAAAAGATAGTCTTATAAACCCCCTGCCTACTAACATGTAATAGCTTGAATTTTAATAAGGAAACCTGAGAACAAGACAAAACAAAGTATACTGCATGCAACTTACTCCAAAATAGAAACCATTTTCATCCACCGTCAGTCATCAGCTATATCTACATTTGTAAGGGGGGAAATCAGAAATAAATAAAAGAACAATGCACCTACATCTATAGGTGTTCCTTACAGATCCTGGAATGATCTCCTATTTATAAACTACTATTCAAATGTGATTTAGCTGTTGGCTGATGGTCTCGTGACATCATCCCAAGTCTTACTGGCCTAATTTAAATGTTCTCCTGTGCTCAAGCCAGCATTTTCTTCTGTCTTCCCAACAGCCCACCTTGATGTCTTCTCTGGAATGCAAGCTCCAGAGCACTATTTTCAGACACGTCCCTTTACCGAAAATGCCAACATCCCGATGGAGAATGCTTATGATCATCAGCAGATGATGCACACGATGCCACCTGAGACTTTCAGCGGCGGCAATTTCGTGTGTCCCACTTCTTCGCAGTGGTCTAATGGATATATGCCTTCTAATACGGACCTCTATGGTACTAGCCTGGTACGTGTTTGGTGCTTCTTCATTTTAAATGAAACTTTTTTTGAGTTTTTGGATCACGCGTCCAGTATTTTTAATAAGTGTTTCGTGCTTTTGCAATCTGTTTCCTCAGGTATCCCGGTCACCTTCAGACTCTTTCAATCTCCCCAGTCCAGTCGACTACAACAGTTACTCCCCCCCTCAGTCCCACTCTTCATCTTCCTCGTGCTACAGCTCCCCGACGCGGATGGATTTGAGCTCCAGTTTCTCTCCAGAAAATTACCACTATCAGCATTGCAACCTACAGCATTGTTTTTGTCTGTCGCACTGGTCCAATGCGCAGGAAGGCATGGCAACCTCGGAGTATGCGCCCTACGGCTCATCAGACTGTTTGTTTCCCTATAGCGACGACAGTTATTTCAGAAGGGATACATCAAACTCAGAGATGTGTTACTTATAAAATGCATTTTTGAAGCACTTTGCGCGAAAATTCAGTGTCATAATTGATGCATTAAATGCATTTGTTGTATTTCAGTTTCGAAAAAAAAAGCAATGATAGAGATGCATGATTAGGCTTAGGTTAGGAGAGTTGTTTGTTAAGCAACAAGGTTGATTGCAGAGAGCTAAACGTGTGTGAGTATAATTTACAAAATATTCATTTATCTTTTCTACAATAAACATATTTTTTCGTAATTTTCTTTGAATCTTTTGTTATTATTGTTTAGATGTAGGCTATTAATCATGTGGAAACTATTTTAGATTTCCAATGTTCTGTATCTGGCTCCTGATTCTCACTCTTGAAATGTACATCGGAGCTTTGACCGTTTTTTAGAACGTGCAAAACAGTATAGATACTAGGGCACAATTATTGTTTTGCATATCAACATTCAACACGAGGAAAGTAGGAGGGGGGAAAAGTTTACACAGCATATTTGATATTCAACGATGCATTTATTATAGTTCATAACTGTCAACATTTTGCTTTGCTCCAACACTGTAAAAATGATTTAAAAAAAAAGAAAGAAGTCAAATCAAAGCTTGCATTGCACTTTTCATCGTCATCATCGTGGAACAAGAACATTCACAATCACAGCTCATGTGAAATACGAGTCCGAAACTATAAGCAATCCATTTACAGTGTCAACGAATTCTCTAGAAATGAAAGATAGAAAAGAAGTTCATTCATGCTTGGACACATGCTCAGACAATATTTTTCATTCATTTAAAATAAATGTCCCGTATCTCTTTTAACTTCGGAACATGGCACGACTTAATCATTGAACAGTCACGCAATGGTGTATTCATTAACTACAGAAACAGGGAATGTTTTGCAGTCAAACAGCAGGGTGTGTACAGTTGGCAGACGCGCATGGTTTGTGCCTGCTGTGCACCAACTTGGAAATCCCCTCGGGAGAGCAAAGGACAAGGAAATATTCCTTCTATATCCCCACGTTGGCTTATTGCTTCCTGGAACGGCGTTCCTCTCATTATGCACAACGTGAAATCGTATTGCGATACTGATCCCAGCACACACTTCTCTGACCTCTCCTCACGGTATCTTTGGGTCTGAACGAAAAAAAAAACCGATTTAATTGCTATTATTCGAATTAAGGTCCAGTCTTAAACTGGATTTTCCAACAAACTGCCACTGCTAGGGAAAAGAAACCACAGGTGAGAAGGACTGTGGGACGCGGTGGAACCGGGAGTGGTTATATTTTTTGGGCAATGAAAATTTCTACCTTCTATCCACCCAGTAGCATAGCTACGACACTGCAAACGAAACGGGAACGTGTGAGTTTGTGATTGCGCAATGTTTACTTTTGTGAATGGCAATACACGAAGCCAATGCGAATGCACTTCTATCAGTTCAGCTTAACATGCTTAGCACTTCTAGAAAATTATTTAGGGTGAATTCAGGTTGATTGGGACACTTTCCCCCAGAAATCTCAATGGTAAAAAGTGTCCCGATTAACCTGAATTCACAGACCTTATGCCACCCTCTTGCCATCCTATGAGTGTGGCGTAGTGCGCCAGAACGCCCACCACACGGCCCAGATCCGGCCCACATCTGGTACATGTGGATTCCATGTTGCTATCGGGGGCGTATTGGTGTAGAGGAGACGGTTAGATGAAGTGAATCAGTATGGGGATGATTAGGAGGCCGTGATGATGGACAGAGGCCAATGGGCAAATCTGGATTTTTAATGACCAAAGAGAGTCAGGACCTCAGTTTAACGTCTCATCCGAAGGACGGTGCTTTCTGATAGTATAGTGTCTCCATCACTGTATTGGGGCATTAGGACCCAACCAGACCACAGGGTGAGCACCCCCTGCTGGCCTCACTAACTTCTCTTCCAGTAGCAATCTAGTTTTACCAGGAGGTCCAGGTACTGACCAGACTCAACCCTGCCTAGCTTCAGTGGGCAACCAGTCTTGGAAAAGCAATTTAATCATCTAGCCAATACCTATCTATTGGATAGGGTAATTAAAAACAAAAGCGGGGTCCAAGCACCAATGGCCCATGTGAATGATTATAGCGATATCCAAATGTATTTTATGATGGTTTGATTCAAGTGGGAAAAGTCCATCTTCAATCTTCACTGAAAGTATAGTGTTTGATGAAACAGGCAACAGCAACACACAGGTTTCACAAGGCACAACTGGATTTCAAAAGAAATCACTTCCTTTTACTGTTAGATTACAGAAAAGTAAAGTGCAGTAAGATCAGCTCAAAACCGTATATTAATCTGAAGCATTTATCTTAAGTCCCTTTTCATTTTTATCATATTATGTGTAGTGTTTGTTTTATCACCACAACTGTATTAAAGAAATTTTATAATATGCATTATCTTGAAAAAGACAAATGGTCTCTTCATTTATGGACAGCAATGTATTTAATCATGACAATTGAAAAAATATTTCAAGCAGTAGGCTAATTCCATTGGTTACTCATTCAAGTTTTCATTTCACAAATCAATGTAGGCTAACGCAAATGATTAAAATGTAAGCACCAAATGGCTGGTACACAAATGCTTTTTAATTGGAAAGTGTGCAGCACTAGTCCTGAAATGTGAAGCCAAGCGTTTCGATCTCCCCGAGGTGGCTGGGCCCAGTCATAAACCCTGCCCTCTCTATGGAATCTAATCTAACTTGAGACAAACTAAGCAATCATTACACTTCAAATAATATTTTTCAAAGATGGTTTTGGTCCTCTTAGGTAGTTTTTATTAGCTTGGATGCCACAAGAACTTAGCTCCGCCCACAAAATTGATGTTTGGACCAATCAAATTGTCAGGGCGGGCTTTATACGATGATGGACAGATGATCAACGTCACCAAAGAGTCCTTGGTTTGAATTCGTTCTAATTCTAAACGGAGAACTTGTTCATATGCCTTCACCTTTACTATTTCTCTCAAAAATTTTCTGTATATCCTTAAATTCTTTTTACACCACCGGCACAGGTCGTTTACACTCATCTACTACTTCTTCCAGCGTGCATGCAGTTGAGTTCTGTTCGTTCTTTTTGAACTAATCTTAAATATGATGGGAACAAAGAGTTTTCTCAGAGAGGTGAACTAATCAATTCTGTTTTCGGGACTGCATGCATTGCATATGGGGCTGTCCCGGCCCGGTTTGATGACGGAACTTACGACTCGAACCCAGGTGTTTAATTTTTCCAGGGAACAGCAGTGATAAATGTGAAGTGACTAAAGAAAGAACAACTCGGATTCGGAGGTGAGGTTAACTAACAGACAACATAGCCTGAAGACTCAGCTAAGCAGTTACTGAATCATTTCTTTCTTAAAGTTTGGCCTTGGCTGAATTAGCTTATAATTGATTTTTTATTCCAAATGTGATCAACGTTTGCATAAGTAGCTACTTGATATGTTGGGGAATTTAACATGTGACATTTGCATTATATTATGCTGAAATGAATGAAATGACTTCATTAATTTGCTGAATGAGATTCAAAGATCAGACTCCATAAAATGTACAGACTGTAGCGCGGTGACGTCACGTATTTTGACGTCACGTATGTTACGTGTTACATGTCTTTGAAACGCATGCGCCATAACGGTGGTGACAGCGCATGCGTGTCCTACGCGATATTGTCACGTGTTTTGACGTCGTATGTGACATCCCACGTCTTTAAAACGCATGCGAAAACTTGACATTAGTAGTTAATAAAATGTTGACAGCTTTGCCAAGTGTGTTTGCACACACAAGGATTATTTTCTTGGTGCTGAAGCTTCCTGTGCACATATACAATACGAATACAACAAGAACATTGAATTTTTATTACTAAGAATAAAAAAATAAAAAACGCAGCAAAACTGAGTACACATAACCATGGTTTTGACCATGCCACCTGTCATGTTTTTTGTTTATTTTTTGTGTATATTTTTGGACAGTTTCTGTCACTTTGGCAATACTTAAACTGACTACATACAGTACATTTTAAGTGTCTCTAATCCCATATGCATACCAAAAAAGAAAAGAAAAACTGACAACGGTGATAACTTTCTTTTATTTCCGAACAAAGCAGATCTCTCTTTTACAATTGTAATTACAGAATTATGTACACATTATAATATATACACAATATATAAATATAAATAATATATACCTATATAAATATATACATATATAAATATACATTATATAAAATATTTAAATAAATTATACATTAATTATATAGCATATTTTATATATATATACACACATATATACAGTCGTGGTCAAAATTGTTGGCACCCCTGGTAAATATGATTAAATATGGCTGCAATAAATAAATTTGCATTGTTTATCCTTTTGATCATTTATTAAAAAAATCATAAAATCCTAACCTTTTATTGAAGTAAAATAATTGAAAATGGGGGGTAAATCACATTATGTAATAAATGCTTTTCCCCAAAACACGTCAGCCACAATATTTGGCCCCCCTAAAAAATGTTATGAGTAAAATATTTCTGAAGTATATTCCCATTAATATTGACATTTCTTAGCACAACAGGGTGACAAGGAACATGAAATTGTCCAGCTTTGATGTCTTGTTTTACAAGAGTATAAATATAAAGAAGCACAGAGGCCAAATTCCCTTAATCATTCATCACAATGAGTAAAACCACAGAATATAGTTCTGATGTGCAGCAAAAGATTGTCGAGCTTCACAAAATAGAAAGTGGCTGCGGGAAAATAGCTAAAGCATTGAAAATCCCCATTTCCACCATCAGGGCAATAATTAAGAAGTTTCAATCAACGGAAGAGGTTATGAATCTGACTGGAAGAGGACGTGTGTGTATTTTGGCCTAATGCACAGCGAGGCAGGGAGTTTGAGTGGACAAAGACTCTCCAAGGATCACAGATGGAGAATCACAGAGATTAGTTGAGTTTTGGGGTCAGAAAGCCAAAAAAAAACCTACATCACCACATCCTCCTCGCTCATCCAGAAACAAACTCCAGCATATTCAGTGGTCAGACACAACTGGACACAACTGGAACTTCAGACGGGACCTGGTTCTGTGGTCAGATGAACTGTAAAAAGGGCTTTCCCTTTCGAGGGAACTCACACTGCGTCGGAACGACGATTTGGGGATGCTCCCTAAGCATCAGCGAATCTGAAGTCTGAATGAAAACTAGTCCAATCCGATTGGTGCGTGCGTGATGACGTCATCGTGACGGCATACCCGGAAGTATAAAGGAGGGAGCAGCAGTTATTGCTCTTCAGCATAGCGCTCTGTGTACATTGTCTGTCTATTTATTGTTGTATTGTCCAAGAGTGTGTGTGAAAGAGAAAAAGAAAATAAGTATGACTGAGAGGAGAAAGTTTTAAGCAGTGTGTGCATCCGTGCCCTCGTTACATCTCGGGCTCGGACACACACGCGCTTTGTGTAGAATGCCTGGGTGTTCAGCATGCCAGGGCGGCTCTCGAGGGAGCCGCCTGTGAGCATTGTGAGAAGCTGACACTCAGGCTTCTCCGCTCTCGAGGCGGCTCGGCGTCGCAGATCATGGGGCTCACAAAGGGATCTGTCAGAAGGTTGTGGGACTGCTGAGGCACTTTCCCACTCCTCTTCTGGCAGTTCCGAGATTCTTCCGCCCCGTGTGGAAGCCCGCAATGCGGCTTCTTCCCCCGGGGTGGAGAATCCGATGCTCATCCTCTCTGGTTCTGAGGAATCAGAGGAGGTGGGCATCGGCGGGTGGTGAAGCATCGGAAGTGTTTCCGCTTCATCCACCCGCCCAAGAGGAGCTGGTCGAGGTTGACCGGGCAGTGGCCAAATTGAACATCGATTGGCCACAGGAAAGGCAGGAAGTCCAGCCAACCAGTAAGCTGGACGACCGCTTTCTGACGCACCGGGTCCAAACACCTCGCCGGGGCTTGCCTTTCTTCCCGGATTTGCACAATGAGTTGTGCAAATCGTGGAAGAGGCCATACTCAGCGCGTGTTTCCAATCCCCCAGTGTTGGATTATGCCAACGTGCTGGGGGCACGCGAGGCTGGGTATGGGACGATGCCGCGGGTGGAAGATGCTCGCGAGCTATCTTTCGCCGAATCGGCATCGTCCTTAAAGCCCGGTACTGCCCACCAAGCCCTGCAGGGACACTTCTGCCTTGGTGGGCAGGGCTTATATGGCGGCTGGGCGGGCTGGTAGTACCCTGCATCGTTATCTATATTGCAGGCCTACCAGGCCGACCTCCTTAAGAGCTAGACGAGGCGAGGGTCCTCTCCGGAGGACATACTGGAGCTTCGAAGGCTGCTGACTTGTCTCTCCGCGTCACCAGGAGGCGGCCCGTGCCATCGGCCGCTCCATGGCATCTATGGTGACTGTGGAGAGACATCTGTGGCTTAATTTATCGGGGATGAAGGAGAAGGATAAAACCTTCCTCCTAGACTCCCCGATCTCGCCTTCTGGTCTGTTCGGCGACGCGCGGTTAACACCGTCGTCGACAGATTTCAGGAGGCGAGGAAGCAGTCAGCGGCCTTCCGCCAGTATCTCCCTCGCCGCTCGAAGCCTGGGAAGGCTGTCCCCAGTGGGCAGCCTCAGCCGTCCACCAGCTCCTCGCACCGGCAGGTGCAAAAAGAGAGCGTCGCCTCTAGAGCCCCTCCTCCGGGAGCTTGGCAACAGAGGCGGCGCGCTCACCAGCAGCCTTCTGCTCGGGGCGATCTGAGGCGTCCTTCAGGCGCGAAGGCTGCCGGAAGAAGTCCTAGCTGCGGCAGGGCTTCTGGGCGGTCCTCCCACGAAGGGGCAACCGAGGTTGCTTCCTTCGCGGCGCCCTTGGGAAATCGATGTGGTAATCCCGCCGTCTATGACGCTTCGGGCCACATCGATTTCCGCGAACGCATGCTGCTCCAGCCGCCTCTGGAAAGACCTGCGGCTGGGCAGCTCGGCGCGTCGCACACAGAGACTCGTTCCCAACTGCTCCCTGCTGGTCAGCCGCTTCAGGGGTTGGGGGCGAGCCTCGTGTAACACCCGACGCCAGCCTCGAGAGGCTGGTTCCCTTAGATTATCTCGGGCATGGAAGTGCCTTCCGAATATTTCTACATGGGTCCTGCGTACTGTAGAAAACGGTTACAGACTGCAGTTCGGTCACCCTCCTCCAGGGTTCAGGGGTTGAACTGGACCGCAGTGGTACCGGGCGGAGTTCGGGTAATGGAACTAGAAGTAGAATCCTTGCTGGCGAAGGAAGCCATAGAGCACGTTCCTCCGCTGGAGAGGAGTCCGGATTCTACAGCCGGTACTTTATAGTTCCCAAAAAGGATGGAGGGTTGCGTCCGATTATAGATCTGAGGTATTTGAATCGGTCTCTGAGGAGGTTCAGATTCAAAATGCTCACTATTCCCATCATCGTGAGTCAGATCCAGTCCGAGGACTGGTTCGTCACGATAGATCTAAAGGACGCATACTTCCATATCTCCATCCTTCCGTTTCACAGGAAGTTCTTGAGGTTCGCTTTCAGGGGCGAAGGCGTACCAATATCGAGTGCCTTCCTTCGGCCTAGCTCTCTCCCCACGCGTTCACGAAGTGCATGGGCGCAGCTCTGGCTCCAATGAGACTTCAGGGCATCCGTGTACTGAATTATATCGACGACTGGCTCATATTGGCCCAGTCGTACGAGATGGCAGTTCGGCATCGAGATGTCGTTCTGGCCCACATAAAGTGCTTGGGGCTGAGACTCAACACAAAAAAGAGTGTGTTGACGCCGTCCCAGAGGACTACGTTCCTGGGGATTGTATGGGACTCGGCGGCGATGCGGGCACAATTGTCTCCAGCGAGTCGAGACCATACTGGCGATGGTCTCAGGAATAAGGCTAGGCCACAGCATCACTGTGAAGCACTTTCAGAGAGTGCTGGGGCACATGGCAGCAGCGTCCAACGTGATACCTTTTGGCCTGCTACACATGAGACCCTCCAGTGGTGGCTGAAAACCAAGGGGTTTTCCCCAGAGGGAATCCTTTCCGTATGATCAGGGTAACGCGCAGGTGCCTTCTTCCCTAGTCATATGGAAGAAACCTTGGTTTCTGTCCCAGGGGCCAGTGTTGGGGCGTCCTGTTGCCGGAAATCCGTTTCAACAGACGCCTCCCTCACTGGTTGAAGCGCGATCATGGGCGGCCGATTTGCGAGGGCCCGTGGGAGGCCGTCATTCCTCCTGGCACATAAATTGCCTGGAGATGATGGCGGTCTACAGAGCTCTCAGGAGCTTTTTCCCGGACCTCCGCGGCCAACATGTCCTGGTGCGGACAGACAATACGTCTGTCGTAGCGTACCTCAATCATCAAGGAGGGTTGAGGTCGCGCCCTCTGTGCAGACTGGCGCATCTAATCCTCCTGTGGTCCCAGAAACTGTTGTCCATCAGGGCAATGTATGTCCCGGGGTCCAAAATCAGGAGCAGACATCCTGTCGAGGCAGGGGCTGAGGCCCGGGAATGGCGACTCCACCCGAGGTGGTGGAGGCCATGTGCGAAGGTTCGGCCCAGTGGAAGTGGACCTGTTTGCGTCTCGAGAGGCGTCCACTGTCCACTGTGGTTTTTCCTCACGCATCCAGCCCGCTGGGGTTGGATGCCATGGTTCAGGCGTGGCCGGCGGCGTCTGTACGCATTTCCCCGATTGCTTTGCTCCGGGAGTCCTGGAGAGAGGTCCGTCGACAAGGGTCAGCCTACTCCTAGTAGCACCCCGTTGGCCGACTCGAGTTTGGTTCTCGGATATCATAACTCTGCTGGCAGGTCATCCATGGCAGATTCCTCTGAGCAGGGATCTCCTGTCTCAGGCGGCGGGTACAATATTTCACCCCGGCCGGAGATTTGGAACCTCTGGGTCTGGCCCCTGAGGGGGCCAGGTACCTAGAGGCTGGCCTGTCGGCAGAAGTGGTAGAGACCTTACTCAGTTCCAGGGCTCCGTCTACAAGGAGACTGTACAGACTCAAGTGGAATGTATTTTCCACTTGGTGCAGGGAGCGTGAGGTGGACCCAGTTAACTGCCCGGTGGCTTCAGTGCTGGAGTTCCTCCAAGATCGCTTCTCTGGTCTAACCCCGTCCACACTCAAGGTGTGCGTGGCTGCCATTGCGGCTTTCCACACTCCTATGGGTGATGGACCTTTGGGTAGGCACCAGTTGGTTGTACAGTTCCTCCGTGGGGTTCGGAGGATGAGGCCTGCAGCTCGGTCCAGAGTTCCAACCTGGGACCTGGCAGTGGTTCTCGGAGGGCTGGCTGAGGCCCCCTTCGAGCCATTGAGTCGGCTGAACCAAAGAACCTGACCCTTAAGGTGGCTTTTCTCCTTGCCATTACCTCTCTGAGGAGAGTGGGTGACCTCCAGGCCTTGGCGGTAACGCCGACTTGCCTGGAGTTTGCCCCAGGTGGAGTAAAGCCATCTTACACCTAGGCCAGGCTACGTGCCTAAGGTCCCATCAAGGGTGGTCAGGTCTTTGGTTCTGCAGGCATTTCATCCTCCGCCTCATGTGAGCGGAAGAAGGAGACTTCACCTGCTCTGCCCGGTTAGGGCGCTTAGAGTGTATCTGGCGAAGTCGGCACAGTGGAGGAGATCTCAACAACTGTTGGTGTGTTTCGGCTCACCCAAGAAAGGGTTGCCTGCGTCTACTCAGACAATCAGTAACTGGATTGTCCAGGCGATAACCATGGCCTATCAGGTGCAGTTTGCCTTCACCTATGGCTGTGAGGGCACATTCCACCAGAGGCATGGCCTCTTCGGTGGCCCTCCTTTCTGGGGTCCCCTTGCAGGATATCTGCGAGGCGGCTGGGTGGGCTACCCCACACCTTCATCAGGTTTTATAGCCTGCATCTCCCTCGACGCCTGGCGCCAGGGTGCTCCAGTCCTAGTTGTGCCCGGTCTCCGGCTTCACACTAGGGCAGGCGCTACCCTTGGTGTGGCCTAGTGGGTACTCGTTCCCCAAATTGTCGTTCCGGCGCGGTGTGAGTTCCTCGAAGAGGCGGCTCGGGTTATGTCTATAACCCTTGTTCCCTGAGAAAGGAACGAGCACTGCGTCGCGTCGCCACACCTCGGCACGCCTGGAGCGCATGCTTCAGAGCAATAGCTGCCGCCATTACGCGCCGGCTCCCCTTTTATACTTCCGGGTATGCCGTCACGATGGCGTCATCACGCGACCAATCGGATTGGACTAGTTTTCATTCAGACTTCAGATTCGCTGATGCTTAGGGAGCATCCCCAAATCGTCGTTCCGACGCAGTGCTCGTTCCCTTTCTCAGGGAACAAGGGTTATAGACATAACCCGAGCCGTTTTGGCAGGAAATCTACCAGATGGGCTTGGTGCAAACAGGGAAAAAAATTACCCCATACCCACGACTAAATATACTGCTGGATCTTTAATGTTGAGGGCCTATTTTTTTGCTGGAGGTCCTGGACATCTTGTTCAGACACATGGTATCATGGATTCTAGCCAATACCAACAGATTAAAAATCAAAACCTGACGACCTCTGCTAGAAATCTTATAATGGGCTGTGGTTGGCTCTTCTATCAGGACAAAGATCCAAAACAAACATCAAAATCAACACACAAATGTGTCACTGAACACAGAATGAAGCTTCTGTCATGGCCATCCCAGTCCCCTTACCTGACCCCTATAGAGAATGAGTGATGAGCTGAAGAGAAGAGGCACCAACATGGATCTGGGAATCTGAAGGATCTGGAGAGATTCTGTATGGAGGAATGGTCTCTGATCTCATGTCAGGTTTCTCCAAAACTCATCAGGCATTAGAGGAGAAGACTCAGAGCTGTTATCTTGGGAAAAGGAGGTTGCAAAAAGTATTTAATAAAAGGGTGCCAACAATTGTGGCCAACGTGTTTTGGAGAAAAGCATTTCTTTCATAATGTGATTCACCCCCAATTTTCAATTATTTTACTTCAATGAAAGGTTAGAATTTTGTGATTTTTTTTAAATATAAGATCAAGGATAAACAATGCAGATTTTTTTACAGCCATATTTGATCATATTTACCAGGGGTGCCAACATATATAAAACATATCAAATAATATCAAATAATATATATAAATCATAAAATATATATCAATATATATCACATGCAAATTCACTCAAATCTACTGAAATTCCCCTCCATCATTCAACAGAGCAATAGCCTTCCACCTCTCTAACTGAATAAAATCCTCAGGACTCTCCTTCCATCGCCAACATCAACAAGTAAGGCGGCCGAAACTGTTGCTTGTATTGTGTCGAAAAGCACTCCAGTTCAAAACACCTAAATTAAATTAAATATAGAACAAACAATATTGAATCATTTTGAAGAAAGGCATTAACAAAGTGCAGGGTCATGCAAGGACAATATTTTAAGTATTTTTAAATGCATTATAGAAAGATGTTAGACAAATATATGCTTGAGTGTTATTTGATTTGTCTGTAAAGACACTTACTTTATGAACAACATAAACTAGAAAAAAATGTGTCAAGACAAACTTTAGATTGAGAAAGCATGCGCATATATATATATATGCTTTATTAGCATAAAGTGTAATAAAAAAAAAATACAATAGATTCAATAGATAGCCATTACTTTTAATTTCTTCTACCCACCAAAATATGACTTCTTGAAATTGATGAAAAATAAAATTAGCTTTTAATTAAAACAATAACAAATATCATCCACCAAAGCTTAGAAAATTAGAGAAAACGTATTTCTAAGGGAAGGTATTTATAATCCTTCCCTTATTTATAATCATAACCCTTATAATTATAAGATGGTATTCGCTTTTGTTGAATTGTATTCATTCTTTTGAGACTTTTACAGATATTTTTAGCACCGAGAAACGTCTGACATTTCCAAACAAATATCTGTAAAAGTCTTAATTCGCCTTTAAACAAATTAAGGCTTTAAAGATGTCTTAGTAGAGCAGAAAGACTTAAATTAATGAAGTCATGTCATTGATTGTTGTTGCATGCATTGCAAAAAAAAATAACAATAATAATAGTTCCTCAGTATTTTTGTCCTGTTTTCCAAACAGATATTTAAAAATCTTTCAACCGAAATACATTTACATTGGAAGCTAAATTGGAGCCTCAAAAGAATGAATACAATTCAACAAAAGCGAATACCATCTTATAATTATAAGGGTTATGATTATAAATAAGGGAAGGATTATAAATACCTTCCCTTAGAAATACGTTTTCTCTAATTTTCTAAGCTTTGGTGGATGATATTTGTTATTGTTTTAATTAAAAGCTAATTTTATTTTTCATCAATTTCAAGAAGTCATATTTTGGTGGGTAGAAGAAATTAAAAAGTAATGGCTATCTATTGAATCTATTGTATTTTTTTATTTTTTTATTACACTTTATGCTAATAAAGCATATATATATGCGCATGCTTTCTCAATCTAAAGTTTGTCTTGACACATTTTTTTCTAGTTTATGTTGTTCATAAAGTAAGTGTCTTTACAGACAAATCAAATAACACTCAAGCATATATTTGTCTAACATCTTTCTATAATGCATTTAAAAATACTTAAAATATTGTCCTTGCATGACCCTGCACTTTGTTAATGCCTTTCTTCAAAATGATTCAATATTGTTTGTTCTATATTTAATTTAATTTAGGTGTTTTGAACTGGAGTGCTTTTCGACACAATACAAGCAACAGTTTCGGCCGCCTTACTTGTTGATGTTGGCGATGGCAGAAGGAGAGTCCTGCGAGGATTTTATTCAGTTAGAGAGGTGGAAGGCTATTGCTCTGTTGAATGATGGAGGGGAATTTCAGTAGATTTGAGTGAATTTGCATGTGATATATATTGATATATATTTTATGATTTATATATATTATTTGATATTATTTTATATGTTTTATATATTTATATGTTGGCACCCCTGGTAAATATGATCAAATATGGCTGTAAAAAAAAAATCTGCATTGTTTATCCTTGATCTTATATTTTTTTAAAAATCACAAAATTCTAACCTTTCATTGAAGTAAAATAATTGAAAATGGGGGGTAAATCACATTATGAAATAAATGCTTTTCTCCAAAACACGTTGGCCACAATTGTTGGCACCCTTTTATTAAATACTTTTTGCAACCTCCTTTTCCCAAGATAACAGCTCTGAGTCTTCTCCTCTAATGCCTGATGAGTTTTGGAGAAACCTGACATGAGATCAGAGACCATTCCTCCATACTGAATCTCTCCAGATCCTTCAGATTCCCAGATCCATGTTGGTGCCTCTTCTCTTCAGCTCATCACTCATTCTCTATAGGGTTCAGGTCAGGGGACTGTGATGGCCATGGCAGAAGCTTCATTCTGTGTTCAGTGACACATTTGTGTGTTGATTTTGATGTTTGTTTTGGATCTTTGTCCTGATAGAAGAGCCAACCACAGCCCATTATAAGATTTCTAGCAGAGGTCGTCAGGTTTTGATTTTTAATCTGTTGGTATTGGCTAGAATCCATGATACCATGTGTCTGAACAAGATGTCCAGGACCTCCAGCAAAAAAATAGGCCCTCAACATTAAAGATCCAGCAGTATATTTAGTCGTGGGTATGTGGTAATTTTTTTCCCTGTTTGCACCAAACCCATCTGGTAGATTTGCTGCCAAAAAGCCCTTTTTACAGTTCATCTGACCACAGAACCAGGTCCCGTCTGAAGTTCCAGTTGTGTCCAGTTGTGTCTGACCACTGAATATGCTGCAGTTTGTTTCTGGATGAGCGAGGAGGATGTGGTGATGTAGGTTTTTTTTTTTTGGCTTTCTGACCCCAAAACTCAACTAATCTCTGTGATTCACCATCTGTGATCCTTGGAGAGCCTTTGTCCACTCAAACTCCCCGCCTCGCTGTGCATTAGGCCAAAATACACACACGTCCTCTTCCAGTCAGATTCATAACCTCTTCCGTTGATTGAAACTTCTTAATTATTGCCCTGATGGTGGAAATAGGGATTTTCAATGCTTTAGCTATTTTCCCGCAGCCACTTTCTATTTTGTGAAGCTCGACAATCTTTGTATGCACATCAGAACTATATTCTGTGGTTTTACTCATTGTGATGAATGATTAAGGGAATTTGGCCTCTGTGCTTCTTTATATTTATACTCTTGTAAAACAAGACATCATAGCTGGACAATTTCATGTTCCTTGTCACCCTGTTGTGCTAAGAAATGTCAATATTAATGGGAATATACTTCAGAAATATTTTACTCATAACATTTTTTAGGGGGGCCAAATATTGTGGCTGACGTGTTTTGGGGAAAAGCATTTATTACATAATGTGATTTACCCCCCATTTTCAATTATTTTACTTCAATAAAAGGTTAGGATTTTATGAATTTTTTAAATAAATGATCAAAAGGATAAACAATGCAAATTTATTTCTTGCAGCCAATATTTAATCATATTTACCAGGGGTGCCAACAATTTTGACCATGACTGTATATATGTGTGTGTGTATATATATATATATATATATATATATATATATATATATAAAATATATGCTATATAATTAATGTATAATTTATTTATATATTTTATATAATGTATATTTATATATGTATATATTTATATAGGTATATATTATTTATATTTATATATTGTGTATATATTATAATGTGTATAATTCTGTAATTACAATTGTAAAAGAGAGATCTGCTTTGTTCGGAAATAAAAGAAAGTTATCACCGTTGTCAGTTTTTCTTTTCTTTTTTGGTATGCATATGGGATTAGAGACACTTAAAATGTACTGTAGGCTATGTAGTCAGTTTAAGTATTGCCAAAGTGACAGAAACTGTCCAAAAATATACACAAAAAATAAACAAAAAACATGACAGGTGGCATGGTCAAAACCATGGTTATGTGTACTCAGTTTTTTTATTTTTTTATTCTTAGTTATAAAAATTCAATGTTCTTGTTGTATTCGTATTGTATATGTGCACAGGAAGCTTCAGCACCAAGAAAATAATCCTTGTGTGTGCAAACACACTTGGCAAAGCTCTTTCTGTTTCTGATAAAGATTTCTTTAGCGTTTTTAACATGTCAACATTTTATTAACTACTAATGTCAAGTTTTCGCATGCGTTTTAAAGACGTGGGACGTCACATACGACGTCAAAACACGTGACAATAGGCTTGTTTGAGATGAGCAAAATTTGCGCAGAACCGATCACCGGTGATCAGCGCGAGATGCATGCCGGTTAGAAATGTGTCCGAGGGCGGTCCGCCTTCCTCTGATGTCATGCTTGACGTATGTCAAAGAACTCTCGCGAGCGAAAGGCGGATGTGTCGGATTCCGCAGTCGAGCGCAGTTGCTCTCCACCGACTGCGCTGAGCAAAAGCATGATGGGAAACGACTTACTGACGACACAGCTTAATGCTCATTGGTTTAAACAAACGTGACATGTGATTCTTTTTTTAAATGTTTGATTTTAAAACTCTGATATCATGTTTTAATGTCTATAAGTTATGTGTGAATATTCCCAAACTGTGCGACAGTGCGACCTCTCAGTGGGTTATGTGATTGTTGTCATATTTATAAAAATATATAAAAACATGTATCTAATTAAAGTAAAAATGATTATAAACGCGTCTTTCGAATGGAAATAAATAACAAAAACTTTGAGTGTCTTGTTCATAATATTTATTTTCATATAAAAGCAACAGAACTTAAATTACATCCAGTTTATCAGCAACGCAGTGCATGAGTGTGAATCCCGCGATATCTGCCTTTGATCTCGCAGGTGTCGGATCCACTACGAGAAGACAGAACTGTCCGTCTTGCCTGCACTTTTTTCACTCCTCCCTTCACTGCAGCCGCCTAGTCTCGCCATCATTTCAGGCGAGGCGAGGCGCATCTCAAACAAGCCTAATATCGCGTAGGACACGCATGCGCTGTCACCACCGTTACGGCGCATGCGTTTCAAAGACATGTAACACGTAACATTCGTGAAGTCAAAATACGTGACGTCACCGCGCTACAGTCTGCAGCGAGGGGTATCTCCTGCAGCGAGGAGTATTTGATATTGGGACGTGACAGATTTACTTTTCTACAATGAAAGAGAAGGTGCGTGGTGCATCTTTTACTATATATATATATATATATTGATACAGTCTATGGTTTTTGCTGTTAAAAACACCAGGCGCAGGTCAGTGGAATGAAAAAAGTGCACGGTCTTAAGATGCGTTTTTTAAAAGTTGTACCGTTACTTCTTTTAACTTGAGCACCGCATTTTGTGGCATGTGTGAGAAGCTGCAAAAGACTCCAGACGGTTGAGAGTATGGTTGAAGACTTCTGTGTTGCGGGTTTACATCGAAAAACAATGGAAAAGTAGTGCAGTGGAATCGCAAAATGTGTTCTATGTGAATGGCCTCTAACCCTATTAGAAATTAGCGCTTGCACAGAGCTGTTGACAATGTGCAATTTGCCATATGCGAAGGAAGAGGTTAGCAAAAAGAGTAGTCATCTTTGACTATTGTAAGTCATTTTTAAATAGTTTTTTATATTTAAGTAACTTTTAAAGAATTCTAAATCTCAGTCTTTTTTCCCCCACAGAAACACTGAATGAGCAATAATGTCTCAAGTTACACCACCAGTCCATTCTGTTTAAGTTGTAGGCCTAATGTAATTTTTCACCACTAGAGGGCGCTTATTTAAAACAAAGGTGTAGCTTGATGATGCCTTGATTTCGCTGAGCTTTTATCATGCCGCAGACAATGCTTACGCTTCTCCCGCTCATGCGTAAGTAACACTGCAGTAAGCTAGATCGATATTAGGCATGGTAAAACATGGTACTTGCGGTAAATCAAGACAACGAGATTTAAACAATAAGACTAACTGTGTTGAGCTATACATAATGATTAGTTTTCTGTCGTTGAATGTATCCAAACAGTTGCTCACCTGTATAATAAAACCTAATAGCCTATATTAAAGCGTCTTTGGTGTTTCCATGGTTTCTGCGATGGAAATCAAGGGTAACGCAGGTATGATGTCATTGATAGGCGACGCACAGACACGGTCCGTGCCCTGGTTAAAGTTGCTTATTTCTCTGGGTTTAAACATTCTTGGAATTATTTAGGATAATGTAAGTACACAAGTCAACAAAATATATAACATTGTTCTAGTGGTTTTTGGATATTTTAATCCAAAAATCTTACATATTGTGCCTTTAATTCTCCCGTGTCATTGTCATGTAACCTAGTTGCGTCGCTTCATTTCCATTCCCAAACCCTCGCCCATGGCCCCATATGATCCATCAAATAACTAACTGAATCTCATCGAAACTGTGAATTTGGACCTACTCTTTTCACAATTTTGTTATATGTGAATGGCTCCTAAGCCTGTGAAGCTCCTAAGAAATGATTCTGCATATTCCGCACATTTGTTATTATGGTTTCAAATTATGTCCCATATGAATGTATCTTCTTACAGTGAAAACATTTAAGGCCCTTTCACACTGAGAGAATTTCACACTGAGAAAACACAGCTTTCACACCGAAACGCTGACATATTGCGAAAAAAGGCTGAGGTTTAAAATGCACTCCCCTCCTCCCACACACCCTGCCAACACGATCTCATGACAATGCGTATAAATAGTACGAGTGTGCAATCTAGAATGTATATGCCAAAATGAGTTTTGGCGTGCATATGGTACGCCGTTTTTGGCGTGCATATGATACGCACTTTATGGCGTGTATATGACACGCTTTTAGGTGGGGTGAGGGTGGGGTGTGGGGGGTTCGTACATATAATACGCCATAAAGTGCGTATCATATGCACGCCATAAAGTGCGTATCATATGCACGCCAAAAACGGCGTACCATATGCACGCCAAAATGAGTTTTGGCGTATACATTCTACGAGATTGCACACTCGTACTATTTATACGCACTTTCGTGAGATCGGGCTCACCCTGCTTTTGTAGGATGTAGGCCTACAGCGTGACCTGAAAAGTAGCCATACAGAAAATAGGATGTTTTTTTAAAGTAGCCTATTCATCCTTTCTGAAGACACTACCATCACTGATACCATGATTCATTAGTTTGAACAGCTGTGGAACATTATAAGGATTAATTGCACCAACCAGCCCTCGTCTTGGAGGTTTATCTGTGTAGAGGCAGGTATTGTACTCCGTTGTGATGATTGATAACACCGCTATCAGACACAGGTGTCTCAGTTGGTGGGAGGGATGCCAAAAATACTCCAGTAATGCCATTAGGAACTTGAATTTAATATTATATTCCAACAGGCTGCAATTCAGCATTGAAGCAGCTTTGTGTTATAAAGCTATGCTAATTTTACACTTGGAGATTTACTCTTGGACACTGTTAGTTTGCATAATTTAACCTAACTTGTCAGATGACTTTTCACCAAATGTTTTTTGTGTGTGTGTAATGTTGCTGATGCAAAGGTCTGGCAAATCAGATTTATGTTTACTCTTAATAATTCAATAGTCTCTTGGTTAATTAGTACAGAAAAAAGGAAATGCATCCGAATAAATCTTCTTGTGGTTATGTTAGATTTATTAAAGAAGGTTAATGAACAGTGAAGTATTACTGAGCCATTTTTTCATGTTCCAGGAGTGTCTAACCCCAGTTTTATGACATACTGAGAACAAGAAAGATTTAAAAAAGAAAAGAAAAGAAAAAGAGCAAGGCATTTAGCAATCGATAACCTCATGGCTATTGTGCCCTTTCCATCTAAATCCAATTAGTTTAGATTAAAAGCAAATAAATTAGCTTAAGCCTTTCAGGTTTTTGAAAAGTGACAGTGAACACCCCGTGAGCTATCAAATATCAGTCATTGAGCAACAAAAAAACTACTGAACTTTAGGCCAGACCTTTCACCAACATTAACACGGGGAGAAATTGAAATCTGGTGTAAAGACTCTTGACAGAAACAAAGAGTGTAGGTCAAAAGGGTGAACATTTTTATGGCAACACTAAATTATGATCAGACATTAACCCTTATCCAACTATGCCCTATAGGTAGCTAACCTGATCTCTATACTCTATACACTTTATGTTTGTCTTCAGCCTCTTAAGAACAACGTTATGCACAGTTATTTTCACATTTCAAATGAAAGCACATTTACAATAATATGTAGAAATAGCCTGCATGAATCATTAAGAATACTGAAAAAATTAATCCGAGATAACTAAGAGTTCGACCAATATGAGACAACACATAAAAATGAAGAGGAAATAATAAAATACTTAACATCTAAATTCTAGAGGAGGGGCTTTTTTTTCACTTATTTGAGTTGACTGCATTCCATTCAGACTGCCTCATTTTTATCCTTCTTTTACATAGAAAAACACATGCGTTCAAATCAGGTAAGACATAACATCTATTCTAACATACCAGTAATGGTCATTCCTGAATGACACTATCATAAATCAGTGGCCGGCGGTGACTTTTTAAACCAGGAATCTTCTAGTGTGTGCATGCGGAGGATTATAATGCTAAAAATCGGTTGAAACTGCCCTCATGTCTGTGATCTCCTCCCACAATTTTAAAAACGTAAAGATTTAAAAATCGTCTAGTGCGTCCCATGCCTAAATTAGAGACAAATAAGAGACACCATGGCAGGTATCAATTTAAATGAATGCTAAATATGTTTTTTTATTATTAAGATTTAAAAATAAGTATAATACAATAAATATAACCTATTATGAATACAATATAAGTAAAATATCTGTAAGTAGGCTGTAATAAAAAAATATTATTCAAAAAAATGTATGATTTTTTTTTTCCAATTTTGAGTAAAGGACTTGATTTTTTTTAAACTTGATTTTGTCTAGTTAGTTTTATATCAAATTCACTGTGATTTTTGGTGTTCGAGATCTGGCAGGAGCAGCACATTTCTCCATTTTTCCACTTGGCCGAGTAATTCGCGGGCAGCTTTCCCTACGCATGAAATCCTCTATATGCCAGCAAACCAATGAGATCGTGGGACAGTGATGACGATACCTAACAACAGAGCATAGATGCCAAAGCTGCTGTCGTTTGGCAAATAAATAAATGACGGAGAGTTAGGTATTACTAACATCATGTAAGCTTTATGGTAAACCTCAAAACGAGGGATTTTATAGTAATTTATTGTGTTAATGCTAATTAGCGAGTCCACAAATAGCTTGGGTATGCAGAGCATTTGCAGCTTATATGGACCGCACACCCCTGTCGTAAATTACTTTCTCATTATATAAGGAGTGAGAGGTCAAGATTGTTAAGATAAGCAGATTTATGTCAACAGCAAGAAGAAGATACCTTCAGTTAAACAGCAGCTATGACAAAAAGACACGTTTAAACTGGAATGATGTAAAGTAACTGAAATAGAGTAAACTTGATGTGTTTTACACTAAAATGATGTTAGGTGTATTTTAAATTAGTATTTAATTTACCTGGCATTTCACCCTTTTTGTAGTAGTAGTAGTAGTAGTAGTAGTAACTCTGTTCCTAGAGAAACTGAAGGCAAGTTGTATCATGCCCTCAGTTGTTGATGTTAAGTTTTTCTCATATAATCTTTGCCAACATGGATTGGTCTAGACCTGTTTGTGCAGGGGACACCCCCCACCCCCTGAATGCAATTTCAACCGAGAGGGACACAAATCCCTCACACCCACCCCCTAGGTGTTAGGTGCTGGGTGGCATCAGGAAGGGCATCCGGCATAATATAAAGCGGATAATTCCGCTTTGACGACCTCTGACAGGAAGCAGCAAAAAGATACAGATATAGATGGACTATAAGACAAGCGAGTTGGATATATTTAATGTCTGCAGAGACTCTCCAAAAACCTAAAATGTGGAAAATTAGCATAATTCTATATAACTTCAGTTCCATTGTCAGTCTTTTCTCATGGCTTCTCACGGCTCCTTGCCCAAAGAGTTCATTTAGAGTTTTCCCTATCTCTCTTTAAAACCAGTATGTTGGGTTTTCTGCAATTTTCCCAAGCAAATAGCAAGAGTGTGAGATCTGTATAACGGCTGTATGATAGGAGGAGCTTGGAAATGCTGGTGGGTTTTTTTTTTCAGTCATGATTCTGTATCACTGGGTTCCCTGTTGTCCTTTCAAGATTGTGTCTGGAAATTGTTGATGTATTGGCATATGAAGAGAATAATGTTTACTGTTCGCAAATGATTTATCAAGTAATCTGAATAAGAACCGTTTATGCCCTAGGAGATGAAAACTTGACATATATTTTTTTTTAGTGTTAGTGCTTACAATAAAAATCTAACTTAGTCCTGGGTCTCCAGTGCACACTTCTGCACGGACTGTAATCGGAGCAATTTAGGCAGGTATTCAACATTGACATGTTTCACTGAATTCTCAATCTGCACAGCTAAGTGCCAAAAACTGTCCCCCTCCAGCACACACCTTCCCTGCTTCTCTCAGACAGTCACACCTTGTACTGTTTTTCCTTCCATCTCCCAACATTTGTGCAGACATGCCCCTGGATCATTTGGGCAGATTCAGCGGCAACTTAAAAGTAAGAAGCAACATCTTGGCAGCACGGTGTGTTCTGAAGAAATGTGCGCAAAAAATGTGCTCAAAGGTAATGTTCACTCAAGAAAAACAGTGAGCACAGGTGTCAGTGTTTTACTTGGTTTCACTCACTCTTAGTGCTCTTTATGGTTTGAAAATGCCAATTATCACCTCATGGCCCCAAAGCTATTTTGTCTTCTGTCTTGCTGCTAAATTTCAAATCATTAATACGTCAAACAGTTGAACTATGACCAACTATAACATTTCTGCAAGCTTTTCACTTGTAGAAAGACATGAAGGTGAGTTTCAGTGCAGCATACTGTAAGTAAAAAGGTCTTCTTGTATGATCATGAAGCGATTGTTGGGAATGCAAAGGGAGCACAATGTTTTTTTTTTTTTTTTTTTACAAACATATCAATCAATCAATCAATCAACTTTATTTATATAGCGCTTTTACAATGACGATTGTTTCAAAGCAGCTTCACAGTGTTAAACAGGACAACATTGCAACAAAATTTGATTTGGCTAGTTTAATTTGGATAGTTTATAGAATTATATATGACCAAATTAATAAATTCTATTTGTATATTTAGTTGAGTAACTTGGATCATAATTTGAGTGTCCCCAACTGAGCAAGCCAAGCCAAAGGCGACAGTGGCAAGGAACCAAAACTCCATCAGGGCATGATGGAGAAAAATAAACCTTGGGAGAAACCAGACTCAGTCGGGGTGCCAGTTCTCCTCTGGCCTATTATTAACAGTGTATAATTATTACTCTGGCAACCTTGCAGGTCATAAATCATATTAGATAGGAATATTCGAAATTTTGGGTATGACGCACGAGGACGGGTTCATTTAGGATGGCGTCGATTACACAAGAATATGAATACTTGAAAGATCGGAGTTATTGCGCTGGGACGGGTTAATTGAGGATGACGTTCGGTGAGGCGAATTCAGAGGAGACACTAATGGACACGGTCTCAGCAGACACTCCAGGATGAGCTGGTCATGTCCAGATGCAGGTCCACCATCCGATCCGGACACGGCCTGGATCCGCCGACTGCAGTAAACCTCGGGATAAACAGAGAGACTAACATTAGTGTGTATGCCACTCTTTTTATGATGTAACGAGTACATCAAGTGTTATGGGAAGTGTTCCCGGTTCCGGCTGACCTAGTTAATGCAGCCTAACAATCAGTCATTTGATTTGAATAAAGAAAGTTAAAAATGTTCTATGTGTATGCCACAGTAAAGAGATGTGTTTTTAGTCTAGATTTAAACTGACAGAGTGTGTCTGCTTCCCGAACAATGCTAGGAAGACTGTTCCAGAGTTTAGGTGCTAAATAGGAAAAGGATCGACCGCCTGCAGTTGATTTAGATATTCTAGGTATTTTCAACTGGCCAGAGTTTAGAGACCGCAATTGACGTGATGGAGTATAATGCGTTAAGAGCTCGCTTAAGTTTTTCTCATATAATCTTTGCCAACATGGATTGGTCTAGACCTGTTTGTGCAGGGGACACCCCCCACCCCCTGAATGCAATTTCAACCGAGAGGGACACAAATCCCTCACACCCACCCCCTAGGTGTTAGGTGCTGGGTGGCATCAGGAAGGGCATCCGGCATAATATAAATGTTAATATAAACATATGTTTAAGAACAATAAATTCTTAAATTAGAGGAATACAGTAGATTCTCAAATAACCTCAAATCTGAACTGTCTCAACTGCTCATTGTTCTGACTGTGAATTCATTCTTGCAAGAATTAAATCTTTATAAAGACACAATTGGCTAAGGTTTGTCTCTTATTCAGAAATACAATGGAGTTAACATATTTTTGCCGCAACAGTTCCCATAAACACAAATTAACTTAATGAAATGATTAGCAGCATGGGCACTATCTTCTCTCGTACTACACTGTAAAATCAAATTAGTTACACTTACTTAAAAAAAGCATGCAAACCAATAGCCTTAAAAAAAACAAACAAGTAAAGTGAAATAAGAATAATATTTTGCCCTAACAAATAGTTAGAATAGTTCACTTACATAAAAAGTTTAGTAACTAAAAAAGAACTGTTGAGTGTACTTGATCATTTACTTTAGATTTACGCTTGACTTGGTATTGCTACCATTGTTGTTACCATTGTTGTGTTTTGCATGCTGAATGTTGAAGTCTGTGTGTGACTCAAGCATGGCAACTGCAAGATATTGTTACAAATATAGAGGGATTATATCACCCAATGAAAAGTTTCACAGGTGTTTATGAGGTAAGTGTTAGCACTAAAATGCTAGACGATCATTATACGATATAAAGGGAAATTTGACATAGATTCATTTCAAAAGGTGACCTTAATTTCTGACTAAATCATTAACTATATTTAATTAATCAGTCAGAAGTTAGGGCAACTTTTAAAAGCAACCTATTTATTACTTCTCATCCTTTAAAACCAAATAACTGTGCAACTTCTTGTTGCATCGATGCATCAATAGGAAGAGAGTTATAATAATATCAATGTTCCAAGTGCAAAACCAAAGTGAATACTGATCACCATAATGGTGAGTTTTTTTCTTTTTTCTTTTTGCTTGACAAAGTGGCGCTCAAACCAATCAATTAATCTTAACTTGGGTTTTCTGAGTAAGCAAGGAATAGTATGTGAATAGTACAGATTACTAGATTTTTACAATCAAGTTAAGGCATTAACCCAGCAAGCAATAGCCGTCATTTCACCGCCTAGGTTAACTATAGACTTTGGATATAATTTTATATAACTTTGGCCTTGTAAGTATCTGTGTTTTTAAATACATGTGTTCATTATATTATTTGTTATTGTGTAGGAACCCTGATATTTTAGCTAGTAACATTGTAGAATAAACCATGTTGTGGTTAGCTTAACATGCTACATGTATCTGTAGCCTATGTTAGGTACCTTCAAGTCGATAAACAAGAAGCATGTGCATATTATAATTTGTTATGAAAGCCACAAATATGCTTTTACTCTTTTGATCATTATATGAAAATATGAGTCTTTGACTTAGCAAGGCAAAGTTGTATAGCACATTTGATTTCAAAAAGCCATAAGTGCTTTACATAAAACATAAAAACAACATTTGGTAATGTAAAAAGAAGACATTTAAAAAACACTTTAAAATTGCTCAATAGAAAATAAAAACATGATAAAACAGGAGAGTAAAAGTATAAATCAGTATTCCTTCCCATTTAATAAAAGGCAGCGGCAAACAGTAATGTCTTTAAACTTGATTTAAAAGAATTAAGAGTTGCAGCAGAACTGCAGTTTTTCTGTGAGTTTGTTCCAGATATATTGTACATAAAAACTGAATTCTGCTTCTCCATCTTTAGTTTTGACTCTGGGGACAGAAAGCAGACCTGTCCCAAATGACCTGAAAGGGTGGTTCATAATGCAGCAGAAGATCAGAAATTTACTTTGGCCCTTAACCATTCCATGCTTTAAAAGCCAGCAGTGGTATTTTGAAATCAATTCTTTGACAGGCAGGAAGCCAGTGTAAAAAACTCAGAACTGGAGTGCCGTGATCCACTTTCTTGGAATTTAAGACATTAGGTTGACTGGAAATTATCAGCAATCAGTCAACAAAGCACAATAATGAATATACAGAACAGAACACACACACACACACACATACACACACACACACACACACACACACACACACACACACACACACACACACACACACGTTTGTTTTGTGAAATGTGGGACATTCCATAGGCGTAATGCACTTTATACTGTACAAACCGTATTTTCTATCCCCTACACCCCTGCCCCTAAACCTACCCATCAGAGGAGACTGCGCAGTTTACTTTCTGTGAAAAACCTCATCCTGTGTGATTTATAAGCATTTTGAAAAGTGAGGACATGGGGAACGTCCTCATATTTCACCTCTTTTGTAATACCCATGTCATTATACACATTTGTGTCCTGATATTTCACAAAAACATGCCCACACACACACACACACACACACACACACACACACACACACACACACACACACACACACACACACACACACACACACACACACACACACACACACATGTTGTGTTTCCATGTTTTATGGGGACATTCCATAGGCGTAATGCATTTTATACTGTACAAACCGTATTTTCTATCCCCTACACTGCCCCTGCCCCTAAACCTACCCATCACAGGAGACATGCTGCATTTTTACATTTTCAAAAACATCACTTAGTGTGATTTATAAGATGTTTTCCTCATGGGGACCAAAAATGTCCCCACAAGGACAAGGATTTTGGATATTGCCATCTTTGTGGGGACATTTTGTCCCCATACCGTAGGGATTACCAGTCCACACACACACACACACACACACACACACACACACACACACACACACACACACACACACACACACACACACACACACACACACACACACACACACACAGAGGAATAAAATCATCTCTATCTCATTCTAATGCAAAATGGTTGCTTTTAAACCCAAAATGAAAATCTGTCATCATTTATTCACCTCAAGTTGTTTCTTTCGTCTGTTGAACACAAAATAAGATATTTTGAAGAATCTGGGTAATCAAACGGTTTATGGACCCCACTGACTTCCATCGTATTTATTTTCCTACAATGAAAGTCAATGGCTATCAAATGTCTGGTTATCAACATTCTTCAAAATATATATTTTTTTATGTTCAACAGAAGAAAGAAACCCATATAGGTTTGGAACAACTTGAGGGTGAGTAAATGATGACCATCTCTTTAAACATGTCCAACACGATCTCATGACAATGCGTATAAATAGTACGAGTGTGCAATCTCGTAGAATGTATACGCCAAAACTCATTTTGGCGTGCACATGGTACGCCGTTTTTGGCGTGCATATGATACGCACTTTATGGCGTGTATATGACACGCTTTTGGGTAGGGTGAGGGTGGGGGTGTGGGGGGTTCGTACATATAATACGTCTATTCTTGGGCTATGATTAGATTTTCACTGACAGCCCAAATTTAGCCTTGTTTTAGCCTAGACGTCTGGGCTATGTTTTAACGGCTATTAGACGTCTTTTAGACGCTGGGAAGTAACGTTAACTAAAAAGTGTTAGAATCACTGTTTGGATTTTACAAAAATTTCCAGGGTAGTTTAAGTCTAGATAACATTTAGATTAAAGACAAATCTCTATATCCAAGCATACACATAATGCACATATACTATTTTACCCCAGTTATAGCAGATGCAATGCACATTGATTATCTTTTGCTTGAAGAGTTGTGAACAGCAGCTGTGATAATTATTAGGGCCCGAGCACTGATGTGTTAGCCTAGAAATTTAGATGCACCCTAGCAGCAGCAAATCTAATTTGCCGCGAGTGTAGTCTAGCAACTCTCGGTAGATCTGCGAGCTGGAAAAACCAAACTCTGGTCAGGCCAATCACATCGTGTATAGAGTTGGTGGGTGGGCTTAACATAATGACGGCAGAGTTGCGGAGGTTCCGTGTGCTACTTGTAAACAAAGAAGCTGATGAACTGCGGTCTTTCGAATCGGCTTTGGCGGTGACTCTGGAAGACTTGGAGTTAAGCTTTTCTTTGAGAAAAGAACAAAGAACGGCATTGGAGTCGTTCTTAAGAAGGGAAGATGTGTTCAGAGTTTTTCCGACCGGATACTGCGAAAGTTTAATCTATCAACTAGCACTCCTGAAACACCATTAAATATGCCATGAAGAACCAAACATTCTAGAAACATTCTAAAACATGCTAGCAAGACTTAGCGGAGTGCTAAAGCATGCTATTATCGTCATGAAAGAGTAAGTTGTTGTAACTCAAGCATACAATGTCCAATCTGCCACAAACTGCACATGTTTGATAAGTGCCCTGGCCTTATCAAGACATCTACGTGCCAAAATGTAGTTATAGTCATAGCGCCACCAGCTGGTAGCTAGAAGTGTGGCAAATACAAATGACTGACGTAGCCCTCTTATTTTTATATACTAAAATGCATATTGCCCACCGTGCTCTGTTTTCCTAAAGCCACCGGGTGGCGACGGACATATGGACATTACTTTGGCACAGTCACCTCTTTCTGTTAAGTTGCTTTGAAACGATATGCATTGTGAAAAGCTCTCTACAACTAAATGTGAATTGAAATTGAATTGAATATAAATTCAAAGCCAAGTTAGCAATTGAAAAACATAAAATCAACACCAAATTCACACACATAATAAAATGCTTGAAAATGCATGTTTGCTTTATTGTCATACCCGTTTGACGGAGATATGTCATGTACAGAAGCTCTAAAAAAAAGCAGATTTCATGGTTGAGCGTGCACAGAGCAGACCCTTGTTTAAACACCTCATTAAGGAACATGTTAACTTGAGAGACAACTAAGCCTGCGGGTCTAGGGCACAGGTAGATAACATGATAACATCCAAAGGGGATTTCTCCAACTTTCAGGAAACTGATACCTTTCTATTTCTAACTGACATTATAATGAACTGCATACAAGGAAGAGCACCCTGTAAATGTTAGCATTTAAACCACTGTATGATTCATGCACACTTTTTTAAATTGCAGCTTTACGCAAGCCAGCTAAAAATGGACATTAATCTATCTCTTCACAATTGTTTCCAGGTTAGTTTTTTCTTCCAGATTTCATTTTTCATAAGAGCTGCCAAAACGCTGTATTAAATGCCCCACATCAGTATCACCCTAGCAAATCCAACATATTGGTCACATACACGTTGCAGCTAAATCTATTCTGTACATATATAGTTCACTAATTTATGAGAGTGACATCAGAATTCTAAAACCAAATTAGCTCTCGAAAAATTCAGTTAATTTGCAGTTTTCAAAAATTCTACGCAGTGTGTACAGAACTGGCTTGAACAACTAGTTGTTAATGACGTTTTTAAATGTGCACCAGACGTCTCTCTTTTGTATGAAAAGCACAGGGGAAAAGATACAAGGCTTGGCTCATTTGTGTTGGTGTTAGGAAAAAAAAAACAGCAAACAAGGACAAGCCCATATTGTTGCCTACATTGGCTCCACCATGAAATATTGACTGAGTAAGAAGCTGCGCAAAAAGACTGCCAATCCACAAATATCTTAAATGTCTTCTGAAAACAGTGAGGAGTTGCAGATGTAGGGTTCTTTGTGGCCCTCGTTGTCTTCCAACAGTTTCTCAAGGGCCAGAGTGCCCTCGGGTGCCGGGGGCGGCTCCACCTGCTGAGGCTCAGGTTCTGGTGAGATTACTGGCAAGGTCAGAGGCACTGGGAAGAGCTGGGAGGCTGACAGGGCCGCTTGCACAGAGGGGGCCTGCATGACGGTGCTGGAGATGGTGGATAAAGGCTGAGCCCAAGGAATATATGTCAAGGAGGAGTCTGGGATCTCCACTGGAGGCAGGGCTGAGCTGGAAGTGCTCACGGTCTAATAGGGAACCAGATAAGAGACAAATGAACACCTTTAGACACTTAAACAAAAGCAGTAGCTTTGCATCAGTCTGTGGCTCACCGCAAGGTTAGTGAAGAGAGGCGTGTGAGCAAACGTCAGCATGGGGGAAGGGCCGACCACAGTGTAACTGGGGCAGATCGGCTGGACGTACATATCAGTGTGGGACGGGATGGTAGTTTCGTGGTGTTGGCAGTCTGGGGAGTCCAGTGGCTCAAAGGCTGGAGAGCAGATGTGCTGGTGGTCTGGGCAATCCATCCTGTGCAAAGCCCACTGACATCCACTAATGAATCATTAAAACCACTCTGGTGGGTTTCTACAAAGCTAGAAGTCCCTTTTAGAGAGGAATAAGAGCATGAAAAATAATTGCGCAATCAATGCAAACTAAAAAGTTCATATGTAACTTACCAGCATGTGTGTATGACGGCAAAGTGTTGTTGGGAACCATTACCTTAAAAAATAACAATAGAAATACAGTTGTTATATTGTTTAATTGTACTTATGTATAATGTTATAATATATCAATACAAATAGTACTGTCATGACAACTCTCTGAGTGTTTGGCTTTGTAAAACAATGTTGATGTATTTGGTCTTGGCAGACTAGATCTGTTGGGGTACAGGACTTGCTACTGCCAATACATACACAACACGCTGCTTTGAGCAAGTAAGACATGCTGCTGCTGTACAACATAGCATACATGAATTACCCGTAGCACATCTATACAGGTGGAGCTGGGGAAGGTGGAGGGTTTCTGAAAGTGTGCTGCAATGCTAAGGCAAATGCCAATCAAGTATTTATAGGTTGAGCAGCGAGCTCATCGGCTACTGATACAGCAGGAACCAATCAGCTGTGCCCAACAGAGAATGACATATCAGCCTGCCTGCTCATCTAGAGTTTCATTACATTACATTATTTTATTCTTTTTTATTCTTTATTAATGTGTCTTATTATTTGTCTTTTTATTTTTGACAGTTCAATGAGAGACAGGAATTGATATGAGTGAGTCTCTTGATAGAAGTGAGCTCTTATTCAGTATGAGATATTTTACCTTTAGTAGATGGCTTACATTTCCTTAATTTGAATTGCTTTTGTCACTTGCATTGGCCAGACTAGTTACAAACATAGTTCCTGACTTTTACTCGCATTTAGTGCTTGAAAAGTGTTCATTCTGGACCGTGATTACACTTCATTTTTTTCAACAAACATTTTTCTGGTTGCTTTACACATACGATTATTAGAACTATTCCACTCTGAGGATCCAAGCCATGACCATTTGTTTTTTCTACAAACAGGGGATCTCAGTGAATATTGGCTACAACAAACACTTAGCCTCAAAGATAAAAACTTCAGTATTCTTTTAAATAAATTGTGAGCACATTTGCCAGAAGAATATCAAGAGTGCCTAGCAAGAATACGAAAACATTTAAAGATTTAAAACATTTATGGTAAGTGGACATCTAATAAGAGGGATAATGTGCAGTCACTCATCTTTAAGTCAGTTTATATAACAATGATAACAATCAACTTGTTTTACATTACCCCTTTTAACAATTAAGGTGTAGCACAATGAGATTCCTTTGTAAAATGATTTACATGTCAGGGCAAGTGGTTCCACTTAAATTCTACTTAAACAGATGACAGGGACTTTTGTCTGAGACCTACACCTGGTAGATTAGAAGGCATTTATTGCTGTGGCCCCCAGCCCATCAATGTTAAAGCTGCTTAAAACCCCCATCTCCATTCTGAGAGCGGTGTTGAATGAAATGGCAGAGAGCACGTGGAGAGGCTGGCTTACAGATAACCTAGCTAACCTAAAACAGACATGGATTAGCGCAAATCTATAGCTCTTGTGCAGGGTTTTGCTCATTGCTCTAATGGGAGCAATTACTGAACGTCATCAGCTTCTGCAGAATAGCTTGAATAGCATTTGCACACAATGAAGTTGCCATTACAAGAGAGTCAAAGTCACAAGAAGTTTAAAACATTTAAAACAAATTCATATTTATGAGGGTTTAATGGCTGCAGAGTGTGTGTTTATGTTTTCATGTGTTGTCAAGTACAATTATAAGGTTGGTAGGCAAGCCTCTTGGCAGATCCTCAAACGGATTTGCATAGGCCCTATGCCCAACCCCTCAGGCTATGTGGGGGAATAGTTTAACTGTCACAAAAAAACACCTGGATTATATAAGGCCAAAATCCCCTTGGAGTTTGGAGAGCCTGCCTTCTTGCTCTCAGTAATGCCTATAGTAAAATTCAAGATGAGCTTAAGCTGACATTGATTTTGCAATCTTTCACAATCCTTTGATTAATTTCAGATTTTGGCCCATTATTCAGTCAATTATTATAAGCGCTGACTTGAATTATGTTTGTAATATTAACAATTGCAATTATATGACACAAAACCAAAGGGTCACGTTTCTTTTATAACTAATCCTTTTTAGTCTCACATTTGAATGGCATTACCATGCAATATATGGATTTAGATAAAGGGAAAAAAAAGATTGATTAATGAATGAGATCATGTTAAGTTTGACAGTTTTTACAATCAAAAGCATGTATCCTATTGTGTGTGCACACATATGCTGTAGTTCCTACTGCGCTGTGGGGCGTCGTTCTGCCAGCATTTCCTCTTTTTCTCCGCAGCAGCTCCTTCACAGGGTCTTTGACTCTCACTCCCTGATACGGCTTGGATGCGGGAGCCTCTGACAGTGCTGCATACCAAAAAACACACCATGAACTTATAGGCTACAATAAAAAATGCACTATTTTAACTCCTTTTGCACTTTAAAAATCATGTTGACATGTAGGGATTTCTTATTCATGCCAAGTTAAACAAGGTGTGGCAGAAAGTGTTGAAAGTTTCAGTCACTCAACAGATACCTCTTTTATTTGGACCTTTCGTCTTTTTTGTTTTGTGTAATCTGACGTACAAAGCTACCGTAAGACAGCAATCACTCAAACTCTTGCTTTCTTGTAATTTCAACCATTAGTGATGTAGTGTGGACCTTGTAAGTCTGAGTGACACTGAAATCTGCTTATTTGCAGTAATTATAATATAAATCCCACTTCCTGATCTATTCAAATAAAGCAGCCAGTCAGATATAGGCCTAACTATGTTGCATGGCTGTTTATCATTAAAAACAACATTTGCTTGTGTCCTCATGTGCCTCAGCTATAGCACATGATGGTGGAACGTGTTGGTAGTAGATTTCATGAGAACTACACTGACAGCTCCACAATTGACGTGTTGAAACCCCGGAGCAAATTCTTACACTTGTCTCTCCATGTTAGGAAACTCCATGTGAACATTTTTTAAGGAAGTATCACTAGAGTACCACTGGTTTCTGGATGGATATTATTCATTGTTGGAATGTGACCACCACACATCTGTTTCATCCCCTTTGTACAGATACCAAGTTACTGATAAGGTGTCCTAAGATTTATGGGATATGGAAAATTTTACAGCATATATCATTAACTTATATAATGTTAATATATTAACTTACTGTAACTATTTAAATCTGCTTTGAACTTTAAACTACGTTGTCATAAAAACAGGCCTATCCATAAAATATGCACCATATTTGGTGCACAGTATTCACACAAAAACATAATGCTAACTGAATTGATTACACACATATAGCATTTTACATAAACACCCCAACACACTAGAAACAGTAAAATTGTTTTCTAAATGTAATTTATTCCTATAATTGCAATTTTTCGCATAATTATAATCAATGTTCAAATCCGTTGTGCTGCTTCATATTTTTGCGGAAACCGTGATACATTTGTTTTCAGGATTCTTTTATGTATAGAATGTTCAAATTTTCTATTTGAAATATAAATCTTTTGTAACTTTCTAAATGTCTTAACTGTCACTTTTGATCGCTTTATGCTGTAAAGTTTCTATATAATGACAAATGTCTTAAATTACTGCATGCTACTTTAATGTTTAACAGGTTACTTTCATATATACAGTGGGTATGGAAAGTATTCAGATCAACTTACATTTTTCACTTTTTGTTATATTGCAGCCATTTTCTAAAATAATTTAAGTACTTTTTTTTCTCATTAATGTACACACAGAACCCCATTTTTGCAGATTTATTAAAAAAGAAAACTGAAATATCACATGGTCCTAAGTATTCAGACCCTTTGCTGTGATACACATATATTTAAAGGAACACTCCACCATTTTTAGAAATAGTGCTTATTCAACTTCTTTCCTACATTTACATATGCATTTTTGTCTCAGTGCATGCATTGTTATAGTTTGGCAGGGTCGGCGCTAGCTTAGCTTAGCATAATGAATGGAATCCTATGTTGCCAGCTAGCATGTCCCGAGTAAAAGTGATCCCAAAAAACAACAAAAAAACCCTAATTACTTCTTGTGGCCTGCGTATTCACAACAAATAGCAATGCAGATTAAGACTAGGCGATTTCCTAGGCAGATACTGACATGGGACTATAGGGAAGCACAGGCGAAGCACTGCTACTTGGATGCAGAGATATTACGCAACACATTCACAGCATACGCCGGTATGTTGACGGATGTTTGGGGATTTCATGTGTTGTGTGATATCTCTGCGCCCAAGTAGCAGTGCTTCGCCTGTGCTTCCCCAAATATAGTCCCAAATTAATTTCTGCCTAGGAAATCACCTAGTCTTAATCTGCTGTCCATGGTCCATATGCTTTATGGTGCTGTCCATTTCTTCTGATCATCCTTGAGATGGTTCTACACCTTCATTTGAGTCCAGCTGTGTTTGATTATACTGATTGGACTCGATTAGGAAAGCCACACACATGTCTATATAAGACCTTACAGCTCACAGTGCATGTCAGAGCAAATGAGAATCATGAGGTCAAAGGAACTGCCTGAAGAGCTCAGAGACAGAATTGTGGTAAGGCACAGATCTGGCCATGGTTACAAAAAAAATTCTGCTGCACTTAAGTGTCTGAAGAGCACAATGGCCTCCATAATCCTTAAATGGAAGACGTTTGGGACGACCAGAACCCTTCCTAGAGCTGGCTGTCCGGACAAACTGAGCTATCGGGGGAGAAGAGCCTTGGTGAGAGAGGTAAAGAAGAACCCAAAGATCACTGTGGCTGAGCTCCAGAGATGCAGTCGGGAGATGGGAGAAAGTTGTAAAAAGTCAACCACTACTGCAGCCCTCCACCAGTCAGGGCTTTATGGCAGAGTGGCCCGTCGGAAGCCTCTCCTTAGTGCAAGACACATGAAAGCCTGCATGGAGTTAAAAAACACCTGAAGGACTCCAAGATGGTGAGAAATAAGATTCTCTGGTCTGATGAGAGCAAGATAGAACTTTTTGGCCTTAATTCTAAGCGGTGTGGAGAAAACCAGGCACTGCTCATCACCTGTCCAATACAGTCCCAACAGTGAAGCATGGTGGTGGCAGCATCATGCTGTGGGGGTGTTTTTCAGCTGCAGGGACAGGACGACTGGTTGCAATCGAGGGGAAGATGAATGCGGCTAAGTAGAGGGATATCCTGGACAAAAACCTTCTCCAGAGTGCTCAAGATCTAAGACTGGGCCGAAGGTTCACCTTCCAACAAGACAATGAACCTAAACGCACAGCTAAATTAACAAAGGAGTGGCTTCACAACAACTCCATGACTGTTCTTGAATGGCCCAGCCAGAGCCCTGGCTTAAACCCAATTGAGCATCTCTGGAGAGACCTGAAAATGGCTGTCCACCAACGTTTACCATCCAACCTGACAGAACTGGAGAGGATCTGCAAGGAGGAATGGCAGAGGATCCCCAAATCCAGGTGTGGAAAAGTTGTTGCATATTGTGATAAAAGTTCATTATTTTCCATAATGTAATGATAAAAATTAAACTTTCATATATTTTAGATTCATTGCACACCAACTGAAATATTTCAGGTCTTTTATTGTTTTAATCCTGATGATTTTGGCATACAGCTCATGAAAACCCAAAATAAAATTTGCATATCATGAAAAGGTTCTCTAAATGAGCTATTAACCTAATCATCTGAATCAACTAATTAACTCTAAACACCTGCAAAAGATTCCTGAGGCTTTTAAAAACTCCCAGCCTGGTTCATTACTCAAAACCGCAATCATGGGTAAGACTGCCGACCTGACTGCTGTCCAGAAGGCCATCATTGACACCCTCAAGCGAGAGGGTAAGACACAGAAAGACATTTCTGAACGAATAGGCTGTTCCCAGAGTGCTGTATCAAGGCACCTCAGTGGGAAGTCTGTGGGAAGGAAAAAGTGTGGCAAAAACGCTGCACAACGAGAAGAGGTGACTGGACCCTGAGGAAGATTGTGGAGAAGGACCGATTCCAGACCTTGGGGGACCTGCGGAAGCAGTGGACTGAGTCTGGAGTAGAAACATCTAGAGCCACCGTGCACAGGCGTGTGCAGGAAATGGGCTACAGGTGCCGCATTCCCAGGTCAAGCCACTTTTGAACCAGAAACAGCGGCAGAAGCGCCTGACCTGGGCTATAGAGAAGCAGCACTGGACTGTTGCTCAAATTTTGCATGTCATTCGGAAATCAAGGTGCCAGAGTCTGGAGGAAGACTGGGGAGAAGGAAATGCCAAAATGCCTGAAGTCCAGTGTCAAGTACCCACAGTCAGTGATGGTCTGGGGTGCCATGTCAGCTGCTGGTGTTGGTCCACTGTGTTTTATCAAGGACAGGGTCAATGCAGCTAGCTATCAGGAGATTTTGGAGCACTTCATGCTTCCATCTGCTGAAAAGCTTTATGGAGATGAAGATTTCGTTTTCAGCACGACCTGGCACCTGCTCACAGTGCCAAAACCACTGGTAAATGGTTTACTGACCATGGTATTACTGTGCTCAATTGGCCTGCCAACTCTCCTGACCTGAACCCCATAGAGAATCTGTGGGATATTGTGAAGAGAAAGTTGAGAGACGCAAGACCCGACACTCTGGATGAGCTTAAGGCCGCTATCGAAGCATCCTGGGCCTCCATAACACCTCAGCAGTGCCACAGGCTGATTGCCTCCATGCCACGCCGCATTGAAGCAGTCATTTCTGCAAAAGGATTCCCGACCAAGTATTGAGTGCATAAACTGAACATAATTATTTGAAGGTTGACTTTTTTGTATTAAAAACACTTTTCTTTTATTGGTCGGATGAAATATGCTAATTTTTTGAGATAGGAATTTTGGGTTTTCATGAGCTGTATGCCAAAATCATCAGTATTAAAACAATAAAAGACCTGAAATATTTCAGTTGGTGTGCAATGAATCTAAAATATATGAAAGTTTAATTTTTATCATTACATTACGGCAAATAATTAACTTTTATCACAATATGCTTATTTTTGAGAAGGACGGTATATATATATATATATATATATATACATATATATATATATATATATATATATATATACATATATATATATATATATATATATATATATATATATATATATATATATATATATATATATATAGTGATAAAGCAAGTTCACTGAAAATAAATATACATTTATAATATTTGCACACAGATTTTTAAGTAAATTTCACATATGGAATTAAGTAAACTCTGTAATTTAAATTAAGTAAAATGAAAGAAAATAAGTAAATTTAACTTGGCCAGTAAAAAGTTTGCTTTGCAGTACTGGACCCACTTTATATTAGGTGGCCTTAACTACTATGTACTAAAATTTTAATTAATAATTTGATACATTGCACTTATTGTGTACATACATGTTTTTACATTGTACTTACATTTTTAAAAATACCTTAATGTAATTACATCTGTAATTAATTTCTGTAGTTACATTTGTAATTACACTATTGACACTTCCCTTACACCTAACCCTACCCTTAAACTTACCCATTCCACCACACCTGTCCCTAACCCTACCCGTATCCCACCTCAATATCAGCAAAGGTGTTTTGCAATACAATATGAACACAGTAAGCACATTGTACTTCATTTTTGATGTAAGTACATAGTAGTTAAGGCCACCTAATATAAAGTGGGGCCGCAGTACTTTTTCTAAAACAATATAACACTGAATTAAACCATGCTTTTAAAGTGTAAGCTTTACTTAGATACATCTAAGGAAATAATACAATAGATATTGTGTAGGCACCCTATCTACATAACGCAGCACCTGAACAGAAACCTCAATACACAATGATGGTAACACCTGAAGGATCGTAACTTTAATAAACGTGCCTTAGAAAAAAACATTACTGGTGTGGATCTTGAGACAAAACAATGACACTGACATATTTTAAGATATTTCTTTGCAGGTTGCTTTCAGTTAAAACAAACATGCATTTTAGTCTGGGACTGGAAGCAAATGTCACAAAATTGCAAGTAACTAAACGACAAAAGCAATGATAAAACGGTGTAAATACAGCGAAAAATCAACCTTATTAATTATTCAAGCCCCAGTGCATGATGGGAACACCAGTATCAGAAAAGTTGAATAGCTGTACTTCATTTTATAATGTAATATTTACGCTTTAATTTCTTGAATTGAGTACTGAATTTACTTTTTATTTATTTAATTTTTATCCTTGCCTGACCCAACTTTTTCATGCAGAAATTAATTTTGAATTTTTTTTGTAGTATTTACTTCACCACAGAATCATTTTCAGCAGTATTAAGCTGTTTTATTCATAAAATGTAATTAAAGCTAAATTAATTAATTAATTAAAACAAAATCCAAGAAATGGTCCAATGATGGCATCCCCTAATATATGAACCCTTAAGGCTCTAGAACCGTTTTTTCAAAGAGTGCATAAAGTGATTGATTTTAACAGTACATTTGCTCTTTTACATGAACAGGCAGGTTTTTTTGCATGGCATGATAAGTTGAGTTGCGTGAATCTACACAGATGCAGCTGCTGGCTAACAGTGAATTCTAAAGAAAGCTGCCTGCAGTGCACACTGTGTACTTAAGGAGGTGTGATTGTTTGGTGATATTTGATTGCCTAACTGTGCTCATACCTATTTCAAAAAACACAGAATAAAGTTTATTGGCAAAATCCTCCAGCCCTTTCATGTACGCCCTGGATAAAATTGAGTATCATTTGATAAATGTATTAATGTCATCAAGTCACGATTTGATTCATGATTCAATTATTTGTGAGTCACGCACACTTCAATGCATTCCTTGAATGTGAAAATCTGATATCGTTTTCCGTGTTTGCACTGTTTGCGTACAAGCCTCTCACACTCTCCACACCCCATTCTCGCACAACTGTTACTTCTTAAGGCTAAAGTCTCAAATGTTTAATCACCAAATAATGAATCAGTAATGTACCTGTTCTGTGCCATTCATCATATTCATGACACACATTGGTCTCTGTTAGAACAGGCCGACAACTAACCACCTGTAACTCTCCTTAACCTTGACAAAACAACCGTCAGGTCCTTTTTCTTTAATACATGTATGATACATTGTCATTCTGCAAACAATAAAAAAATCCTTTCTGCGCTCTCATAGAATGGACATTGTTTGGGATTTGTAATGTATGCATTTTTAACAGAAGCTAATTCAGTTTTTAACATTCACAGACGAACAGTCGCTCTAAATATATAACAATGAAAGCAAAGAGGCAGCTACAGTTGTGCAATACAAGCACAGCATGATTTAAAAAGCTGAAAAAGAGGAAGCTATGCAGCTGTGGAGTCTTTTCTTTCAGGAGGAGGGCAATTGGGGAGTTTTACATATCAAGATTCTGAAATTGTTCACATGTATCAGTATATCCATCAATCTAGCAGGACTGGGAATAAATGTGATGACCTATCGTCTCTTGAGTTTTAAGCAGGATTTGGAAGGAACCGCCACGTTTGAATTCTTGCGAAATAACATGATTTGCTGTTCATGCTGCTCATTTACATTTAATAGATAAGATCTCAATGACGTGCACGTGGAATTAAACATGGAAATTAAAAAACGAAGCCATAATTTCCCCTTGAAATTCTTTTAAGTCCATGCATCTGTTATTTTAGGGTCATTGAGATACTATAGCTTTTATATTTTGACTTAGATTTTTAAAATTTAACTTTGTTTTGGTCATTTTTATTTTTTAAATATGTATACATTTTAGTTTTTAATAACTAAATGGAAATAAGAAATGCAATAGGTGAAATTAAATATTTTACATATTTTTTTTAATATAATTAAATTTTATTTCAGTTAATGTTGATTTGATTGTTAACTAACCTGATTTCTGAAGCTGTAACAGAAATGTGACTGGTTTACATCCAAGTAACATTTTTCGTTCCATGTTACATATGTTCCATGTACTTACTATAGCAATAGCAGTAAATTATGCACATGGAACCAAATCCTAATCCTACCCTAACTCTATCGTAAGTACATGTAATCAATATTACTCAGTATTTAAATATATAATTACACTTTAACAATGACACCTTAAAATAAAGTGTAAGCCATTTTTCTTCTTTTATGGGTTAAATTGAATTCAGAAAAACAAATAGCAGAAAGATCAATAAAAAGCAACACCAGAAGTAGATCTTGAGCTTGTACACCAGTCTGATAACTTTATCATGTAATAATTCATTGCATTTATTCATGTTATTCATGTGATCCCCTTTAAAAAAGTAATGGAACTTTGTTGGACAAAAGAGAAAAATGAAAAGAGTCAAATGTTGCTTATAAAAACTAGGAAAAGTCACAAAGTATCAATGTGACAATATATTAAAATGACCCCAACATAACATTTAGAGTTTCTGTCAAACAGCCAAAAACAGGCCCCAGTGTTAACATATCACAGCAGATCTCCCAGTGTCAAATGAACACTCTCAGTGTTTATATAATCTGTGTGAATGAATAAAAGGCAAACACTGAGATATTAATTATTCACGGCACTTATCAGAACAGATAAAGTGGCAAAACAGCAACGATCAATTTGCTTCCATCCGTATAATGTAATGAGAGCACATGCAGATTTTGGTGCTCAGTCCTGCATTAAATTGAAAAAAATGTTTCTTGATGATTCAGGCTTTTGCAGTGCCTTTAATTTTCATAAGTAAATAATCTTACATTTGCATACTGCAACATAATGCATGTGAAATGTGCAAATTGTATCAATATTCAGAAATTGTACTTACATTTTCCCATGTGCACACTCTGATATGTAACAGTCTCTTAACTCTTATGATATCTAATCAAAAACCTTTTCAATTTTCTTCCCGAGATCATCTCATAATTGTACAGCGGACTCTTGAGTGGGCTGCCTTATAAAAGCAACGGTATTCAAGTGATGTCACCACAAAGGGAAGCCACTCTCCTCATTATTTAGACCACCAGTTTACCAGAATTGAAAGTTTCAGCTCAGCACAAATTCTATGGCCATAAGAATAACTGCTAGTGAAAGCAAAGCAAGTCTCGTTAAAATAATGAATTTTAATTTAATCATTTTTTTAAATATAAATTCATTTCTGTGAAGCAAATATGTTTTTTAAATTATTATTATTATTTTTATATCAACGATTGATGTCTCTAGACACCCATTATTTTGAGGATTACATTACATGCTCTATTAATAAATATGCCTTATGATTGCTATGCAGAGGCAGTTAATGTATATTACAAATATGATTTAAATTAACTTTACTACAATAAATGAATGTGGTTTCTTTCTGGGTGCAGTTGTTAAAATCTGAGTCCAAAATTAGGCTGCTGAGAATTGATGTACGCTATCTGAAACTGCCACGCTAGTCAATTTATTAGTGTTAAAGGAAACACCTGCACACACTTTGAGCTTCATTGACCACTCAAGCCATGAAGCTCATCATGTTCCTTTTCTCAGCTCAGTTCTTTCTATTATTACACAAACAATCACACAACTCAGCAACAAAAACAAGGAACAGCTTTTTTTAACAAATAACAAAATACATCTGCTTTACTATAATGTAATCACTTAAACACTGCACAGTTAGAGCTCAAATAAAGCTGACACTTAAGGGATTTCTTAAGGCATTTTCACAGTTCTCAGCTCATCACTATTTGAAACGGCTTCTGGAAAAGGCTTATTAATGAGTAAAAAGCTAAAAAGCTCAAAATACTTACTTCACCCTTTGTGTGAGAAGACAGATCTTCCTTCTAAATGAGAAACAAAGTGTAAATGAGATACACAGTGCCATCAGTTAATGCATGAGAGCATTCTCTAATGCAAACTACAGTGTGGGCTCAATGCAAAGAAGCAATTTTCAATAGGCCTCAGTGGACAAGAGTTATTGAAGAAACATCTTTTCTTGCTACTGTGAATTTTCGAGTACAGCATGAAACCTTGTGAAGTTCTGTGGGAAAAAGCACTGACATATTTTTACTAGCACAACCTAGAGCTGTTGATTTCTGCCAGGAGAGGAAATAAGGTCTTGACCTTTAGAATTGTTGTCTATACCTTTACAACCATTCCAGCAAGCAACAGCCGTCATTCTCACCATCTCTGTTAATTATAGACCTGATATAGTCCGGCTATGAGAGACCCACTTCTAGCCAAAATAATGTTGTTTTTGCCAAAATAACTTGCGAGATGTATGAAATTCCATCATGGAAGGAAAGTCAACAGTGATGGTTTAATTTCTTTGACATGACTAGTCTATTATTGGGCCATGGTTAGACATATATTATATTTTCACAGACAGCCCATATTTTACCTTATTTTAGCCTAGATGTCAGGGCTATGTTTGGCACGGCAATTAGACGTCTTTTAAATGCAAAATTGCTTGCTGGGATGTCTTTGTAGACACTGCGTAATGTTAAAAATCACATATGCCAGTTTATTTTGAAAGTTAACTTGTGACTAAAGAAAAGAGGAAGTGATTAAACAAGTACAGCTTTGCTTCAGGCAACTTGAACATCCTAATTTACAAGTTCAGTTCAGGTTTTAGGTTTTAGGTTTAGCTTCTGTAAAGACGTGTCGAGAGTAATGATGAAGGATGAAAAGAAAAAGTCTTATCCTCGTTCATCTTTCACCTGGAGCATCCCCATAAAGCAGTAACAAGCCGAGGGCAGAGGGGAGCGAGGTCACTGTCACACACTCACCTGCAGCCACAACGTGCTGCTGTTTATGTTTAACTGTGAGGGCAAATACCACAAAACAGCCTGGGGTCGAGAGTTACGGCTTCTGCCAAAGATGGAGTGGCCATTAGTGATATATGGGCTGAAAATACCGTTTTGAAAAATAACGGTATTTAGGTAAATATTTGTGATGTAAGATTTTGGTCATATCGCCCACTCCTTACTAGATAGCGAGAAAAGTCCCCACAGTTTTACATGTGAATTATTTAGGCCCTGTCCCATTTGGCACATGAAGTGTGTGTTTAAGAACTTACAATGGACAGGGCCTTAGTAGTGTTCACCAACCTGGTCAGAAATAATAGTGATGCTTCACTGAATGGCCAATTTCACATACAAAATACTGTATTTGTAGATAGATAGATAGATAGATCTATTATAATTGAATCTATCATAATTCTAATATGCTGTGTTTACTTACTTTAGTGTTTAAGTAAAATTTCTTATTATTATCAATGTAGAAAATAGTTAATCTGACATAGAAATATAAATACCTTTGCTGTCACTTTTGATTTAATGCCTTCTTTGCTGAATAAAAGCATTCATTTATTAAAAAATAATGGTATTTAGGTAAATACAATAAGGTACGAGACGAGTGATGCCTGCAACCCCTTTAGCTGTGACTTATTCTCGATACAGCACTAGCTTTGAGTACCTTATTGCTTTTATAAAACGGTAACCACACAGTACAAATATTAAAGCCAAAAATCATGTAAAATCTCTGAAGGTCTTCCTTCCGCTGGAAAAAATATTCCCTAACCGTAACCAGCAACAGAAGTTATATTATTACACCTTTAGATGGTGACAAAGACAGTCTTCACGAGTGAATCACTCAGTAGAGAATACTTTTATATTGAAAGGACTGAAAATTGTTGTGAACACGGAACAAGACACAACTGACAAATGCTTTAGCGCTGTCAGTGCCAGGACACAGAAAACCCTTTAACTGTTAATAGGACAAGACATTGCAAGAAAAGTCTTTGTGATGTGCTGGAGGAAACTTTGCAGAGTGCTCGACTCTTGCATTGTCAATACAAGATCTGGACAAATGTATGCACCTCTTGATGAAAATAAATCCTGTGATGTTATTTCCATCAAGAGGTGCATACATTTGTCCAGATCTTGTATTGACACTTTTTTGGTTAAGATCATGTATTGACAATGCAAGAGTCCAGCACTCTGTCAAGTCTCCTCCAGCACATCCCTAAAACGTTCAATGAATTTAAGGTCTGGACTCAGAGGTGCCAATTCATGTGTGAAATTGAATCTTCATGCTCACTCTCAATCATTCTTTCACAGTTTGAGCCTGATGTATCTTGACATTGTCATCCTGGAATATGATGTGTCTTCCTACATGGTTGTTTAAGAGATGAAAAGCCACACACTCCATCAATTAGGGTTAGAAGAACTGTTGCCAAACATATAACAAGCTAGAAACATAATGATTACTGCAATAATGATCCAATCTTAGACAAGTATTTGCCTATTTATATCCAAATAGGCAGTGTATAATAAAATGTATGCTTATTTGGTGTGCAGTCCGTAACCCAGAGTATTCCCCCCGTATCTTCTGATATAGTTAAGCAAACAAGTGTGAGGAGACGGGGTGGTGGTGGGATGCAGGAAAACTGTCGAGGAACGTAGGTGAGTTGGCTATGTATATATATAGGATATTTGATAAGCAATTTGTTCCTCCCGAACTTTGTTTATAAAACATCATGTGTAGATGGAGGACGGTTCAGAAATAATAGGTCTAGACAGATGGCAAGATCTATGAGTGAATGAAGTGTAAGTTGTTAATCTCAGTTTAGTGAGAACATCCGTGTTGAGACCTTGGCTAAACGCAGCTTTTAATGCTGTTGAGTTCCAACCACTTCCAGCTGCAACGAATATTAATAACACTCTCTTTAAATAACGAAAAAACAATGCACCTGAACACACCACATTCGCAGACCAGCACGCCCATGGGCGCACAAATGGGCGCAAATGCATTTGCTATTTAAACAATGTGGTGCTGGACATGAAAATAATAACTGCGTCGGGCTGGAACTAGCATTAAAAACACGTGCGTCTCGCCTTGCACCGCATTGCCCTGGGTTGGGCAATCATGATGTCAGTTTCTCCTCCTCTTAAACTGCTGAGGCCCATTTCAAAGCCTATCCGGTCCGTAAGTTCATAAATCGTGCTATCTTCTGTTGCTCTGACATACAGTCAACATTGCAGTAGAATGTTGTAGAATTCACAATAACACACATTTTTCTGATGTGGGCATCTGAGAACTTGTTACAGGAGGGTGCATAGGATGCTGCAGAGCGGAAGCTTGAGCTTGAGAGAGAAAATCAGTCTTGGCATTGAGCACAGCAATTTGTTGTTGTTCCCCCATCACTTGCTAGTGATCCTGCTGCCAATTATGCCAATTAACTGCATCATGGAGTAGTGGCAGACCTGGACCATGAAGCAGTGGCAGGCCTGCTTATTGCTTGTCATTTGTTCTTATTTGATACTGACTGTTTGTCTTTAACAATTGCTTGAGAACTTCTTACTTTATAATTTTTTGCTGTGCTATTGAAACTGGTATTGAAAAAGGTGCATTTTCACTAGTATCACTTGTATCGTATTGTAACAACCTCATCCCATAAATATGTTATTGTTACTGGGAAAATTACTCATATTTTGATGTAAGATTTTGGTCATATCGCCCACTCTTTACTAGATAGCGAGAAAAGTCCCCACAGTTTTACATGAGAATTATTTAGGCCCTGTCCCATTTGGCACATGAAGTGTGTGTTTAAGAACTTACAATGGACAGGGCCTTAGTAGTGTTCACCAACCTGGTCAGAAATAATAGTGATGCTTCACTGAATGGCCAATTTCACATACAAAATACTGTATTTGTAGATAGATAGATAGATAGATAGATAGATAGATAGATAGATAGATAGATAGATAGATAGATAGATAGATAGATAGATAGATAGATAGATAGATAGATAGATAGATAGATAGATAGATAGATAGATAGATAGATGATAGATAGATAGATAGATAGATAGATAGATAGATAGATAGATAGATAGATAGATAGATATAGATAGATAGATAGATAGATAGATAGATAGATAGATAGATAGATAGATAGATAGATAGATAGATAGATAGATAGATAGATAGATAGATAGATAGATAGATAGATAGATAGATAGATAGATAGATCTATTATAATTAAATCTATTATAATTCTAATATGCTGATTTAGTGTTTAAGTAAAATTTCTTATTATTATCAATGTAGAAAATAGTGATGTTTTTGTGATGTTTTTTTTTTAAAATGAGGCTTTGATCAGTTTGATAAATAAATGATTTGAGTTTATTTGACTTGATAAATAAGTTAATCTGACATAGAAATATAAATACCTTTGCTGTCACTTTTGATTTAATGCCTTCTCTGCTGAATAAAAGCATTCATTTATTTAAACAACAAAAAAAAAAATCCATTCAAGCTTTGCATAATAATAGAAGCAAGAAAATTCTTATTATTCACTTGCGTTCAGCTTTTTGTTTGTGGTATAGCTACATAACACTGTAAATGAACCTATAATGTATCAGTCTCATCATTTGAGAAAAAAAAAAATCATGACATTTTTGCTTTAAAAAGTTAGTTTTGGGTTTCGCCTGCAGGCCAGAATGAAATCTAGTGTGTGTGTGTGTGCCAGGCGAGGTTACAGCCTGTGTGTACATGCCACTTCTCAGAGTGCCAGAGCAGGCAAGGGCCTGCTGAACAAACAAAACAGCGCAACTCTATCAACAAACTTAACAGATACATGAAGATCTCCTGTCTCACGTGAGCTCTCCTTGTACGGCTCCTGCCTCACGTGCACTGTCCCATGTTGGAACCAGGGGACCCAAAGCTAATCCCCAGATATTGACAAATGTATTTAATGTGTACTGAACTCAAGTATGGACATGACCCTGTCAAGAGAAAAAAAAAATCGAGCCATTGATTACCTGTCTAATATTGCGTATTGTTAGTTTTGCAGGACAAAGAGGCATGTAGCTGCACATGCTCAGGCTGCAGTAAAAGCTACATCTAAATAGAAATGTAACAAAAGCTTCCTGAAAAACGTAATGCACAATACAACAATAGCCAAAAGTCTTTTATGACAAGACAAAAGGTCAAAAGATTCATCTGCAGCCGCAAAGCCACACTGTAGATTCACTAGTGTCATGAGGGCTGGGTGGGAGGGACGGGTTAAGAGAGAGTGAATGAGTGAGAGTAACTGAACAAAAGGATGAAGACAGGAGTAGAGTGCAGTGCCTGAGGCGGCTGGACCAAATTCCTGTTGTCTTAAATGAATGAGATGATAAGCTTCTCTGACATACACCAGGAAGATTTTTGCAGGGAAATGCCAATATAACGTTCTTGTTAAACGCAAAGTCACAACAATACAATAAATATGGTATTGAAGGACTAATTAAGTGGCAATTATAAAAAAGATGATTTTGCTGTGAACAGGGATTCACTTGACACCTCAATATTATGGTTGGGCAGGTTTTTTAACCACATTTGGTTGCAACATGCCAAGATAAAACACCTCAAGCTGTTGTGAAACAGTTTGTGTTTAAATGCCTCAACTGACTCAAAATTACGATTACCGAATTCTTTTCATCCTCTCTTGCATATAAAGTTGCAATTTAGCATTGATAAATAGATGAACATTATATGTCATCTTATTCTATTTTTCTTCCCTGCCTCATAATGTTTCAAACCTCTGGATAAACATCTCATAATTGGCAGGCGGTTTAACATCACTGACCTCTGTGTCTTCAGTGGACTTTTTATAAGTTAATCATCTTTTGTATCGCAAATGGAACTTTGTCAATCATTGGTATTCATCTTCATTTATGGGTCTCTGGACTGATCATGGTAAATCATTACTCTGGTGTCATTTGTTTAATAGTAGAACTCTACACTGTAATCGCACCAGTTTACAAAAATAGGTCGAGGCAGACACTGAAATGGTGGCATTTGGTTGGTTATGTTTTTATTATTATTGTCAAGAGTAAATAGAAATGAGATTACGAATTACATCCATTTATCGTCCTATTCATACATATGTTTACAAGGGTAAACAATGTCCACTAAGATAATATTAAAGTACAATAAAAAAGTTTATTTATCAATCATTAAGCATTATTTAAAGGGTTAAATTGGAATGCCTTTTTTGTCTCAAATCTATTTTTTCCTAATTTAAAGGTTCACAAATTTTTGTTACTTGTAACTCGTTCATGCTTTCATCATCAGCAGGGTGGACTATTGTAATGGTCTTCTCACCGGCCTTCCCAAAAAGACCATTAGACAGCTGCAGCTCGTACAGAACGCTGCGGCCAGGATTCTGAGCAGAACCAGAAAATATGACCATATCACGCCAGTCCTCAGGTCTTTACACTGGCTTCCAGTTACATTTAGGATCAATTTTAAAGTATTATTACTTGTTTTTAAATCACTTAATAGCTTAGGACCTCAATACATTGCAGATATGCTGATTAAATACAAACCCAACAGATCACTCAGATCATCAGGATCAAGTCAGTTAGAAATACCAAGAGTTCACTCAAAGCAAGAAGAGTCTGCGTTCAGCTATTATGCCAGCCGCAGCTGGAACCAGCTTCCAGAAGAGATCAGATGTGCTCCAACAGTAGCCACATTCAAATCCAGACTGAAAACACATCTGTTCATCTGTGCCTTTACTGAATAAGCACTGTGCCACTGTACGTCCCACTGATTGCACCTTATCTTATCTATGCATCATCTTTTTATTCTTTTTTTATAAATGTTTGTTTACATTTGTTTACAAAGGAGAGCAGTGTGCTTTGCTTCATTCTGTGGTAGACAGTGCAAAGAAGCGGACTCAAGAAAGGGGAGGCCCCGCGGGGCATAGGTAACGTCCCCTACAGGAGCCCGTCCTGGACCGACTTGTAAGGTCCAGGAGACATTGCGAACCTGCTCCATCTCTTCCATCTCAGATAGGGGTGACCACATTTAGAGAATCAGGCAGATAGGGATCTATTTTTTTAATTTTTTATTCTCTTTACAACTGTTTTAATTATTCTTGTTTTTATTTTTAATTCTTACACATGGTATTCTTATTTCTTATGTAAAGCACATTGAATTGCCATTGTGTATGAAATGTGCTATATAAATAAACTTGCCTTGCCTTACCTAATTTTTTGAACCGTGCTCTCCTTCGTGGGTGGGGAGCGATCTAACAAAGAGGCTAAAGACAGCAGCCTCTAGCGTCAGTCATTAGAGGACCTCTTGAGATCAGGGGAGTGAGGTTTACACGCACAGCTCTTACTGGCCTACCACAAAAAACAAATATGTCATACACCGTTGCGTGTCTCGTCATATCTGTGAAAAGGCAAAAGTTGCTCCAGCTACTTTGACAATGCAGCGGGAGTAGCATAGGTTATCTGTCACAACGAGCAAGAAAGGTTGACGACATGGATTACTCAAATCTCGAACCTCCAGGGAATCACCCATTGAAAAAAAAAAAAAACAGAACAGAGGAAAGGAGAGGAGAGTCTGCTGGCAAAAAGAGAATGCAGCACAAATTTTACGAGAATTAACATTGGCTTGGCTTTTCAGAGATGACGAGAACTGAGAGATTTGAAATGTTGCAAAAGCGATGTGAAGATGTGTTTGTATTACTCCGCATGTGAGTAATACATTTTATTGAGCAGATAAATTGTCCTCTAACAGAGTTCATTCTAAAGCCTTATCTACTGTGAAGTGTAATTTCATTATGGCTGTTAGCACAGTGCTGGAATTTATTTCCAAGGAAGTAAAGTGTCTATAAATGGCTATAGATACAATAATGTCTTTAGATACATAGTTTTCATGTGACATCACACCCTTATAGGAACATCCACCTGGACGGGCAAAATTAGGCTTTCCTCCATTAATGTAATGTAGTAAGACGGTGATATTAAATGACCAATATCAATATACACCTTATTGATGTAACCATTATTTTAAAAAAGCTAAAACCATTTAGCATGTTGCATTCATATCCTGGGCTCACCTGTAATTAGTAGTCGTATCAAATCATCAATAAGGTGTATATTGAATTTGATTTCTTTTAATGACCCTGTTTAGTTTTTTACATTAAATGTTTTTCACATTAAGAGATTTAGAATGTCCTGCTGTTTTTAGAGACTGAAATACTGCAGCAGGAGCCGTATGGATCACAAGTGCCCAAAGCTTCTTCACATATTTTTATTTGTATTATTTTGAAATGGAAAATTGACAGGCCTTTGCTGCAGTTCTATGGATGTTTTTGCCCTCCGGGTCTCTGTGCCAGTCATGTGACTAAAAACTATGAAAAGCTTGAGATCCTTTCCATTTGGTTATATCTCTTAAGCCTATAATCATATTCATCCATACAATCACACAGTGCCGAAGCACAACCAAAACAATGTTCTTCTGCAAAATGCATGCAGTTCTGTTTTTATTTTATTTTTTTATTTTTTTTATAACAAATACAGCTGTCATTACCACAATCCATACTAAGCATTTTACAAAGCAAATTATTTAAAAATGTTATTTTCATAATTTAAAGCTACATTAGCTTTTAAGTCCAAGAAAAAGTGCAGGAGCAAGTGTCTTGATCAGATTGTTATTTCAAAACGTTTGTACTTTCAGAACTTTACATATTCAAGATTTCCCCTATCACACAAATTACATAAAGTGATGCCAAGTTACATAAAGAGAAATAATTGTCTCCTTATCATACAAACCTGGTGACTGCATTGCCTTGTTAATAATCAATAGATAACATAATAGAGCAGAATGTATGGCCTATTCATCCCTACCAACCGTATCTATGTAAGCTATCTATGTATCTACTGCATCTTATTCAGGCACAGAATCACAGTGATGACTCTATCCAGAGCATCATCTCAGCGGGAAGAAGGGAAGGCACTGCAGGAATGAGCGCCCCTGCTGGCCAGTTAACAAACACTTTGATCCATGTTTCTGTGGGAAGAGTTATGAAATCAGATCAACCTTTCAAAATGAATTGAAATAAATTACCTAATAAGTTCAATATAAAATCGTAGCTGTTTCCTTTTGAGCAAACACAGAAGAGCCTAGCGTATATAAGATCGAAAGCGCTGAGGTTTTGCACTTTCTTTGTATGTTTTTGCCAAAATCATTTTAAATGAAAATTGAAAATCTAAATAAAAAGCATCCATCTTAACATACACCGATCAGGCATAACATTATGACCACCTTCCTAATATTGTGTTGGTCCCCCTTTTGCTGCCAAAACAGCCCTGACCCGTCGAGGCATGGACTCCACTAGACCCCTGAAGTGGTATCTGGCACCAAGATGTTATCAGGAGAGCCTTTAAGCCCTGTAAGTTGCGAGGTGGGGCCTCCATGGATTAGACTTGTTTGTTCAGCACATCCCACAGATGCTTGATTTGATTGAGATCTGAGCAATTTGGAGGCCAAGTCAACACCTCAAACTTGTTGTTGTGGCAGGGCACATTATCCTGGTGAAAGAGGCCGCAGCCACCAGGGAAACCATGAAAGGGTGTACATGGTCTGCAACAATGCTTGGGTACGTGTCAAAGTAACATTCATATGGATGGCAGGACTTAAGGTTTCCCAGCAGAACATTGCCCAAAGCATCACACTGCCTCCATTGGCTTGCCTTCTTCCCATGGTATATTTATTAGTTCTGAGAATGATTAACAAACCTGTGGAATTAAATATTTATCGTGTGTGTGTGTGTGTGTGTGTGTGTGTGTGTGTGTGTGTGTGTGTGTGTGTGTGTGTGTGTGTGTGTGTGTGTGTGTGGTGTGTGCCTGGTAAACCCAACATTATAGGGACAAAATGTCCCCAAAAAGATGGCAATATCCGAAATCCTTGTGGGGACATTTTTTGGTCCCCATGAGGAAAACAGGTAATAAATCATAATTGAAAATATAAAAATGCAGAAAGTTTTCCTGTGATGGGTAGGTTTAGGGGTAGGGGCAGTGTAAGTGGATAAAATATATAGTTTATACAGTATAAAAACCATTATGTCTATGGAAAGTCCCCATAAAACATGAAAACCCAACATAACAATACTGCAATAACAAATGTAAACAACTGTTTGCCTGCCATTCTCGCTGTGTTCTGCACAACGTACGTGGACGTATGATGTCTGCGTGAACAGGCTGCACAGTGGTATGCAAACATACGTTATTGACTGACAGGGAACACACAGTATCATTTCATTCTGACCAAATGCAATGATTGAATGAACATTTTATGGTCCTACGCCTTCCACAGACGATTTAAAAACCCAGACAGCAACATAGTGTCGGCCCAGATCCGGGCCACATCTGGTACATGTCGATTCCACGCATACCAGTTGTGGGCTGGATCTGGGCCGACACTATGTTGCTGTCTGGGAATACATTTAGAATGCTTAACATATAGTACTTGCTACCAGGATATGAGGAGGCTTTGAACCAGCATAACAAACAAAAAAATGTTTCTGTAGAGAAACACCTATTGCACCTTTAATTAATAAAACAAATTTACATGGAAATGTACCAAACAGATACGCTGAAACTTGCACCTGTGGTGATATCTGTTCACCTGTTCTGGTGACTAATAGTTTGCTAGTCAAACAGGAGACAAGTAGAAATGTATTTGTTCATGGGAAGGAGTCTTGATCTGATAAAGTTGATCTGATCTTTGCAGCAGTATTAATGGAGTCAACACAAAGTCAAGAAAAGAAAGTGTTATTTACAGTGTGTCCATTTTTAAACCTCAACTGGCCTAAACCAGTCATTGAAATCAAGAATTTAGTGTTATAAAAACTGCAACATTGTGATTAAGCATTAACCCGATAAATGGAACTGAACAGCTAACCATTTCAGAAAAACCTACACTTTGCAGTCTCTGTTTTAATGGGCCTGACATACTTCCTCTTTTGTGAATAAACAGCAAATGGTTTCTTGCCAGGGATTTTTTTAATGCTTATCTTAGTTAAACAACAGCTTTTTGTAAAAGGAGCGGTCCAGTTCTTCCAAGGAACCTTGTTCATTGATTTATTATTAGTTCTAATAAACTTTCTCCCTTTTCCCCATTGGTAAAAAATACCAAGATGATGAATAATACATCATTACTAAATTCCAAGAAGAGCATACTGAATATTTCGTAACAGTCAACCGATACAGGTTTCTCAATCTTGTTGGCCCCCATCTTAATACTGATTATGTGGTTAAATTCTTGATTTTATCATTTCTGAACTCAATATGAGGTGAATGAGTTCATACATCTTTGAATAACAGTTTGGCAAATTACGGTCAAGTAAACGCTCAGTATTTTCTGACTTAGACTGCAGCAAGTGTGGGCTTGTGCTAACAATGTAAAGCCTACAAGATAAGGAGGTAAGATTAATTGGTGCTCCAGTTGTTCATAGATCTATGTTGTCAGGAATGTTGCATGCAGACCATCCATACTCATCCATGCTATATTCAGCCATCTTTCTCAGACAGTTATAAACTCAGCCACTTCTAGGATTTTTTTTTTTACTACAATAAAAACACATGGCCCACATCATAATGCATATCAGGGCTTAAATCAGATGTTACTTGATATATTAGGAACTTGAGCACAAAATAGATGTGAGATTACGTTCACTGGTATAATGATTGAAAACAAAGCACAAACCCCCATTTAATGCAACATGGATTTGTAGATCTGAAGTTGTCAGCATAGGAGGATAAGCTTCAATCATATTAATATCAAAAATGAAATAGATAGGCTGTTAAATAATTCAGTCAAAATGACTGAAGTCAGTCAAAATTATCCCTTCCATACTCTAAGGTAAATTATGTTTCAGAAGGATAACCTTAAAATGTTATATCTGATGCTATAGTTTTGACAAGTAGCATATAATTAAACAACTGATTTTAAAACACATATCAGCTTTTAATTATACTTCTAACTACCTTGGCCTGTATGGAACTATGGTATACAACTGTTTGTTATACAGTTAGCAACCTATATCCCAACATATATTTGTATTGATTTAGATTAAGAAGATTATGCTGTGGCTCCTGCAGGGCGGTGCAGCACTGCCACCTAGTGTTAATACAGCGGAACAAGGCGCTGCATTAAAGGAATAGAAATCATTGTTTTTTTGTTACTTAATTCTAATTAGTCACAATAGCTATAACAAAACCATAACATACAATGATTCCTGTCTACTGGGACTTTAAAAACTGCACCTTGTATATAGTGTTGTAGTCAAGACCACCTAAACCGAGACCACAGGGGCCAGTTGCATAAACTTAGCCACTATGATAAGACTGTGTCTTAAGAACTAGTTTAATCAACTTGCTGTTAACCAAGGGGTGAGCAATCAATCTTTTTAAATTGCAATTAGACCAATCTACCTTTTTAAATAACTGACTTTAAAAAAAAATAGGACCAGTCTTGAAGAAAAAATCGATGACTAACTTTTAAGACTAGTCTAAGTGGTTTATGCAACCGGCCCCAGGGCCAGAATTCGAATATTATACCATAGAGATGTTACCGATCACATCACGAACAATACAATTTATCTTTGTGTTGCAGAGCTGGCACAGAAGCTGCATCTGAATTTTTACACCTGCTTAAATAATGTTCGGATTAATTTAATATTAACAATATTTAACTGTCACGGAATCATTTATTCAACCAATTTGTTCAAAACAGCTGATTCATTTAACAATGAAACACGTTGCCGAATTAGGAAAAACTTGTCTAAAATGTGTCATTTAATATTAACTTCATGTTTATTGAACGTTTGTAAAAAATCAATAGCCTATGCTATTTGCAATCGTACATAATCGTATATATAAACAAGACCTCATACAAGTACAAGTCATATCTTGAATTTTGTGGGCATTTTATTCATTTGTGGCATTTTTAGACAACTCTGCATTGATTTTGAACCCGACAGCAGAGTAACAAAAGAAATCACATTCGAAAAAAAAAGGTTTTGATGACATTTTAGGCATAGCCTAAGTTTGAAATCAAATCACATTTGTGGTATTGACCTGTCTTGAGATCAAGTCTGAGACCAAGACCGGTCTTGAGTAGCATACTACAACACTGCTATATGCACCAATTCATTATTGTGGATTAATCTGCCAGACATATTTATACGATTTGGTGCAAAGTTCTTCCATTATTCATCTTTTTTTTTCTCTTGCTATGAGTCCATATGTGTTAACATCGATACAGAATAATGTTTGTATATGTTATAAATATACATATGTATTATTTATAAAACATAAAGCTGCAATTAAAGTGTTAATGAACTGGTAAGTAAATAACATGCACAAATAGGCTAAATGAATTACGGTAGTGTAGGCCTATATTTGGAATAAATCGATGATCTAGTCTGAATCTGATTATTAGGCATATGGCAGATGTTTTATATGGATTTGTACAAACTGGAATATTGGGTTTTTGAATGCATTAGCTGTAGCCTATATTTAGGTAGGGCATATTTGGGTTCTTAGCGCTAATTTATGATCAACATTTTGTAAGCTTAATATTCTAATCGCTGCACCATAGACGCACTGAACATATCAAACACACGTTTGACAGAATTCTAATGTCATTGCGTCATTCAGCCTGAGGGTGGCGCTCTAATAATGAGTGACAGAGTTTACTACACACGACAAACGCAGAATGCCATCTTAGAATTGCTTTAATGTAGCTTATAGTATTTATTGCCTTCGAATATTGTTTTAGAAAGTTGCAAGTTGTAGGAATTCCAGGGAGGAAAACAAAAGTCATGTCTATTCTCAGAACAAACACACAATAAACACATTCTCATAAGCATGTTTAAACTAAAGGATTTAAGCCTACACTTAAATTGATATGCTGATCCGTTTATTTCACAGAAATGTCATTTCATAATTCTTTAACTATCAAACTTTTCATTTGATAGAAAAAAAAACTCTTGTAAGTGAGCACTTATAGGAAATTAATGGGAAATACTATGTAATATTCTCAATGTGACAAACACACATATTCCTTATAGAAATGTTGTATTTCAGTTATATACATTTTCAGTTCACTTAATAATTGTTTCAAAACATAAGACTATTGTAATATGTAATCTGAACATTTGGTTTAATCATCAACACACAGCAGTATGATCTTCTTCGAAATGTAGTACTTTTAACAACCAGTTCATTCAACAGCAACATGTTTCAAATCACCCCTGTTGCTGAAATAATTACAGTAATACAGTCTGATGCCACATTACGCCATAAAAATGCTGGGTTGTTTCAGAAGAAGGGAGACAGATGGCATCAAAATCAGCATTTTACATTACAGTATGTATGCCATGTGATACTGTAAACAGATTTCCACAGATACTGCCTCATTACTGTAACTCACCCTTATGAAGGTCAACTACAATATAGATTCAGTCATATGGTACAGTGAGAACATTTACTGTATTTCCAGCAAACTGTTCAGTTCTAGCACAAAACCTCATGGCTGTGTCATATTTCATCACACCTTTTGATAACACTAGATATATGACATCATTCAATTACATAAGTTAGGTAGTGTAAGTGTATTTTCTAATGTGGCATCTGTAGCCTGTGTTACTGTAATTATTTCAGCAACAGGGGTGATTTGAAACATGTTGCTGTTGAATGAACTGACTGTTAAAAGTACTACATTGAAAGAAGTTAATACTGTTGTTTCAGTGATTAAACCAAATGTTTCCATTACACATTGCAATAATCTTGAGTCATAATGTGGGAAAAAAAATATTTCTTGCATAATGCTGAACACATTTGTGACCCTGGACCACAAAATCATTTTAAATAAATGAGATTTATACATCATCTGAATGCTGAATAAATAAGCTTTAAATAACTATTGATTTATGGTTTGTTAGGACAATATTCGCTCGAGATACAACTATTTGAAAATCGAGAAAATTAAATTTTTCCAAATGAAGTCCTTAGCAATGCATATTACTATAATATTTTTTATATACATTTTACATTTTTTATATTTACAGTAAGAAATGTACAAAATATCTTTATGGAACATGAACTTTACTTAATATCCTAATGATTTTTGGCATAAAAGAAAAATGTATCATTTTGACCCATACAATGTATTGTTGGCTATTGCCACAAATATAGCCGTAAAATTTATTATAAATTCTGTATATATGTTTATGTTTGGATGCATAGATGAGCCATGGCTGCTTGCAAGTTTTAAACATGTGAACAAATTCTAATTAATATTAAAATATTAATAATAACCATATTTTGCATGTCATTGGCCAACTGCCTTCGACCTGAAACTCTTAGTTAAACTCTTACTTTCTTTGATGCCAGATACCAGCTCCAGATTTATTGTAACATCGAGGAGATGAATTGATAAAACGTAAAGGGAACCATTTTGTAGAGAGAGTGTGTTTGGCGTCAGTAGTATGTCAGTGTATGATTTAGTTTTTACAATCATATATAAAAACTAAATCATACACTGACATACTACCGACATACACTGACATCATACACTGACATCAAGATATACTCACAGTGATCACAACATTTAGCATTGCTTTGGCACAAAATGCATTTGATGACTACATCTTTCAATTGACATGCATTTTCTGGACACAAACACTACCATACCATACAGGCCAATTTGCACATACTATTTTCAAAACTGTTTAACTTAAGTTCAAAACCCAACAAAATATTTCTACAGTAATACCATGGTGAAATATATTCTGAATCTAAAAAATCAAATACTATCAAAACAACTAGATGTAACACATACACAGGTGTTTGTCTTTCAATTCATTACCATTCATTATAAAGTAGGAATTATTTTGTACTGTAATGTAAACATGAGCTTTGTTTACTGGAGTGCATTATAAGCAGAGAGTATCATTCTTGTAAAGACATTTTACAAAATAAATGCTACCTGATGTTAGTGTTTTTTAGGTCTGAAAACTGTAATATACTTGCAAAAGCAAGTGCTGCTCATTGCAGAGCCAAATGGCATCCAGACAGCCGCAGCCTACGCATAGATTTATGGCAAAAGAGTAACTTTTGACCTGATACGTGACAAGCAATTATTGACGAACATGGAATCGCAGAGGACAGAGCAAAACATAACACTGGTCATGAATTAGAAGTCTAAAACGAGAATTTGAGAAGCTTCAGGGTTAGGCTACTCTTTTGGTAAGTAGACTTGTGAATGCCGTCTGTCAGAAGCTAGTTATTTTAGTTTATAAAGTTATAAATATATAGACATTTTTCTTACAGAAATACATAATTTCACTTCAGAAGGCATTTATTAAACCCCCAGAGCCGTGTGGATATCTTTTATGATGGATGGATGAACTTTTTCGACGTCAAAATCTCAACCCCCATTCACTGCCATTATAAAGCTTGGAAGAGCCAGGACATTATTTAATATATCTCCAATTGCATTCGTCTGAAAGACGAAAGTCAAGGGCTACACTAAAAAAATGTTAGGCTGCTTAATTATAAGCTTCGGAATAGTTCGTAGGCCTACATATTATTTTAAACAACTTCGACTCAACAGCTGTGGCCTGTGCTCCACATGGGTTCACTGTTCTCGCATGATATACTCAAGTGATATGCTTTGACTGCCCCGCCTCCTTAAGTCAGGTAATGAAAACACATCGCCGCTGACATTACACACCTGTTGAATGAGGACTAGCAGGTAGCAGCCCATTACTCGACCACTTTATGTTTATCATAACATTCTAAAAGCGGTGCACTTTATAGTCAGATTTATAACCGGCCAACAGGATGGTGAGCAGTCAGATAAAAGCCTCAGGGCGCGATACGCTGCCTAAAGACACCGAACTCCGCGACTATTCGTGCGACGGGTCACCGCTGCCAGAAAAACCTCCTTCAGATGGGCCGAATCTACGGAGACCGACGCAGAACCCCTCAGCGAACAGTAACGCCAAGAAGAGCTGCCAAACAGGTGGGTAGTCTTGATAGAAGATTAATCATTGTGACACTACTGGGTTTAAGTTTAACCAGACTAAGCTGGCCTTAGATGGTTTAATATGGTCGTATGACCTAACTTAGATAATATTTAGCAGCTAAAACAAACAATCTTATCTTAAACCAATCTGACAGAATATTTTGATATGTAATAAATCATATTAGATGTATTAAAATATATTATACAAAACTTATCTCTATTTAATAACCAGTTAAAAGACTTAGGTGTATTATTATTATATTCTGTTATTCACTAGTTTTTATGCTGCTCATAAAAGCAAGCAAACTGATTATGAAAGTTACTACATGTACTATTATACCAATGAGTTTCTATACAGTTAACATGAGCATAAATACAGACATTTTATTTAATACAGACAAATCCCATTCCAGAATGATTGCATTGTAAAATATCTAAGCGTGTAGCTTCATATATAGCCCATTGCTTCACTAATAAGCCTATATTCCTTTAGGACCAAAAAAACACAAGTCCACATCTGAAAAAAAATACCTCGGAGTTAGAGTGAAAATGCCAGTAAGGGACATGCTTAAAAATATACGGATTGCCAAGGGTATTGACCCTAAAGACCTCCAGGTATGATTTTTTTTCTCTCTCTTCTTCTTATTTACAATCTTAGTGTGGCATGTTGATCATGGTCTGACTGTATTTTTTAGGGGAAACATTCTAAGGCATCTAAAGGTAAAGTTGAAATTTGTAAATGTTAGCATAACCATTTTAACCGTATCGGGTTTCTAATTAGCAATGTCTTTGGTCCAAAGGGGATAAGAAACGAGTTACCACAAGTGGAAACCGGAAAAATTTCTGGTGAGTGACGTCTACAGAACTATAGCTTCTTTTTCTGGAACCTTTTGTTACCTGGTACATAGGCAGGTTGTGACAAATGTTTTTATGTCTGCTACTGCAGAAACATCAAACAAAGGGTCTGGAGGAGCTTGCGATTATAGTAGAAGTGTTGGAGGAGGATCTTAAGACCTGTCAGTCATACAGATCATCAAACAAAACCCATTCAGCTTCATACTCTTCAGAGTTCTGGGTTGAAGAACCATCTCAACAGGGGTTAAGGAACACATATGGTCAGGAGAATGAGATTCCTTGGTCTCCAAGCTACTCTGTACCCTCTGAAACCTCCCCTGTCCATTCTGTGTGCAGCTCTTACCCGTCCCCAACTTACAGCCAGGGTAATGATGTCTTTTTGGATACTCAGGAGGAATATAGCAGTTATGAGTCAGATAATTACAGGTATGATGGCCTGTATGGAATGAGCTGCTCTCCTGCAAACTCATGCGAATACCAAGTGCCCTCCCCACAAGAATCATTCCATGCCAGTCCCAACCCAGAAGTCTGGGAGGTTTCTCCACAAAAGATGAAGTGTCCACCATGGCCACATTCTCAGCAGGAGGAATTGAGAGGTATGAGCTTCTTCTGGACACAAATGGAAAGAGAGGAAAATATGCTGAAGGAGATATCTGACCAAGAGCTTCTTGCTGTGGATGAAAACGGAAGGATGTAAGATCATTTTACTTTTCAAGAACTCACTGAAGCCATTGCAGATGGTTTCTTCATGCAGATGCTAATGGGTAATCTTTCAAAGTGCGGCTGTAATTTATAAAAATGAAGAAAATATACACGGTTTCTTAAAATAATATTCAAGTACCAAGAATTGCAATGTTACTTTTTGTAGTGCCACTTTTATCACTTGAAACTTTTTATGAAATACAGAAGAAGCGAAATTGGGTCTGCCATCGTCGTTGTCACGTTCAATAAGTGGCTGCATTAGTTTTCTGCTCCCAACTTTATGACAAACCCCATTATTAACTCCTCAAGCAGGGCGGAATAAAAGAGATTAATGGCTCGCGTAGGAACCCGGTTGAAATTTGAAGCATTTTAGCACCAACAAAGATGGCACAGAGGGTCTTCAAACAAAGCCTCTCGCATACAGAATTGATTAGTATAATGGTTATTGATATGGCCGCTCACACAAACCTGACAAACATCCTGAAAGACTACACCAGTTGAAATGACAATGTTGTCAGACACATTAAAAGATGATGCCGAGTTTACCTTTCAGTCGAATAGGCCAATAGTACTCCACCCAAACACAGCTGTTTATAATTAGTAATACCCTGACATTGAAAGGCAAACAGATCATGCAATGGAAAGTGACTGCTTTCATGCTCTCTCCACAGTCTTTTACACAGAGTTGTTGAGGATGGAAAGAGATCCCTTGTGTATGTTATTGCCAGAAGGATGGTGGCTCTGAAGAAGCTAGATATCAAAGATTCAGAGGGAAAGGTGACAAACAATCACACATGCACATTCTCTGAGTGTCACTCAACAAACACACATAAATGTTGCATGGGCCTGTTTTTCTTCCCAGACTCCACTTCATCTTGCTGCACAGAAGAATCAACACTTCATGGTGGCTGATTTGGTGTCACTTGGTGCAAATATCAATGCCAAGGACCGATATGGGAAGACATGTCTCCATCTCAGTGCAGAGAATGGATATATTCGAGTCTTGGAGGTAAATTTATGTGGTGCTGCAATATTAGCATACAGATTCTATTATTCACTCATACTGTAAATATGTTTTTTTTGACAGGTTCTGAAAGGTTTAATGAAAATTGGCGTATATGTTAATTTGGAGGAAAGAGATGCAAATGGTATGTTCAGTTTCATTTGTTTTTGACAATAATGTAAATGTGCATTAGGGAACCAGTTATTTCTCCATTCATAAAAGTCATCCAGATTTGCATTTGCCAAATCTTTGCTGCAGTAAGGCTATAGCTGCATGCATACTGCTGAGAAAGAATCCGGTAGTACTAGTCACAGACGTGTTGTTTCATAATCCTGTTGAGAAAGAGGTGCCTCGTTTTACTTGTAAAATCAGTGTAATCAGAATTCGTATCACAAAGGTGAGACTTAAAAGTCATGTGGTTTATTGGTTAAAGATCTGGGCAAGTGGCTGAAAGTTTGTTGGCATTTTAAAAATGTTGTGCCAATAAACCCAAAAAACTTTTAAAAATTAAAAACCGCTATAAATAATTCTTAACTTGTGCGGACATAGTTTTTGGCCAGGCTGTCATACACCGAAATTAAGAATGCATGCAAAAGTGAGAGAACCAACAAAATATTAATAACTGAGTGTATTGTAGTTGAAGCCTTTTTTGCCAAATAATTTTGTCAGATAAATACCAAAACTGAGTTTGAATAAAATAAATATATATTTCCCTCATATTTTGATGGTTTAATCAAACTTATAGGCTCACTAAAAACAAATATCCCCTCCGGACAGCAGAAATAATATTATGGTCAGTGACTCACTTTTTGTCTCTTAATTAGTTCAGAAATACATGAAAAATGCAACTAATATGCACATTGACCTGAAATTATAGGTAAAAAATACTTATAAAAAGAAAGAAAAGAGAATCTTATAATGTATTTGGGCATAGTCTTTTATTATTATTTCTTAGAAAATAAATATTTAAATGATGTGTGGGGGTAGTTTGTATGGAATTATTGTTAATTTAATTATTAATTCAATTCCTCCAATGGCAAGGTAAGGTTAGTTCTGGCTGTAAAAAGTCATATGGCGCATTATTAGATGGTAATTTTAGTAGAGCACTTGTATGTCAGATAAAAAAACTGCAATGGCTCATTCTTGCAGTTTACGTGATTTAAAGGGATAGTTCACCCGAAATGTTCATTTTGTCATTCATTTCCCTCCCTCATGTCGTTCCAAACCTGTAAGACCTTTGTTAATCTTCAGAACACAAATTAAGGTTAATTTTGATGAAATCAGACCGGTTTCTGAACCACACATAGACAGCAAAGTCATTGCAACTTTCAAGGTCCAGAAAGGTAGTAAAGACATTGTTAAAATAGTCCATGTGACTCCAATGGTTCAACCTTAATATTATGAAGTGCCGTTTAATACTTTTTGTGTGCAAAAAGCAAACAAAAATTCAGCACTTTCTTCTCGTCTGTGTCAGTCTCCTACACTGCTGATGTAGTAAATACACTGCAGTGATTTCAAATTCTACGTCAGAACGGCGGCTCACCATTGACCGACACATGCGTGTGATGCTGACGCAGGAGCTAGCCAATGCTGAGCCGCTGTTCTGATGTAGAACTCGGAAAAGCTGCACTGTCTTTACAACGTAAACTAGGAGACTGGCACAGGCGAGAATAAATTGTTAAGTAAAATTTTTATTTTTGCTTGTTTTTTGCGCACAAAAAGTATTCTCGTCGCTTCATAACATTAATGTTGAACCACTGGAGTCACTGGACTATTTTAATGATGTCTTTACTACCTTTCTGGGCCTTGAAAGTTGCAATGACATTGCTGCCTATGGGTGGTTTAGAAACCTCTCGGATTTCATCTTATCTTCATTTGTGTTCTGAAGATGTCTTATGGGTTTGAAACAACATGAGGGTGAGGAATGACAGAATTAACATTTTTGGGTGTCTTTCACACATTGAAGTTGTTTTCAATCAAAATGGTTCATTTGAAGTGTATTTCTATACAGGGATTTACTAGAGTGCTGGTGTTTTCTTTGCAGGGCTCAGTGCGTTGCAGTGTGCCGCAGTAGCTCTTAACCACACTGTGCGGGAACTGGAGCTGTGTGAGTCTGCAGGCTTTCTTAGACTGCACAATCTTCAAGGAGCAGATGATGGAAACACTAGAGTGCCTCCTTCAAATGGAGTGCTATATACACGCTGCGGTGAGAATGAGAGACGTACGTCGCTGCCCAAACATGATTCACTTGCAAATGAGTTTCATTTGTTTTTTTTTTTTTCTTCTAATAGGAACATGGTCGCCTCAGTACAATGAACAGAAGTGTCGCTTACGAGCCGTGTGAAAAAGCAGCCACCTTTCAGTCAAATAAAATCAAGGTGCGAGGCATGTTTAATATTAGACAACTGACGGGCTATTTGAAATGGTTTTAAATTGACCTGTTACATAGCACAGTTCCAGGCACGAATATATCTGACATGTTTTGTTCATGGCACTAATTCTTAAACTTGTGATTATTGAATTGTTTTTCTTGTTTTTCAGGCCAGCAACAACATGATTTAGAAGTGGTTTTGCAGCTGCTTCTAGCAAGAGTTGTTTTCTATGCCTGGTCAGGCAGTGCTGTTAACTGACGGTAAATGTTTTTGAGTGAATACAAGCTTTAACCTGCCAATGAAGACATGAACATAATACACGTATTTTAGTTCAACTTTTTTTTTTTTTGAAGCGGATAAGAAAAGTCTTCAGGGCATGGTAAAGCTATGTATTATGCAACCATAGGTTTTGTTAAGTGTTCAGGTGAAAAGTGAGGTGTATCACTGCGCAAAAACACAATGGTTGCCCAATAGCTGGTTTCTATGAAACTTCCACTGTTAGTTACATTTGAGTAGCAATATGTTTTAAAAAGGAAAAAAGCTGGTAAGACCTATGAGTCTGTTCGAATGCCACAGTTTCTGTTTGCTCCAAGAGTAAATAGTTTTGATATTAAGAAGACTGTCATGGTTACATATACTGGCAAACAATAGCAAAATGCAGTAACTGTGCTAACAAATTTTTTATTTTTTTTTTTTTTTTTTTTTTTGGGATTTTGATTGTTTTTATGATTTTTTTTTTAACTTGGCATTTCTCTGTATCTAGGAGACAAGATTGACAAATTCAGTTTTTGCACAAAATGCGCAAAGTTTGCGCAAAATTGCATTTTGTTTGTTTTGCACAATAATATATGTGGACGTTTCCTAATATCATTGACCACACACACAGAGAGAGTTGGGTTTTATTCTCCCTTTTTCAAAGTTGTAAGTGAATTCTGAATGATGCACACTTTTATTCTATAAGAAAAGTATGAATAAATATGATAAATCAACAAGGATGCCTTAAATTGATCAAAAGTGACTGTTATAATGTTTCAAAAAAATTATATTTCAAATAAATGCTGTTCTTTAATTTTCAAAGAATCCAAATACAAAAAAATTCTAGTAATATTTTCCAATATTACTGTACTTTTGATCAAATAAATGCAGCCTTGGTGAGCATGAGACTTTTTAAAAAAATATTCAAAAAATTCAAATATATAATTTGAATTACAAGGTATATGTTAGTATTTGAGGTGAGAAGCTTTAATATTTTTAATTGGTGGTGGTTGAGGAGATTCCCCTCTTCTATATGTAAAGTGCTTTGAATACCCTGAAAAGCGCTACATAAATGTATTGAATTAGTATTATTAATTACTTGCTCACATGTAAGAAAAAGCTGTCTGTTTCTTAATGCTGTTTTTTTTTATATTGATAATCCAAGAATACAGAGTCGTGAGTGTGACCCTGATTTAAGATGATTTTACCTGTTTTCTGCATTGGGTACTATAAGGTGTTTCCAACAACACTGTATTTAGCATGATTTTGTAACGGGTAACAGTTATATTCTTTAGTTTATCTCATGTGATATTTTTGATTGCTCTCATTTCTGTTTTACATTATTAAACCTATGCCACGTAACACAGTTAATGTTTAATGGGCACAGGGTGATGCATATCTTACATAGTACATATAATATATGGGTGCTGTATGTTTATGACATTTAGGGCTTCATTTATGCTCTATTGTAAGACTTTTTTTTAAACATGAATGTGGTTTTTAAAACAAAATAGACACATGGCATATTAATGGGAGCGGGTATTAAGTAGAAATTATAGCTGCAATTTTTCTGAGAGATCCCTTGATTATTCATTTGTGGTTCATTTATCTTTCCAAACTTTTAGTTATAAATACTTAAATTACTTAGGTATATGTATAATCATATCAGTTAATACAGTATATTGTATAAGAGTTATGTATGTGAGTTTGTATTGGACACTTTTAAGACAATTAAATTCTTGTGGCCTATATGAGATTCGAGTGTGAACTGATCACAGTCCCAAACTGACACGCATGCGCAAAAGAACAATAACAAGACAGCGCAGCGTGCACTCATACGGATTTAAACACTGAAATCAGCATTTAACATGTTTATTTATAAGCTGGTGTGGTGCAAATTTGTGCACAGGCGATTAGGAGGATGAGGAGAAAAGAGTTTGTTTTGCAATATGAGCTGTCAAAGCCCCTTCAATCTTTGATATTGACCACACGATCAACTCATTGGAGTGACTCCCATCCGTGTAAATTGACGAGTGTTGATCTATTCTAGAGTTGATGTAAAAGTTGCATGATTTCCGATTTACCCGTTCAGACTGAGGTCGCATTTCAAAACGATCCATTCCCACCTGTATCTGATTTATGTACCATGTAAGGCTGCGTTCACACTGTCAGTCCAAATGCGATTATTTGTGTATCCGATTGGAATCCGATCTAAAATTATTGATGTCCACACTGCTTATTCCGTATTTCCGCGTCGTCTCCATCAGTTTCGAAACATGTCTCGGTTATATTGTCATTTTCTGCCCGTCCGGCGACTTTCAGCATTTTCCTTGTAACAACGTCTGACGTTTATGTTTTACACGGCGTGCGAAAGTCACACAAACCATGAAAAATCAGAGCAGTCCGACTGAAACTTCCAGAAATGCGAAGTTTTGCAACACTGCGAAGTCCAGACATTTTTAAACCACGTATGAATGTAGCTCGATTTTTAAAAATCGCATTTAAAGTGATTTTTGGCCGTTCATATATGGATATGGACGAAAATCAGATTTGGACTGACCGTCTAAACATAGCCAATGTGGACGTCAATAATTCTAGATTGGATTCAAATCTGATACACAAATTATCAGATTTGGACTGACAGTGTGAACATAGCTATTAATTGCAAGTGATCAAATATGAATGGGTTGCTTTGGTAACAAAGTACCCACATGTGTGACAAGGCTTTCAAAACAGATTCAGGGAAAATGGAGTAGCTTCATCTTGCTCTCCAAATAAGCGTCCCTGGCAAGTTGCAATGCAGAACTCCTCCGTCGCCCAGGAAAATGCAGAAATCTTTGGACATACCATTTGATAACTGCATGAATACTTCCGGTATTTCCGTCACCGGTTTTGCTGTTATTGTTACATTTAAGAGTGACACAAAAGACAGTTTGAAATCCGATTTGAGCAGCCAGAGCGTCCAGATTGAGGCGCATTCGTAAAAATCTGATTGGAATCACATTTCAAATCACTGCCACTGGTTTGAACCTGACTTAAAAAAATAAATAAATCTGATTTTGTGTTTATTTTTTGCCTTCCAGACTTTCAAAATCCTATCTGGTTTTGTTTGTTTGCTGGCAGTCTGGACATGGCAAAAGTGGCCCAAATTAGATTCCATGCTTGTTCACACTGGTATTTATAAAATTAAAAAAAGTCACATATCTGAGTCACATATGATTTAGGATACTTTTGCCTACAGTCTGAACATTGCCAAAATGTCAAAGATTTGTGGAAACAAAAGTTGTTTGGCCACATCTGTGATTATCTATAATCATGCCTACAGAAGAGATTTTTGTATTATTGGTGTTTGGAGTTATTTTTGCATTACTCTGGGAATTCTCATAAACTTAAATTGAGTTTTTGGACTCCCATCAGTCATATCTTGTGCAGGTCTGTGCCCGAGGCATTATGGGGCAGGTTTGTACAGATGAGATACCAGTGTAATTATCTTGTTGCTCTGTTTTCATCTTGACCCTGTTCTAGAGAGAGAGAGAGAGAGAGAAAGAGAGAGAAAGAGAGAGAGAATAAGTCTTGCTATGCTTATAGACACTGTTTCATATATATGCTGTTGGGAAAAAGAATAAAGCTGTTATATTTGACTACTGCTGTTTGTTTTGTATGTTTTAATGCAAATTTATAACAGTAATATATATATATATATATATATATATATATATATATATATATATATATGTGTATATATATATATATGTGTGTGTGTGTATGTAATTTACAAACCCTTCTTTTCATTACAAACCTGTAAAAAAAAAAAATTGTCTTGGAACATAAAAATCATGCTTTTCATTGAAAGTTCATTGGTTGTAGGACTCCCAAAATGACAAAAAGAACCATAAATAGTTTTATAACTTATTTAAGTTGTTGCACACTGAAAATCTTAAGCAAGGAGCTGTAACGACTTTCATGTCTTGTTTCTTTCTCAACACAGACCGTTATATGCGCTTTGCGGATAAGGGTCGAGCATATCAGTACAAAGTCCTGCCCTTCAGGCTGTCCCTGTCCCCCTGTGTCTTCACGAAATTTGCGCAGGGGGTTGTGCCCATGAGAGAACAGGGCATTCGCTTTCTCAACTATCTCGACGACTGGCTCATTCTAGTACAGTCCAGTGATCAGTTGTGCGAACACAGGGACCTGGTGCTGAGACACCTCAACCAGTTGGGTCTTCAGGTCAAAAGAGCAAACTTGCCCCCGTGCAGAGAATCTCTTTTCTCGGTATGGAGTTCGATTCGGTCGACCAGATGGCACGCCTCACAGAAGAGCGTGTCCAGTCGATGCTGAACTGCCTAACCATGTTTCAAGGCAGGATGGCGGTCCCACTGAAACAATTTCAGAGGCTCCTGGGGGCATATGGCTTACTATGAGAGTACGTCTTGCTAGCAGTACTTCTTGCACTGAGCTGCCTCAAAAACCCACTACAGGGCAAAGACGTATTGGTCTATATGGACAACACTGCAACCGTTGTGTACATCAACCGACAAGGTGGTCTGTGCTCTTGTCGCATGTCGCAACTCGCCTGCCCTCTCCTCCTTTGGAGTCAGAAGCATCTAAGGTCGCTTCAGGCCATTCATGTCCCCGGTGTGCTCAACCGTGTGGCCAACGAGCTCTAATGAGCTGCGCTCCCAGGAGAGTGGCCACTCCACCCCAGGGGTTCAGCTGATCTAGAGACAGTTCGGAAAGGCATGTGTAGACCTAATTTCTCCTAGTGAGCCTACTTGCACAGACCCTGTACAATGTCAGGGAGGACGAGGAGCAGGTCTTTGCTAGTTGCTTTGTACTGGCCCAACCGGACCTGGTTCCCAGAACTAATGCTCCTCGTGAAAGCCTCTCCTTGGCAGATTCCTCTGAGGAAGGACCTTCTTACTCCGAGACCGGGCACCCGCTTCAAGAAACTCCATGTCATTGACGGGACGTGGATGTTCTAGGTGACTCACCCCAAAAGGTAGTTAACACCATCACTTAATCACGAGCACCATCTATGAGACCGGCTTATGCCTTGAAGTGGAACCTGTCGAGTGGTGTTTGCTAGATTCTATATCCTGCGTGTAGAGCCGCTTTCCTCCTGTGTTCTCACCTCAAATGGGTAGAAGCACTGAGAGACCCAGGCTCTTGTCGTCTTTCTGCGCCCTGAACTGTGACGCTTATATTCTCCAGAAGCAAACTCTGTCGAGTCCTCCATCACCCTTGGTGCCGGATGTGGCGGAGCATCTGGCATCAGGCCCTTTTGTAGCTGAATACTTGAGAACCGGTACTGTGCTGGGTATATATGAGTGACACGGCGGAGATCCCATATATTTTTCAATGGTCGCTCCTAAACGGAAGCCTGTGTCTTTCCCTTGGGAGAGGCCCCCCACCCCCTTAGTGGGTTGTAGCCCCCTTTTGCATTGCGGGCTACGGCTCAGCACTTCTGCTCCACATAACTCCTTCAGGTTACAATGTGGCCTCCGTAGAGTTCCTTGTAGGAGGGCATGCTTTCCCAGTGTTATCCAATAGTCGCTGATTGGTCATGCAGAACAGTAGTGACTTCTCTGTGTGAGCCCGTCTCATCAGGTAAGAGAGCTCAGAGGGCTCACATTGGTCACTGGAATGGGGCAGAGGCCATGACACTATGGTAGGGATTCCTATTCGTTGGTCTCCGATGTGGCACCAAAAGTGTCCGACTAAATGGGAACGTCTTGGTTACATATGTAACCCTCGTTCCCTGAAGGAGGGAACGGAGACGCCACGTTCTGTTGCCATGTCCCTTCGCCATGTCCTCTGTGCCCCGCTGGGATGCCAGTTCACCTATTCTGCTCCTCAGAGAAAAACTGATTAGATGCAAGCATCTGTGCCTAATTTATACCCACACAGCGTGGCATGAGCAGCTGGTGCAATCATTGCATGCCAATGTGCATTGGCTCGTTTAGTTACACTTGAAGTAGATTGGCTCTCTGTAGCAAGATTCCTATTCGTCGGTCTCCTTCAGGGAACAAGGGTTACAAACGTAACCGAGATGTTTTAGTATTTATACTGTTATAGTATTTATTAATATTTAGGCTTTTATTTTTATATTTTTAGATTTAATTTGAGCTCAAATTGGAATAACTTGTCATTTTTATTAGATTTTTAATAATAAAAAAACAATCTTTTTATTACAGTTTTAGTCATTCGACTACCAAAGGTAACATTTCTAATTGATCAAATAGCCTATTTAATTTGATTTTATCTGTATATTAATTAAGAATTTTTTAAAAATAGTTTTAGATAACAATAACAATTCTGCTTTTGAAACCTCCAGTCCCCATTCATTGTAAATGGAAAAGAGCAGCCAGCACATGCTTCAAAGTTTTTCCTTATGTGTTCAACAAAAGATATAAAAATAGACATATTTGAAATGACATAAGGGCGAGTAACTAATGACAGATTTTTAACATTTTTGGCGGAACTACCCTTTGACAAATGATAGGGTGGATAACAAATGACAGATTTTTGTTTTTAAAGATTTTTGGCTGAGCTATCCCTTTGTCAAATGATAGGGCAGATAACTAAAGACAGATTTTTAAAAAAGATTTTTTTGCTGAGCTATCCCTTTGTCAAATGATAAGAATCACTTTTACTCTAGGCAATGGCAACCTGCTGTCAAACGATGCGTGGGGTGTGTCTAAACGCATATATTGTACCAGCCCTACACACACACACACACACACACACACACACACACACACACACACACACACACACACACACACACAATATGCAGTGATACCAGCTCTGTGAAGGGGAGTTTCTTTATATACCTTCAAGCACAATCAGCTGGAAGGTAAACAGACTGCTGATTGAAATGCCCTTTGCCCTGAGGGCAACAAGTTAACGCCTCTTAGCTTCTCACGCACACCCGTCTCAGCTTGCATTCCCCAGAACCGTGTCTTCAGAAGTCACATCACATGCTGAATGAGATTCCAGCACTGGAAATAAAGATGGCAGGTTTGATCTGCAAAAGACTTGCACTTGAAATTCCAAAAAGAAAATGTTGACTTTAATCACACCATTAATCACACCTAGTAAATGGTGTGCTTGCAATTAAACATGAAGAAGCTAAGATTTAAAAGGCTATATTTTAAAAAATAATACACCATGTTCTTCTTTCTCTGAAAATATTTAACACACTCCTTCATTCGAGGGCTGGGGGGAGTTAATATTGAAAAACAAAGTGAAAATATTCATCCACTATAGTGTTGTTCAACTAACTAACTGTATATGGCTTACATCTTCAGATTTAAATTAGTGCTGTCAAATCGATTAATCACATCCAAAATAAAAGTTTGTGTTTACATAATATATGTGTGTGTTCTGTGTATATTATTACGCATGTATAAATACACATGTTCATGTATATATTTAAGAAATATTTGGACGCATATACTGTATATATGGATTCAACTTCTTTTTAAGTCCGTTTAATGAAATTTAAGTTGAATTGACTTAAACAAGCAAGTTGACTGTACTTAATTTAAGGCAGCAACTTTTTTGCAGTGTATATTATATAATATGTAAGCCTTTTATATCTTAAAATAATATACATAAATGAGTGTGTAGTTATACATAATTATACACCGCACACACATATATTATGTAAACAAACTTTTATTTTGGATGTGATTAATCACGATTAATCAATTTGATAGCACTAATTTAAAGAGCAATATAGACAGTCAAAATATCAAACAAAAATAAGGATTGTTTGCAATTATTCCTAAGTCTACCGCTCATACCGCTTTACCACCATCTTTGACTTGCAAACAAGTAAGGGAGTAGGAGTATAAAATAACTAATACATAAGATATGTGATCATTGTGGACAGGATGTTGCGCCATCCAGTAGGCCTATAAGGTAACATAATAGAAAAAAGAAAGTAAAGAGGCCATTTTGCCAAATTATTGAGGTAAGATGACCCTGGGGTACAGTTTTACACACACACACACGCACGCACGCACGCACACACACACACACACACACACACACACACACATTAATATAGTTCACTCAAATGTAAGAAACAGAAAAATCCCAAAATAAAAACGGAAATTCCGTTGAATAGGATAAAATGTCACCACGTCAAAAATTGACCACAATTCGATTCTGATGAATTATATGTTAAGGCGTTTCATTTGGAGTATTGGTTATAGTTGATTCTCGAAGCGACTTATTACAACCCTGGAATATGAACAAAAGCCATTTGCTTGATATTTAAATAAACTATTTATTAGTATGAGATCAGATCAAAATGTAGGAATAATTTATGCAAAAATCAATGGCAAATTAAAGGGGCAAATAATTTTTCCTGCAACTGTATTTTATTCATAAACAATTGTAATACAGGACAGCCCATGCCAAATTTTGCGTACATTTGGCACTTGATTGATTCTGAGCGCTGTGATCTACACTGAAATAAACCGGCAAGGTTTCTCTCACCAAACAGGATCAGGAACACCGTTGCCTGCCGTCTCGCTTATTCCTTTGATGCCATCGTGAGGCCACATCACACATTACAACAAGCTACGTGTCTAATGTGCTGAACTCATAATTATAATGGGTTATAATAATCAACAGCTTGTTAAAAAAAACATCATTTGATTTTGCTTTTGATTTTCTTCTAAAAAATTACTGTAAGCACATTAGCCTGAATATTGAAATGTAAATAATAATAATAAAACAACTAGAACTATTAATGGTAATAAAAAAAATGCAATACATGTTTATAAAGCTATATATAACACTAATGAAGAGGAAAAGATGGACTGCCGATTTTATCGTCACATATGGGAAAAAGAAAAGGATATTATCCTTTCTTATCAAATGGATGCTAAAGAATTGTAAATATGTTAGTAAGTATAGAAGTTTCTATTTTCGTTTTCTGATATTTATAGCCTAGTGGATTTTCATCTATCATTATCAGATGTTTGCCTGGAATTGCTTGGAAAAATTACTGACATTTTGTTTTATTTCTTTTTCTTTGAACATTTATCAGCATGTGTCTGTGTGTAAACAAGCAAAAAAATGAATCATCACAATATTCATAAAATATTTAAGAATCATTTATGGACATTTGAATCAACCAAAAATAAGAAAATGTAAATATGTTAGTTCAACAGCTTTAAAGTACATGTTTGTATTTTAAAATGTATAAAATAGTTTTCTAATATTTATAGTGTATTTTCATAAATCATTATCAGATATTTGCCCTTTAATTGCTTGGAAAAAGTACTGAAATGTTTTATTTTTTTGTATCATCTCTTTGAACATTTATCAGAATGTGTCTGTGTGTAAACAAGCAAAATAATTATTCATCACAATATTCATAAAATATTTAAGAATCATTTATTGACATTTGAATCAACCAAAAATAAGAATTACTGCACAATATAGTTTGTATTTATTAATCAAGTGTTGGTAGATTCTGAAACATTAGAACCTGCAGAAATAAATGCATTCAGATTTGCTACGCTTGTCTGTTTTCAGAAGCACAGTATACTACTGTAGTAATGTGCACCTGTTCAAATAGGTTGAAATCATTCAAATTCTTCTGAATTTTAAAGTCCTGTAGCAAATGATTGTTTTCCGCAAACCTGCATAAAAACAATCTGTATCTCATACTGATTACACATTAGTTTAAAAAAAAAAGCACGTATTTTAAAGCACAATGTTAATGAGAATAAAACAAATTGGCGAAATAAAAATTCTACATATTGTCATAATGCACAAAAGCATTCATTTCTTATTTTGGGTCATGCAATAAATTGTAACCCAACATGCTTTTCGATGTAGTAGACATGCATTCCATACCTGAGCCAAAAAATCTGTCATTAATATGCTATAAACCTCAGTTTATAATATATTTTAAAGCAATTTAAATATCATTGAAAAGCTCTCCTGTATTCTAAATATAATTACATGAGATATTTCACAAATAAAGGAGAGAGAAATACATGAAATTATAAAGCAAAAAGTAGTGACATTTTACATTGCAGTGCTTTGCATTATTACAATAGTAAAAATTTCGACCGTGTCGCTACATTAGTACAATTTCTTATTATGTTGTGCTGAGTTAAGCATGATAAATAAAGAACGGAGCAAGCCTGTACAGAATATCTTATTTTGTACACTAAAACAAGTCAGTAGGGTTAAAGAAATGTAATGTCCCATGTGAAATTCAGTCAAATCTTGGTGGGCAGCTTTTCATTAAATATATCGCTGTAAATTGAAATACCAAGCTAGGCTATTATCACAGTGCTTCAGATATTATGCTCTTAGTTTCATGAAACCATGCGGCTTTCGCTTTGGAAAAACAAAACCATTTTAATACATGAGCTCTTGTTATTTATTTTTTTTAGGTTCACTAACTATTCAGAGCATAAAAACATGCTGTCAGAGCCTGGTATAAGTGAAATGCTGGTAAGAGACGGTTTAGGCACTGGAATCCTCCTTTAAGCGCTGACTGCGAGCCTTGTAGACTTCAATCAGGAGATCTTTCACATACTGAATCTCTCTCTCTACAGATTCTGCTTTGTCCCGAAGTTCTCTGTTCCGCCCTTCCAAACCATGAAGCTCCTCCTCCAAACAGTCCTGCTCCGCCCTCTTACGCTGACGGTACCTATTGTTTTTATGGCAACATTTGTGGAATAAAATAGCATGGTTCAGCTCTTCTACTCGTATGATCCCGAAAAAAACATTCTTTCTTAATAGACTTCTGAAATTCTAGAGTTTTCATTTGACTAAGGAGACATGCAAAGCATGCATGGGTGGTTGGGAACCCCTTGACTAACTAACCAAGGCGACTACTTTCATTTGTCCCCATAAAACACAGAGTTTAAAAAAAAGGCTACAGTACCTGTGGGCAGCAGACTTGTTCTGGTCTCTCTTCTTCTGTTTGCGTTCTCCATGGTTTCTCTCAGAGGAACCTACTTTAACATCTGGTTTAAACACACACTGACTTTCCCGTGACCTTTGTAGCGGTTTCTGGACAGGCAACTCCAAAGAGGACCCAACACTGTCACCGGACAGACATTCAAAGCTTTGATCCCCAAGGCATTCATGGTGCAAGTAGTCATTATTCTGGATATCAGTTCTGATTGGCTGATCGATTTCATTCATGTAGCCGTGATATGGCTCTAAATTGGCAGCAATCTGATGGAAGTAACACTCGGCTACTTCAGATTGTTTATACGGCGGACAGCTCTCGTTCTCTGCGCACTGCAAAACCGGCATGGCAATCCCGTCATGGCCGAGCATCTTCATCCCGTGGCTCTGGCCCTCTCTCCTGTGGTGGGGCTCCAGGGACCCACCGAGATCGTAACTTCTCATCATCTCCGCTCGGTAAAACACGTCTTCCGTGAAGCAACTTTTTTCTTCTTCCTTCAACAGTATAGCACATTCTCGAACCTTCTTTGCACCGCCGTGGTTCTTTACGAAGGGTTTGTCTACAGAGCACTGGTCAAAAGCCAACTCTGTGTAACCTGAATGAGTCCCTTTGAAAGTCCACGTTTCTTTCTCAAACACCTCCACATCTTTACATCCGTTTGCTGATATTCTTTGGCTATTGCAGTGTGTCCGAATGTAGCTGTAGGGGCCAGGTCTAGACATTTTCGGTCGGCTCACAGAGCCCCCACAGAAGCCTCGTAGGTCGAGGTCTCCAGTCGCCAAGGACACCAGCCTGGGATTTGTTTCAGATTGGGTTGCATTGTATGAAGCGCAGGGTAACTGATAGTATGACTGCGTGGCCATTGCTTGTAAGCTTTTGTCACATTTTTGCCATTTTTCCAATTTCATAGGCGTTGATTCATACAGGTAATAATCCTCCAGTTGAGCCAGTTCTTCTTTAAGAAGAGTGGTCATAACCTCCAAGTCGGAGGGCATTTGGACGTCATGCTCCAGAGGTGAGGGTGGGATTGAGGAACCAGGAGAGGATTCCGTGGAAGTTGAGTTTGGGTAAGCGTCAAAAGTTTTTGTCATCCAATCTGTTGAGCAAAACAATTCAGCATTATATCAACATACAGATAAAATATTTTCAACACATGCATGGATCCAAAAATATAACACTGAACTATGAAAATGTATTTATTTTCCAGTTAAACAATACATGCAAGTAGAAGAAGAAAAAAAGGTGAAACGATGTGGATCACCAAAATATTTGCTTTACTTACTGTACGCCATTAACCTATACGCTGCAGTGCGGTTCCCACCAACAATCGGACAAAATAAAAGTGTCGTACTGCTTACCAATTTAGTCCGTCTGAGCAGACTCCTCCCTCCGCCTATGATTGGCCTTCGTTAGCCAGTAGGAAAGAGGGAGCTCTTAAGCCGGCTGTGCAAATGAGGAGAGTCTTCCTGGGAATAATATATGCCGCCACAATTTGCTGTGTCTCGATTGTAATGGAGAATTGCGTACAACGCATGAGAATCGAAGAAATGCCTCATACAGGAAAGAGATGTGAAAAACTGAAACCTATATAAAAAAAAAATAAAAAAATGAAAACGCACTTGTTAATTCAGATTTTCAAGTGTTACAATTTTTTTATGAAAACAGTACAAACTCAAAAAATTTATTTTCCCCAAAATAAAAGATGCACCGTTTCACAGAGTATCATTCAAATTAATAATTACAAAAATATTTTAAGTTAAATGGACTGAATTGATAAGATAAAGTCCAATATTTTCAAAAAATGTAAATAATAACAATAAAAATCTAAAAATAATGAATATGACCTTTTGCTAGAGCTCATTCAATATGCTGTAATATGATGCCTCTAGTCAAGTTCAATGCCAAATGTGAAAGAGGCTAAAGTAAATTCTTAAAAATATTACTTTCAAAAATGTTTTTTTTTACATTTTAAAATTTAGATGCATGTTTATACTGTATCAATATTAATTAAACAATTAAAAATATAAAAGATACTGTTTTTTATTTTCATAAATCCACTCAGAAACATCAAAAGTACCTGAAAATAAAGCCTTACCCTTACACTGTATTGTTCGAAAAGAAGCTTGTGAGCAGTACAGAAAATTTGTAAAAACTAAGTTAAGCAATTTCTGCATTTTAAATGCACTTTCAAACAAAGCAATAACAAATGTTATGATAATAACCCATCTCTATCGATTTCTGCAGGTTATTATCTAGTTCAGAAACTCTGAAAACTACTTAAACTGAGATAAACACTGTCACAGGAAGTTGTAGCTCATAAAAGTCTGAATGGAAGTTGACACTTACTCCATCGTGCTGAGGTGGTCAGGTCTGAAGAGCTTCTGTGAGCGCAGTAAATCGCAGTGGAGGAGCTCACGTTTTCAATTTAACAGAACATTGTCTCACTCTTCTTCATTTGATGTCGAGACTGATCGGTTACAGGATAAATCGTTCAAAAGTTTTGGAGAACAGAGAGGAGTATCACGTCAAACCAAACAGTAACCGCATCACACGAGCTCGTATCCATCCGCCGCCTCGCCCCTCAGCTCAGAGTCCAATTCAACGGGACAAGTTCAATCCGAACTTCAGCCTGGAGTCCACAAATCAATCAGTAGAGCTATGTGATTTCCCGCTTGATCTCGAGTATAGTTGTCCGCACACGCGTTTTATACGCGCATTTCCTTTTGAAGTAGAGGGTAAGTAAATCCTAATGATTATTAAAGTGGGTCCAGTTGGACTAAACCAGACTGGATGTATATCTAAGCACAAAATCTAAGCACAGAGACCCCTGTAAAGCACTATTTAACTACATGCGACGGGGAAGGACACTATATTACACTATGGAGATGTAACTCTTGTTGCAGCCCTGTTGCATCAGACCTGCTGGAATGTTGCCCGAGTTGAAACTTTGTTGCCACATTTGTCCTGATCCGTTTATGCTGTGGACATGTATAATGAGGTTTCATCTTTAAGACCATTGTTTGCAAAAGAAAAGAAAAAAAAAGTCAAGACTTTTGCTGTAAAAACACTCATTAGCTTGTTTTGATTTGCAACACACTTCCATGTCTGTATAACAGATACCGGGGCAAGTTGTCACAAAGGCTGTATCTCAGTAACAACAGGGTTTTGAGTCAGAAGTCCAATTACACGATTGTATTTGTTGCTCTAGCTGTGGTTTTGTATGCTGGTTTCAAACATCAAAGCAGTCTTAGATTGTGTATGTGTACATGTTTTTCTATCCCAGTGGGGACTTCAACCTGAATGCACACAGACTCATGGGGACTTGTCACTGGGTACCTAAATTGAGGTCCGCATGAGGAAACAAGCTTAAAAATAATACAGAATGAGTTTATTTTTTTTTGTGAAAATGTCAATGCAGAAGGTTTTGTGTGATGGGTAGGGTTACTGTAAATATACAGTTTGTACAGTATAAAAAACATTACATGTATGGAGAGTCCCGACAAAGATAGTAAACCAGACATGTGTTTGTGTGAATGAAATCTGTCCTTCAAAATTAAAATAATAATATCATTATATGTATACTGTAGCTGACGGATATAAATTCAGACAGGTGTCAACTATAGAAGGAAGGCAGATTTTAACTGAACTGTTCTTAGGGCAAGGGTCTCAGGTTGGGGCAAGTTTTTAATTTTTTTAATTTTTTTACATTTATTTTAAATGGATAGGTTATATATGTTGGGGTCAGTGAGATTTACTTTTTTTATTTTATAAATTAAATAATTTATAACTAACTTATTCAGCAAGGATGCATTAAATTGAACACAAGTGACTATAAAGACATTTGTCCATTGATAAAAAATATATATTTCTAATGCAAATAAATGCTGTTCGTTGATCATTATCAGAGAATCCTGAAAAATATCATGGTGTCCACAGAAATATTAAGCATAACTGTTCAGACAAAATTTAGAAGAATTGTCACAGCAGCAAATAAGCATATTAAAATGATTTCTGAAGGATCATGTGACACTGAAGACTGGGGTAATGATGCTGAAAATTCAGCTTTGCCATCACAGGAATAAATTACATTTTTAAATATATTCAAATTGAAAACAGTTCTAAAGTATAATAATATTTCACAGTATGACTCTTTTATTTTGTCAAATATAGGCAGATTTGGGGACTTATTGCAAAATTAGTACAAAATCTTACTATCCTAAACTTTTGAATGTAGGATATATGTTTTGCATTTCATAATTGTTTTACTGCACATTTTACTTAATAGCAGGGTTCAATGTGTTCAATAAACTGTATCTTTTTTTTTCTAGGCCATTAATGGTGGAAAGCTGTTTTTGCGACTGTGAGGTTTGTGTCTATATAGAAATAAACCTTAAGAAATATTCACTGCGGTGAAGAGTGTGACTAGCCCCATTCTCCTTAATTCATTTCCACTGTCACAGAATCCAAAAAGTGTAGAAAATACAAAATAATGCACATTATTTTTACATTTTAAAATGTAATAAATTGATAGTGGTTTTCTAAAGGATTATAATCTACATTAACTTTAGTTAAGCTAATATTTTTAAAGAAAGATAGAATTTCTAAAGCATGAATTTTCAGATCACATCTGATATTTCAGCTTAACTCCATTACCTTAACTCTGATACGACCTCATGCTTGGATTCATTGCACACTTCTCGCTGTGTGAAACTAATAAAACTGATTGAACCTCATCTTCTCCTGTTGCCAAGTCAAAATGAATACTGCTCTCTGTCTGCTTTTCTCACCCTGTTACCAGGGTCTGTGGCTTTTTTGATCTTCTTCAACTTTACTATATATATTTTTTTATTGCAACGGATTATCAATCTGTATGCACACAAGACTGTCAAAACGAATTTTTCTTGAGTGCATCGTGTCTCTGGATAAAGTTCATTAGAATGTCCTAAATGCTCATGTAGAATATGTATATTGTAAAATATACATTATATAATCATGTGTTTTCTGAAAGAGAACAAGGTCATTCACGGATTCTGAGTGCCCACATCTATCATAGACACTCCACTGCAGAAAAGTGCCTTTCACATTTGTCACAGGAAAATCTTTTTATGTTTTATTTTTTAGCAACTTTCCCATTTCTTTTTTTTTATCATTCTTTGTGATTTGTCATCATAACAACATTTGCAGTAAGAATAGCTGTTTTGTGATATCCATCCTTGCTTCGCTGCCATGAAGACTCTGGTACATTGATAAAGGTTACACCATAATTTCATCACCAGCTTGCAAAGAATCCTGCCCCCATTAATGTTTTATGTTCTATCTGGGGTAACATTAGAAATGCACACATGGGTTGTAAGAAATTCTGTTGCTAAGGTGCCAGTTATACTCTTACATCTGTAATTAGTGGGAAATTATGATAATTTTTCTCTTTTTAAATGCGTTTATATGAGAGAATATATCAAGGCTGAGTAATCAGTCTGTGAGATTTTGAGACCTGAAAGCGCTGCGGGAGTGTGGTCTTTACTGTATTTTGAAGGGTTTGATTAGAAAATATGGTGTTTAAAATTAAAATATTTTGCTCACCGCTGTTTACAGTGATACACACACACACTCACACTCACACTCACAAATCACAAATTTTCTGCATGAGAAAGATGAATGATTTTATTTCATCAGATCAGACAACTGCCAACTTACTATTTTATTTAGTGTGGACAGACACAGGAATCTGACTTTGTACAGATAGAATCTATAGGGGAGACATTTCTGTCTGTATCTTGGAGTTGTTTTAAGCCAGTGCGTTCAAAATGTGATTAAAACTGGTTACAAGTATCAGCTATTAAATGCCATAGCTTTTATCTTTGCAGCACAAACAGAAAATGTGTGGTTTCGATTCAAACACGAGGAGAGAAATGTTACAATCCACCCTATAGTCCAGGTTAGCTGTAACACACCCTGCGGGTGATAAGTAACATTATGAAAAGTTTTGAAAGCTTTTTATTCAACCAAGACTTTTAAACATAATTGGTGTGTCTCATCTCCTTTTGAATTGCTAAAGTGCATATAGTACTTTATTGTTTTACATAATCTTAATTAATTATGTTGTGTTCCATAATTGCTGTAAATCAGGAAACGCGAGTGCGTCATGTGTTCCCAAAAACTCACCAGAGGTGGAGGTTTTTTTTCCTTCCCTATACTCATATTCATACTCTTTTACAATCATTTACTGTACTTATTTTATTTGAATTGGAGCTACATTGTAAACTTGAATAAGTAACTGAAGCAGTAACTATAAATTTGAGTTTGTAGTCATGCATGGTAATTGCTACTAACTTGGAGTACTCAGTCCTCATACATTTTGATAGCAATCAACATAGAATATTTAGTTAATTAACTTAGTTAATGTGCATTAACGGACCAATAATGTGCAATAACGGACCATATTGGACATTATTTGGCTAATGGGCTCGGGGCACACATGATCTCTGATGCAACACGATCTCATGACAATGTAATGTTATCTAGTTTATTTTGAGTTCTTGCAAATCAAATGAGTTCTTTACTTAACTGTAAACCCTAATAAGTCAGAAGTACTCAAATAAGTTGGCAAAACTCCACTTGTGTGTATAAAAAAACATTAGCATTAACAACTTGCATGAAAACGTTTTACACCGGCACACAATAAACATAATTTAACTTTGATGAGCTTAACTACAAATGCCATAATACAAATAAAGGAAGTAAAACAAAGTTACTTTCTTACATCAAAAATAGTTTTTCTGCTCTAAAAACTGATGTCTGCCACAGGGCTCTACAGAGCATGTGTGAAGTAAGTCAGGTGATTTGTTACTTGTTCCTGATTGGAGAAATCTGAAGTGTTACAATTAACCCATATTACAACCATCCCTGGTCTCCCCCATATCATATACCAAGCCATATGAGTGGCTGAAAAAATTTCACCATATTATTTATTTTTTAATTTTAATACTGACCTTTGAATAACACTTAGTTACCACAGGAAGGAGACATTTTACAGACATGTATTTTGTCCCTCCTTTTGAATTGCTAAAGTGCATATAGTACTCTAAAATGTTTATTGTTTTACATCATCTTAATCAATTATGTTGTGTTCCATAATTGCTGTAAATCAGGAAATGCGCGTGTGTCATGTTCTCAAAAACTCATTGAAGGTGGAGGTATTTTTTTCCCCCTATACTCGTATTCATACTCTTTTACAATCATTTACTGCACCCTTTTTTATTTGAATTAGAGATTACCTAAAAGGAAACTGATTTTTATTTTTTATTTTAGTTATGATGTTCACAATTTTAAGGAAGCAATAACTATAAAGTAAGTTGAAGTACTCAGCTAACTTGTACATTTTGATAACAATTAATAAACAATTTATTAACTTGTTTATTTTGAGTTCTTGCAAATCAAATGAGTAATTTACTTCACCGTAAACCCTAATAAGTCAGAACTCGAATAAGTTGGCAAAACTCAAAACATTTGATAAGTTGCCTCTAATGTTTTAATTTAAACTTTTTTTTAAAGTTTAAGTCAAGTCAAGTCACCTTTATTTATATAGTGCTTTTTAAAATGCCAATTTTTTCAAAGCACCTTCACAGTGTTAACAGGAAAATAATGCAACATAATTTGTTTTGGCTGTACAGCCGCTCTGGAGAAAACGGTGATGTTATACAGCTCAGTTCAATTATCATATTGTCTCAATGCAGGCAGATCAGTAATATAGTTGAAATTTAAGTGTCTCCATCTGAGCAAGCCAAAAGCCAAAGGCGATGGTGGCAAGGAACCAAAACTCACCCAGGGCCAGAAACTCCTTCAAGTAAGCATTTTAATTTTTTTATGTTATTTTATTTATTTTGTAATCAAACATTTTAATTGCTCTGAACTTGAAATATTTGAGTAAGTTTATTCATAAATTTGACATAAAAATGAAATGTAATCAAAACATTTAACATATTTCTGTTCACAAACCAAGCTTCACTTGTCACCATGATGGCAACCCTTCAAAAAACACCTCAACAGAAAGCACTACTAAATCTACCACTTACCATTTATCTTGCAAAAAACACAAACAAAACAAAAAACTTAATTTTGGCATTTACTGTGTTATGGCAAAGCATGCTGGGAAATAGAACTCCCAACCCAGTTTCGGTTAAATTTAATTTTACAAGGAAGTTCATAAAACTTAAAACAATCAAACAATTCTGATTACTTAAAATGTGTCAGTTTTTTGAACTCATAATTCATAGTTCATTTGTTTGAACTAATGTTTCATTTGAGTTGGCTCTACTCATACCAATCAATTATTTTAATCGTTAGGGTTTACAATGCATGGCATGCGTCGCTTGTCACCATGATTGCCACTCTCCGACAACCCACATTAACAGAAACTCTTCTTAATTAGTATAATAAAACATGAATCACTAAATCTCTCTTGCAATTAATCTTGCACAAAAAACCCATTATATAACTTAATGTTTAGCATTTACTCTGTTTCGAGTGCCATGGGCAAAGCATGCTGGGAAATAAAAAATCCCAGCCCAGTTTCAGTTAAACTTAAGTAAGTTAGTTAGTTAATTAGTTCATACAACTAAAAATAATTCTGATTACTTGAAATATTTCAGTGCCGTGAACTTCTAAATACTCATAACAGTTCATTTGACTGTTTAATTTAAATTTGTCCTACTAAACCAATTAAGCATTTTGAGCATTATGGGTTTACAGTGCAGTATATGACATCAACATTTTGAGACTTTATTTAAGGTGCCCTTGATACAGTGTAATTACAAATAAGTACTGAGTAATATTAATTAACAACATAAATAAGCTAAGGGTTTGGTTTAGGGTTAGTTGCCTGCAATTATGCATAACATAATTGTATTGTATAGTAAGTACATGTAAGATGTTTAAAGGACACCTACATTAAGTGTCATATTTTTGTATAATATAAATTGCAATACTATATTATTTAACAGTTTACTTTTGAAAATGGAAAACACTCCTTTTTGCATTAGATGTGTAAAATGCAAAACAAACATGCAGCAAAGGCACAGGGATTGTCACTGTTCTTTGACAGTGTTCAGGCATGTAAGCTGCAAAACAAAGGTGAGGTAGGAGTGTGTTTGACAGCTCTTTGTTGTCACTTTTCAACAGATGACAGCTGACAGGTGCGAGATATATATGAAGCACTCTGGTTCAGCTCTGCGCTGTGCTTGTTTTCCAGTACATATTATTTGCTGAATCCTTAAGAATCTATTCAGAATAACTTTCCACACCCATTGAGTGTGTTGCATTAAGCTTAATAAATGATCTTTCCTTCTTAACCAGCAGAAAAAACAATGTTGTTTGAAATGGATGTTAAAATTGAAGTTTATAAAAAAATGTTTTTGCATTTTAAATGTACACATTGTTTCAGATTTGACTTTCACAACAGACAGACAGAGTGTTCTAGTCAAATCAATAATATATACATGATATATTAAAATAATAATATATTTTATAATACTTGAAAAATCTTGCGAGTCTTCACTCGAATTGCTTGTTCGGGTTTGGTTGAAGGCTACAGTTTGTGTCAGTCAGAACAATGATGTCTCACTCAGGTTTTATCCAAATTGGTGGTTTTATTAAATGTGCATAGACGTGTGGTTCTGTAAATACACAATACAAAATACAGATATAAATATGGATATAAAAACATATATAAACACAACACAATACTAATCTCTATGAGGATGAACTAGAATAAATCGGAATGGACGTTCAGTACCATACAAAATGTGTGTGCGCTAACTGTCCATGAGCTGTGGCGTGAGCATGACTGCTGCTTCACGTGCGCTCAGCTCACAGATGTAAACAACTTTATAACGCATGCGCGCTATCTGAGATGCAACCGTGCATCGGTGTTTATAAGGTGTATATATGACTAAAACTGACAGTAAATGACATAAATATAAAATAACAGTAATGTTACAGCAGTAGACTATAATTATGGAAACAAGATTAACTGTAAACATCCGTGTTTAATACAGGCGGAATAGCGTTAGTTGAGTGTCAAATGATTAAGTGACGACTTACGGTGTAATGCACGCACACGCACAGTCGATAAGGCCTCCGCTGATTTGGACTAATACTCTATTTACTCAAACTATATACATTCTCATTATCAACAGTTTGCTCTCTTCTCCGTCACTTCGCAAACTCCTGTGGAAAGTTTTGGAACAGTCCATCTCGCACTGAATGACAGGGGTGACTGGGAGAGTCCATATATCAAAGGGAGGGGAGGACAGCCGCCCCAAATTCACAGTGTGAATTTGCTAACTAGGGCTAGTCTGGAAGAGGGGGCAGGCAAATAATCTTGGCTACAGGTCGGTTGTAAGTTTTGTCTTTAACCTGTATTTCCGCAGATCTGACTCTTTTATCCACCCCAGGAAAGACCTGAACAATTCTCCCTTCACGCCAAAGAGCACATGGCAGTTGCTGGTCCACAATCATGACTGTGTCACCGACCTGCAGGTCAGTTCCTTCAGTCTTCCACTTCTGTCTGATCTGGAGGTTAGGTAGATAGTGCCGAATAAAGTGTCTCCAAAAGTGGTCGGCCAAGAGCTGGCTGTGTCTCCATCTTTTACGGCTCAGGAGGTCAGAGTCTTGATATACCACTTGCGGTAATGAGGCATCTCGCCGCCCCATCAACAAGATGTTGGGAGTCACTGGATCTGGATCTGCAATGTCCGAAGAGGTGTAGCCAATGGGTTTGGAGTTGAGAATTCCTTCTATTTCTATGAAGATTGTTCTTGGCACTTCTTCTGTAACTGTCTGGCTGCCAATGGTGACGTGAAGTGCAGCCTTTAAAGAACGGATTTCTCTCTCCCAACATCCACCAAAATGAGGTGAACTGGGTGGATTGAAGAGGAATTTTATCTGTTGGCTGGCGAGTTGGGCTCGGAGCTCAGGGTGAAGGGAGATGAATGACTCTTTCAGTTCCCTTTCTCCTCCTTTAAAGTTGGTACCTTGGTCTGTCAGAAGCTCAGAGGGTTTACCACGTCCTGGAGATGAATCGTAAAGCCATTAAGAAGGAAGCCGTGTCCATGCTGGTGAGTATGTCGATATGAACTGCCCGGGAAGTCATGCATTTGAAGATGATTCCCCATCTTTTTCATTCCTCGCCCAACCTTTATGGTGTAAGGTCCAAAGCAATCCACACCCGAGAAGAAGACAGGCTGATGGATCCTCAATCTGGCAGGTGGGAGGTCTGCCATTCTGGGTGGATGTGGTTGTCCCCGCCATCTCTGACACTCAGTCCATTGTCGTTGGTGGTTTCTGACCGCGGCTCGTCCCCGTATCACCCAGTATCTCCGCCGAAGTTCAGCAAACACCCTATCTGGTCCTGGGTGATGAAACCGATCATCATGGTCTTTGATTATTAGTTTGGTGATTGGATGACACGAGTCAAGGACAATAGGATGTATAGTATCCTCCTCTAGCTGGCTGATCTGACGAAGGCGACCACCAACACGTACAAGTTTGGTGTCCTTGTCGAATTCAGGGGCTAGGCACAGCAATCGGCTATTTTTTGGCAAGGCTTTACCTGCTCTGAGGTAGGACAGTTCCTCTGGAAATGAGTCAGTTTGACATTGACGAAGGACTGCAAGCTCTGCCTCTTTGTAGTCATCTGCTGTTAGGATATCAGTGGCCGCCCCATTGACATGCTGGATGTAAGCCATCAGTAACTCTGAAAGTGTACGGTACTTCTGTTGATCGGGAGCAGGTGGAGAGGAGATTGATAGACCACAGAAGATTGGCTTTCTCAGTTCACTGTCTTGGTCAGGGGTTGTCAACGGTGGCATCTCCGGCCAGTGTTCAGTTGTTTGTCTGAGAAATTTTGGCCCTTTATACCATCTGCTTTCCTGGCCTATGTCACAGAGGGATTTTCCCTTGGTGATGTCATCTGCGGGGTTCTCCTTTGATGGCACATACCTCCAGTTATCAGACTCTGTAAGTTCCTGGATTTCTGCTACTCTGGTGCCTACGAACACTTTAAAACGACAGGAGTGTGATAGCAGCCAGGTGAGAACAGTGTGAGTCAGACCACAGAGTGACATTGTGGATGGGTAAAGTCAGCTCTGTCTTCAGAACTTTAACGAGTTGTGCACCTGTGAGTGCTGCACATAACTCCAAACGTGGAATGGTTTGCTGTTTTTTCGGGGCTACCCGAGATCTAGCAGCTACAAAGGCTACTTCCACTCTACCTTCTGGGTTTTCAGTCCGTAAATAGGCCACAGAACCGTAGGCTCGCTCTGAAGCGTCGCAGAAAATGTGGATCTGCCTAATGCTGGTAGGGTGGTCCAGTTCTTTACTGCAGTAACACCTCTGCAAAACAACTTGCTGCAAACCATCCAACTCACTCTCCCAAGCTTTCCACAAGTTCAACAGTTCCTCAGGCAGTCGGGGATCGTCCCACTCTCGTTTCTTGTCCCATAACCTCTGAACAATCACCTTGGCCCGTGTTGTGAATGGCACAATATAGCCAATGGGGTCATACTGGCTAGCGAGCATATGGTATATGCTCCGCATAGTTGGAAGTGGGTGGTCTGTCCGACGCTGCTTATAGGAAAGGGTGTCTGATGAGCAATGCCAATGTAACCCAAGAGTTGACTCCTGTGCATCTTGATGACCTTCGCTGAGCCACTGGATGCTGCTTTGTGATCGAGCATCAGCTGGCAGGTGGCTAATGACTGATGGATCATTGCTCGCCCACTGTCTTAGGTCGAAGCCTCCTGAACTTAAGAGGTTGCGGAGTTTGTCAATAAGATCTTTTGCTGTCTCACTTGTGGCAAAGCTCTGGAGACAGTTGTCAACGTAGAAAGATTTCTCTACTGAGAACTGTGTGTCGTCAGACTCACCGTGATCCAAGACGTGTTTCTGTAAAGCGAATGTCGCACAGCAAGGACTACACGTTGTTCCAAAAGGAAGTACTTGCCATTCATACACATCTGGCGCCTTGTCTTTCTGAAGATTTCTCCAAATGAATCTCAGTAGTGATTTGTCTTCAGGCAAAGGAGTACCTGGTGGAACATCCCACGAATGTCACTACTAACGGCGACAGAATGTTCTCGAAATCGCAGAAGAACTGACAGAAGAGAAGGGCTGAGAGGTGGACCTGGGAGCAAGTACTCGTTCAGGTTGTGGCCTTGATAAGTAAAAGAACAGTTGAACACAACCCTTTTCTTTCCATTATGCTCCACCAGATGATGTGGAATGTACCAGCTTTCCTTGGAACGGTCCAACTGTTCAGGGGTGAGTTTTGAGATATAGCCAGCTTGCAGTAACCTGACAATCTCTTCTTGGTAGGCCACTGATTGAACAGGATTCTTGTTCAGCCGATTTTCCATTCCCTTAATTGCGGCAGGACAGCTTCTTTGGGTGCATGTAGACCTGGCATACCTCTGGCACGTAGAAGAGGAGTAGCATAACGCTGGATACCATTAACATCCACTCTCACGGTTTTGTCCTGGAGCAGTTGGTTGGACTCTTGGTCTTGTCTTGACCTTGTCCGTACCTTCTCGTTTCGATATGGAAGAACGTCCATTTTCCAAAGTTTCTCCACATTCTCATAAATGTCAGTACTGAGCCTTAAGCTGGTGAAGAGACATTGCTGTGGGGAAAGTCTGCTGGTTACTTCTTGTGCTGGACCTTGTAGTGTCCATCCCAGACGCGTTCTCACAGCAGCAGGGCCACCAGGCGGACCCAGTCTGACTGGTTCTATGGGTGTGATGAGGTGCGGGCAGTCAGAGCCAATTAGAACTACTGGTTTCACTTTGTGAAGATGCTGTAGTGGCAGACCTGAAAGGTGCTTGTACTTCTTCTGGAGTACCTTGACAGGATGGGTGTGCTCTGCTAAACCCAGGCTGTTGGCTGTAAAGGCACTACGTATTCTGAAAGTCTTACGAGGGTTAGCCACTGAGGACACAGTGAATGTCACAGCTGCCCCATGAATGGTCTGTGTATCTTGCCTGACTGTGCGCAGAACCAAATCCTCTGGCTGTCCCTTAAGATTCAACTTCTGCACGGCCGTGTAGGATAATGGTCCGCTCTGACCCATCATCGAGAATGGCATATGCTTCCATGGATTTGTTGCCATTTTGTAGCATAACTTTAGTCACCTTCAGCAGTACTTTGTTGTCACAGGTTGGACGATCCACATACAAGACTGCACTGGCTGGAACTGATTCTTCGGTGGCTCTACTTTGCTCATTTACATCATGTAGTGCTTGCAGATGCTTCCTATTGCAGGATGGACAGAGGGCTTTCAGTGTGCAATTTGCAGCATGATGACCACGCCCACAGCGCCAACATCTATTTTGGCCTCTAATCCAAGTCACCTTCTGCCCCTTGTTGAGTAACTTGAAGTTCTCACAGCCATTCAGGAAATGTCTGTTGCTGTCGCAGAATGGACAGTAAGCATCCATCCCTTCTCTCTTAGCAGCGGCTGGTTTTGGCAGATGAACTGGTGATGCTGGGCTGGCTTTCGGTCTCTCTGTACCAAGGAGGATTGTAGTAGGTTTGCGTGTTTGCCTAGAATCTCTCCTCATCTCCCTTCTCTGGTCCGACGAAACTTTAGACTGACTAGTATAGTCAGTGTGGTCCTCCTGAACTTGAAGCTCATACTCGAGCCAGTCTGCAAAGTCCAATAATGTGGGGATAGTGACAAGATGAGGATGTGTATACCTCTTGAAACTGGACCTAAGGTCATGCGGAAGTTTGCTCATCAGTCTGGACACATGTGACCCACACTCCAGCTCAACATTACCTTTCTGGCCCAGCTGTTCCAACATACTAACCAGGGAACGCACTTGGAGACAAACATGCGAAAAGCTTTCACATCTCCGCTGCAAATGTTCGGTCCATCCATCAGTTCTGCAATGCGTTGTAAGGCAAGCTGGTGAGGCTGGCCATACATTCTATTGAGGGCTCTCATGGTGTTTGAGAAAGGGAAGCTTGAGTTACTGTACGAGTCTGCAACTAGTAGTGCTTCCTCCAACTTAAGATGGTCAGTAAGGATCTGATACCTGAATCGCTCTGTTGCATCCCCAGGCAGAATGTTCTCCAATGCTATCCTCAGTCTAGAGAACTCACGAGGATCAGGGGATGTTAGGAAGGGAATGGTTGGAGTAGGGCCTCTGTATGTTTTCTCCTGTGTCAATGGAGGCTGGTAATAAGCTTGTCTGGAGTCTGGCTGAGGAGGTGGCCTCTGCTCATATGCTGGTGTCTCGAACTCTAACTGATGAGACGGAACGTGTTGGGAAAAACGAGAATACCTGGGCTGAGGTAAGTTGCTGTCCTGCACTTGTGGTGGTACTCTCTCATGCAGTGAGGAAGAAATGTCCATGTTTCTGAGATCATCAGCTAAGCTAGCTGGGCGCAGTTCTCTCATTGCAGTAGGCGGCGTTGGTGGCTTTGTCCGAGGGGCTGGAGTCGGACGGAACCATGGTGGAGTCTCAGAGCTCACCACTGGTGTAAAGGGACTTGGAGGCGGCACTGATGAAATCACTTGCCTGAAGGGGGCTCCTCTCTCTGCCTTAAAACTTTGGAGTTCCTGATGCAACAATACATTCTGTTGACGTATCTCCTGCAGTGCTGAAATAATCTCTGGAAGCTGGCTGGTTTGTAGCCGCAAGTCGGCGTTCTCGTTTCAGCACCTGCAGCTGTAAGCTCTACTTCCTCTTCTCCTCGCCCCTCGGATATTTCACTTTGCCATTCGTCTCTCAGTGTCCACTTATCATGGTCTAACTCTTGACTGACAGGAGAAGATGATCTGGTGTGTCCTACCATGCTTGGTGACTGGACCCTTTGGCTGCAGTCTGGGAGTGGCTGTCGATGCGGCAATAGCTCACCAAGCTCATAATCAGCTAAATGAGTTGGTGGGTTGATCCGTCTTCGTGGACGCACAGCAGGTGCTTCTCTTTCAGGTTGAGACATCTCTGTAGCAATTCACCGATCCGGCTCGAAGGACCATGAAAAATCTTGTGAGTCTTCACCGAATTGCTTGTTCGGGTTTGGTTGAAGGCTACAGTTTGTCCGGTCAGAACAATGATGTCTCACTCAGGTTTTATCCAAATTGGTGGTTTTATTAAATGTGCATAGATGTGTGGTTCTGTAAATACACAATACAAAATACAGATATAAATATGGATATAAAAACATATATAAACACAACACAATACTAATCTCTATGAGGATGAACTAGAATAAATCGGAATGGACGCTCAGTACCATACAAAATGTGTGTGCGCTAACTGTCCATGAGCTGTGCGCGTGAGCATGACTGCTGCTTCACGTGCGCTCAGCTCACAGATGTAAACAACTTTATAGCGCATGCGCGCTATCTGAGATGCAACCGTGCATCGGTGTTTATAAGGTGTATATATGACTAAAACTGACAGTAAATGACATAAATATAAAATAACAGTAATGTTACAGCAGTAGACTATAATTATGGAAACAATATTAACTGTAAACATCCGTGTTTAATACAGGCGGAATAGCGTTAGTTGAGTGTCAAATGATTAAGTGACGACTTACGGTGTAATGCACGCACACGCACAGTCGATAAGGCCTCCGCTGATTTGGACTAATACTCTATTTACTCAAACTATATACATTCTCATTATCAACAGTTTGCTCTCTTCTCCGTCACTTCGCAAACTCCTGTGGAAAGTTTTGGAACAGTCCATCTCGCACTGAATGACAGGGGTGACTGGGAGAGTCCATATATCAAAGGGAGGGGGAGGGCACTTTCTACAATACTGTTTTTAGAAGCTTTCTGTGGAAGCTTGATGAAAATAAGATTGGAGGGAAAAACTTTCTTTCTCTGATGCACATGGTCAAAATACATATATAATATTGAAAAAATAAATATTTTTTTAAGCATTAATTCGTAATTCTTTCTGTGAATTCTGCTTGACTCCGTAATTGTAATGTCTGAATGTTTATAATTTACTGGATGTTTCTAGACAAGCAAAAACTGTAACTTGAATATATGAATATATTAGAATACACACACATCATCTCTCTCTTTCTCTTTCTCTGTCTGGTTAGCTATCTTTGCGGGGACTCTCCATAGATGTAATGATTTTTACACTGTACAAACTGTATATTCTATCCCTCTACACTGACAATACCCCTAAACCTACCCATTTCACACAACTTTCTGCTTTTTTACATTTTCCTAAAAAATATGTTTCTGTATGATTTATAAGCTTGTGTCCCTATTAAAAAATCAACCACATGTTGTGTTTTCATGCTATATGGTGACATTCCATTGATATAATGATTTTAATACTGTACAAACTGTATTCTGTTCCTAATCCCTAAATCAGCCGTAGGTGGGAGGAGCCTATGCAAAGCCGACAGGACGATGGGCCGGGATGGAGTGAAGGGGACAGAGGCCGGATCCGGAGCCACATGATCCTCTTGCATTGGCGCTGCTGGTGGTTCTATGACCTGCAGCTCGACGTCATCGCAGGGCTGCAAACATCTGTCAGTGGTGGCACTGGAGGACTGGCTGAGCTTTGCAGTGATGGTGGCAATAAAAATCTTGACAGAATGATGGTAAGACAATCCATGCAGGCTGATAAAATTAATGGATCACAGTCCAAACAGTTCATTCTGCAGTTTGAAAAAAGCAATGATTATTCAGATACTGGGTGGGAGTTAATACCTCGACACTCTTGTCCTCAGGCTCTGGCTCACTCATTGTGGCAGTTGATCTCCCAACGTCTTTGGCGGGCTCACTCAATCTCTCTGCGGTCGAATGTGGTTAATCCGACTCTGGGTCTGGATCGGGGAAGGACACTCTCCAGAGACCGGATGATGTCTTCTTTCCAGTCAAGTCCAGTGTGTCTAGGAGGTCAACAGGATGATGGTAATTTGCCTCGGTTCAGAACAGTTACTTTAGGGTCTCTTAAACATAAGGGCAGTTGACTGCGAGATGGCAAAACTCCTCTATAAAAATTGAATGGTTGCAACTCTTCTGAGCCACAGCATTGAATTTTGCACCTTAATACATTTCTGATCTGCTATTCTGTAACACTAAACCCAAGAAAGATGAAAATGAAGCGGAAATTTGCATCACCAGCTCCGGCCCGCTCAGAGTCATTGAGTCCTGGCACGAACAAGGGGCCAGACTTAACACAGAACGCATGTGGCAAAACAGAGGCATAACCCAACTGGAAGTATCCAACAGGCTGCCTGTATGAAGGAGGTCTGAAAAAGCACATATGAACTGCATGGCATTAATACATATGGAAGTTCTCTGTGGTACCCAGCTCGCAGGGTGGAATCTTTCAAAGTCAGAGATGGCAAGAGTAGTCTTTGCCAAGGGAAAGACTCTTGGTACAGAGGTAGGCTTACCATGGAAATACACACGTGGGATTGCCCAAAGGGGGAATCACAACACATGGAGGCACCTATCCTGACACACGGGTTGACCAACAGGGCAGAAGTGTTAGACATCAATAGTGCTGGAGGAACCCAGGGTTCATAATCTTGGCAACTTACTTGAGCAAAATAGCTCACTCATTCAGTCCGTTGAGTGGAATGGCGCAGCAAGCGAATGACACAGAGCAGGTCCTTCTTATTGACTCGAAGGGGCAGATTTATGGGAGGACATGGGCTCTATACAGAGATTGTAGAATCTCACAAATGTATTAGGTGTTGCCCAGCCCCCAGCTCTACAGATATCTGTTAGCGTGGCACTATGTGCCACTAACCGAAAAATGACCCTCTTCACCAAAGCCAAAGCCGTCAGGAGCACTGTCTTTAGCAACAGGAACTTAAACTCAACTAAGAGCAAGGGTTTGAAGGGAGCTCTCTGCAGTGCAGATAGCGAGGTCCCAAGAGGGAATTTGTTGAGGGCGAGGAGGATTTGAGCCTCCTAGCTCTTCTCAGGAACCTGATGATCAGACCGTGCTTCCCGACAGGTTTAGCGTCGATAAGATCCTAGTGAGCAGCAAATCCTACTTGTAAACTGCACGAACATGGCAACAGAGTCTATTTCCATACAGAGAAAAGAGATCCTCTGCATGGGGAGAGTTTGCACTTTTCCCAGTTGTCTCGAAGACCCAGATGGGCGAGGTGACACCAGCTCCCTGTTTTCGCACAACTGCTTTTGAGAGCTAGGATCAGCCAGTCATCGAGGTAGTTGACAATGCAACCCCCTTGCTCCCTAAGTGGAACCAGGGCTCCCTCACTGTAAAAAAAATCAGGTCTCCAATTGAACATTTTCTAGTGACTTGTCACATCAAATTTTTTTAGTTGGCCAAATTGAATTTCTGAAAAAAATTTATATTGGAGAGGCCTGACATTTTTTACAGTCCTCCGTGACCTTCGTCATTTGGCTGCTAGCATTTTGAACGGGAGCTTGTGAGGGGCCCGGTTTAAGGCACGCAATCCAAAATTGGTCCAAATCCCTAACCCACCAATTTTCTTGGGTACAATGAAGTATGTGCTGTAAAACCTCGACTTTATGTCGGCTGGAGGGACCGGCTCGATCGCACCCTTGGCCAGTAGGTTAGCGACCTCTGTTGGCATGACGGGAGCATCCTTGCCTAACATCATAGCACAAACACCCCAAAACATGTCCCCTGGCGAGGGCAGAGTGCGTGCACTCATCTGACTCTGTTTAATGACAGTGGGGAAGTGAGAAGGCATGCCGTTTTCAGGCTGGCTCTGATTGGTTACTGGCGACAAAAGAGGAGTACGAGAGCGGCGAGGTGTCACGTCGCCAGCTGTCATCCACAGCCTCTTGAGGAAACCGCTCTTTTATTGAAAATTGGGTGCCACTGGCCATGGGGCCAGTGGCGGAACAGAACAAAAACAACAAAAGATTCCGGGGGAAGGAGTGGTCCTGTTAACATCTCCTGTAGAGTTGACATCTCCATCACTGGGTCACCCGCCATCACACCTACGCTCTGAAGACTTGTTCTCAGAAACACTTTGGTGACTGCAAGCGATATGAATTGCTCGGCTCCGAAGCGGACGCTTGAATGCGAGATTGTTCGCGTTGCTCCTTATATACCCACAGAGCAATGGAAATTCTGCAGACCAAGGTACCATTGGCTCATTTTGTAACTTGAAGGTGATTGGGGCTCTCGGGCAAGACACCATTCATCAGAATGACACTGACGTAATGTCGAACGTGACCGACTGAAAGGTTTTTCTCCACAAAAAGAGTACGTTCTTTTACGGCATAGTATATGTAGGACTAGTTTTTTAGTGTGTGTCAGTTTAGAAGTGAGCTTATGGCTCATTTCCACCGAGCGGTATGGTACATTTCTTTACAGGACGCAGTTATTTTCATTTCGATTGTCAGAAGTTATGAATGGTACTAAAATATAAAACCATTCCGTACCACTTTTTTGGGACCCTTCCGTTGGGGAACCTAGCACAGTTGTCCGGTACCTAAAGGGTGGAGCTAGAATCGTCACTTGTGCATGCTGCAAGGGGAATGACAACACAAGAGGTGCCATTTTAATATACAGTTGACACATGTTGCAACACAATGTTTATTTTGTCTTGTGACAAACAGCCACATGCTGAGAAGGAAGAACAAGATCTGCTGTATATCCTCCATTGTTGTTTGCTGTGGTGCTTTCTTTGGGCGAAAATGACGTTAATCGCTACTTTCCGGCACACACCACGCATACATCAGTTAAGGGTACTGTTGGTGATGGAAATGCAAGCCGGATCAGGATTTACTGTCCCGAATCGTATACTGTATTGTACTGCTCAATGGAAACTAGCCATTAGTTACTGCCTACTTTCATCTGTTGTTCATTTAGTTACGTTATTACTCGCTGTGTATTTATGCCCTTAGTTTTCTCAGTGCATTGTTACGTGTGGTTGATTTTTAGTGTGGTTGTGCTATTTTGATTTTTCAATGTTTTCCATAGTGGATTTATTATTTTCAAATGATTGTTTTGTTCTATTCCTCGTGATTGTGTGATTCATTACAGCTTCCTATGTGACAATGACAGGGACCAAAAAAATTGATTTTGGGTATTTTCATCTTTGTGAGGATATCGATTTGTCCCCATAATCTAGGGTTTACCAGGACCACACACACACACACACACGTTGTGTTTCCATGTTTTATGGGGACATTCCATAGACGTAATGGTTTTTATACCGTATAAACTATATATTCTATCCCCCTACACTGCCCCTGCCCCTAAACCTACCCATCACAGGAGACATGCTGCATTTTACATTTTCAAAAAACATCACTGTGTGATTTATGACCTGTTTTCCTCATGGGGACCAAAAAATGTCCCCACAAGGACAAGGATTTTGGATATTGCCATCTTTGTGGGGACATTTTGTCCCCATAACGTAGGGATTACCAGTCTCCCCCCACACACACCTTTTGTTCATGTTCTTGTATTTGACAGTCCAGTACAAATCCTTAAAGAGGGAGCCATGGCACAGCTGCTTCTTGGTGACACAATTGTTATAAAAATTTTAAATGTAAAGTCATCAAATATTCTGTAATCAAATAACCTAAAACTGTACCTGTAGATTATGAATTGTACAATAGGACTGTATATTTCTTCTTTATTTTATTTGTATAGTCCTTACTTAAATTTGTTGATGGTTTACAATGCACAGATCTTCTTATTCAAACAATATAGTCAAGCACTTTATAATAATGTGAATCTTCATTAATATTTGTGTGGTTGAGGTTAAGAGGACAAATCTCACTGTTATGTATCACTGCATTAAATAAACGTTAAACAATAAAAACAATAATTAAAAAAAGAAACCTGAAATACTTAAAATGGTTACACTTTATATTAGGTATATTCAGCTATTTAAAAAAGTTATAATGATTGTTGCATTGCAGAACAATTTTGGTGATTCTGCGGTGGGCTATGGGTAGTTAGGGACAGGTTTGCTGGTATAGATTGGTTAAGGTATAAGGGAAGGGTCAGCAGTGTAATTATAATGGTAATTACAGATATTAATTATTGCTGTTATTTCATGCAGGTATTTCCATTTTCACCAATACAAAATTGTTGATCTTTTGCCTCCACTTTTGCCTGTTTTATTTAACCAGTGGGTGGTTCTTGCTTGGGAAGCTGCTCCTTATTGTGGAATGACCCATATGCGTCACATTTCAGAAATTGGGAGTTCAGCTTAATACTATATATTTCCATTTGTTTTCATTTTGGCACTGACCAACTTGTGACTAATAGAATCAGCACTGTTGTTCAGCATGGTCATCAACAACAAATAACAGCAAAATCAGTACATCAAGTCTCCAAATTACAAATGAATGTCCAAAAATCAAGAAATCAAGAAATAAAAAAATAGCGACAACCTGTTTAGCAGGAAGTGGGAAGAAATACACCTTACCAATTACCTAGTCCGTTATTGAATCATCGTGTTGGAGGTGTAGTGCCCATGAAACAAAAGCTTTCCTCACCCCATCCCAGATTATTCCAAATACACATGTGGTGAACCCACACCCTTTTGTGCTCCGAAACATACTAAATGTAGTACTAAATGCCATGAGTTTTTGTCCATGTATGACAATCAAGCTTGGGTTTGATGTTGTCTGTATTTGGTTGCAAGGACCGCAATTTCAAACTGAATGCCTGTATATTAGCTGCATATTTCATGCATTCATCTAATGGTTCAATGTTCTTCCACATGATATTGCAGTTTGTGCTTTTTTATGTTAAGCCTTGTTAAGACACCTTTATCTGTCTGTCAACCAATGAAAGTAGTTATATTACTGTAATGTCTGAATGAAACATATACTGTTAACAAAACTTTTCATCTACACATTATACACTGTAAAGAATTAAAAAAATTACTGCCTTACATTTTTTAAAGATAATCAACTTGGCAATTTAACTCAATTCAATTTGAAATTACAGTACATTAAACTGACTCAAAAATGTGTTGTATCTTGTATAACTTACAAAAAAAATTGAAAATTGCTTAACTTATTTTGATGAGTTAAAGTAATGTAAACATATATGTTGCTTTATTTTGATGAGTTAAAGTAATGTAAATATATATGTTGCTATAACTTATTGGTCATATAATTTTTCACAGTGTTCCAGAAGTTTGATTATTTTGTGGGATGCAACTTTTATATTTTGAATATTATTTTATAGAATGCATACTGAACATTTGAGTGAAGAGAATGTCCTTTCACATCCTCAGTAACTGTAGTTTATGATGTACTTTGATAGTTTAAGGCTGAGAAACCTGAGGAACAGGGGCGTATGGCCACCCCTGTTGTGCAAGCTGAAAAGCACTTGACAATGACAAAGAGTTGACATTTAAATCGCCGCTCTCACTCAAACATTCTCAGTAATATTTGAAGTTCAGCACAAGCTATTCTGAACAGCCCAAAAAACCAGTTCGACGGTATCTTCGCCCTGCAGCGGATTCTTACGATTTTATTGGTCACGTCAATCACATTACTGACCAAACACCGATTCCTAAACCATCTGTCACTGGTACCTTAACCAATGAAATATGCTGCAGGGCGGGGTTTCTGGTGAATGGGTTCGCTTGCGCACTGAGGTTCTGTGTGACCTGCACGGTATAAGCACGGTGACGGTATAAGCGAGCAGTAATATTTGAAGCTCAGCACAAGCCAAGTGAGCAACGCCTTACACAAGAGGATATGGTGATGATCAGATTAGTAATGTCAATGTTATTTACATAGGTTTTCCTACTTTTTCGGTGAAATTTGTTAAAGTTGAGGTACTGCGAATGTTTCCTTAGCAGAAACACGTTAGCTTACAATAGAGGGTATGCATCGGCGTTATCCAGCGATCCATGGATATTGACATGCAGCCAGGATTCATGTTTTCCTGACATTTATATGAGCCTGATTTCGATACATAAATATTGTCATGAATGGAAAATAAAAGTTTTATTCAAATTCTGAATATATCATAGGCCTATTAATATTTTGTTATATCGACTAGATAGTGTGCAGAGAGCATTCCCTTTATAATCACTAAAAGCTGTCAGTCATTCAATGAACGTGATCTCAAGTTCTGTTATTTTAATCAATCAATTTCTTACATGTCTACACTTGGAGTATAGACCTTATTCAGAGTAGCGCCATGATAGGTTTGAACATCTGGAAAATGGAAATTTGGAAAAATGTCCAGGTTTGAAAGTGAGGCTATCCACGTTGTCTCCCCATTATAGTCTTGCAAAGATTCACAGTTCTTTTTCTTTGTTGTTGTAAATAAAGTGTCTCCTGTCCGTATCTAGAGATTTAATATATAGTTTTTTTCTTTACAAGGAGACATTGGATTTAATTAATAGTTTAATTAATTAATTTACTTTATTTAATAATTTAGCATTTGTTCATAGAAAAAGGCTATAGTGTATTTTGTACAACTTTCTATGTTGTTTCAATTCTGTAACTTCTCTTTTTGTAATGGTACTTTATCGGTTTTCTTAGGGCAACATTTTGGTTAGCAAAAAGTTTGAGAATTTTGTTCATGTGTGAATGACTTGTTCATTTTGTTTAGGATTTTTTTTCTGACTTTAAGCTTTTTGTCTTTTTCCCTAAAATTGTAAATAAATTGATAATTTAAAATTATTTTTGTTCGTTTGTGATCTATATATTCTTTAGAATTTGCTTTGGTACAGTATGTCATAGTCAGTAGTAATTTTTTTGGCCACCCTAATAAAATCATTGGATCTTACCTGGCCACCCCTGAACACTTTTTCTGGCTACGCCCCTACTGAGGAAAGGTTTAAGGCATTGGAATACATGGTGCCTGCCTGATAGGCCTACACACCTTTGAGTTTTAATGTGTCTGTTTTATTTTACCTTTTATTATTTTTTTATTTTATTGTTTGCAATGCATAACATTACCATGTGTCAAATAACTGAATGATCGATACACATTGTTTGTCAAAGTAATCCTTGCAAACAAGTGTAGCTCATTCAGCCTCTTTGCAAATGTACTGACTTCAATGAATCACTCCAATTTATTGTTACACAACAAAGGAAGAATTTATCTCAATTTATCCAGCTTCTCACGGTTTCACAACTTTCCTTGCCTTGGTGGGGTCGACAGGGAGGAGGCAGAAGTGTATAAAAGTGCGCACTTGAATGTTGAGATCAGTGGACGAGTTCTCTGCGCATGTGCCGGAATAACTCTCAGGATGATGATACTGCTGCTGTTGCCGCCGCTGCTGCTGCTGCAATCGTCGTCAACGAGTGGAGCCACTGATCCGTAAGAACCTTTATGATTATCTTCACTAATACCAAATAACAGACGAGGTAAAGCAGTGAGGAAAACTGCAGGTCGAGGACTAGACGAGCGTCTTTCACAACTACAATGAGCACTGAAAAGTTTAGGACAACTGTACTTTTGTGTTCTCACTCTGTAAACATTTTATACTTACGGTAAAACGAGATACATTGACGAGGTTGCTAGCATTATAAGGAGCATTTTGCTCACCGTATTTTACATAAATAATATTATAATAAAATGCCAGCTTGTTTTAGCTATTCACTCTGTGAGTTATTATTTTATACAATGTACAATATTGGCCTCTCTAGCAACTCCGTAACAACTTAAAGACAGAGCCTAGTGTTACCCATACAAACACAAAACACCCCCAGTCTCACACATCACACACACAAAAATAATGCTAAACATTAACTAAATAACTGAAAATGCTAAATAAAATGAGAAGAAACAAAATATAATCAAATGTGATTTTTTGTGCAGGGAATTCAGGGAATGCCCCTTTCCTCATGAATGATAAAGCTTTACCTTTTAATAAAATAAATAAATGTTTTACTTAAATATATAACAAACTACACTACCGGACATACGTTAGAAATAATTACCATTTTTCGTGTTGGAAATATCCTTTAGAATTCATTCTAATATGCTGATTTAGTCCGTAAGAATCATTTCTTACTATCATCAATGTTGAAAACTGGGCAGTTTTTATTTGGCCAGGACATATTCAATTTCTCAAATGTGACAATAAATACATTTATAATGCTACAAAATATATTTTAAATAATGCTATTTTCAAATAAATCAGAATTATTCAGAATTTATGTATCGGTTTATGCGCACTATGGGCCATATTTACTAAACGGCAAATTAGCATAGGGTCACAAGCAGATCCGCTGATAATCAGGTGCGGATGATCTACTAACAACTCAGGCATAAAATGGGTTAAGAGATGCATTTTTGGGGCGTTAAATAATGGTGAAAATACCAGTAGGCCTACGTTGATTAGCGCAAACCTTGCTTGATTAATTTAAAGGCACAATATGTAAGATATGTGCATTAAAATATCCAAAAACCACTAGAACAATGTTATATATTTTGTTGACATTATCCCGAATGTTTAAATCCAGAGAAATAAGCAATTTTAACCAGGACACGGACTGTGTCCATGCGTCGCCTTTCAATGACATCATACCTGCATTACCGTTACCCTTGTTTTATTTTGTAGAAACCATAGAAACACCAAAGACGCCTTAATATATTAAGTGCTTTATTAGACAGGGGCGCAACTGTTTGGATACATTCATCGACATAAAATGAATCATTGTTATAATAATTATTCCCTTTAAACAATCTCCTCCCATAAATTTTGCCTCTGAAAGGGAATGGTTACCACGCCTTTTCAGTGCTAATTTTTCACTGTGTCTTTTGTAGGCTAAGGTAATTCATTGTGCAGATTTACTTTGCATCAACCACTTGCACAACTTTATTATTTTATTTTTTTTTGACTGCAAGTGCAGTCATCCCTAAAGACACCCAGCATTCCAGGGACAATTAAAGAAATTATGAGTCACTTCCTCAACTGTTCATTCACCCAAAACCACCCTAGGCTTATGCAACACTAAAGCTCTGCTGTAAAACCATTTTTGTGTGATTGGATGGTTAATGCAATGTACTCGTAAGTCTATATTTCTTTGTGTTTTGTCTTTTTTCAGCATATACCTGGTGGCTGTCACTTCCCAGGCAGTGAGTGGAAGCATGGAGACTCTGTGTGCACAGATCCATGAGCCCAAAGAACAACTTTCTTTAGTGGTAACTTTGAGATCTGATAATGGGAACGTGGTCATTCTACAACAGGGCTCCATTTCAAATGATTTCTACAAATGTGTCCAGTTTAAGGTCAGTAAACTGAATTTAGCTTAACAGAACAAGGTGTATTGTAGTGTATCTGGTAATAAAGATCATGGACTTTCGTGTGCATTATGTCTGAACAACACTCCAAAGATGAGTTATATTGTGCGAGTAAAACCCTAAAATTTGCATTTATCATACATTTTTCACTATGGAATTGTTCAGTGGTCTCTGCAGTCTTGATGATGTTTTCATTCATTAAGTGGAGTTATATCATGGAGTTGGACTTGTTTTATTTTGTATCTTCCAGGTCCCTCTAGTCACTGTGGAGTCTGTGGGATTCATCAGTGTTGTGATCCAGGGGCGCAGCACATCCCTGAACAAAACAACTCAGATTCTCATAAAACCCAACCAAAAGCTTATTTTCATCCAATCAGACAGGCCTATCTACAAGCCCGGACAAACAAGTAATATTTCTTTCTAAATTATTCCACAATAGCATAATTTGTCATTATTCATTCATATTTACTAATCTGAACCTGTGAATCTTTCTGTATTGCATGTGTTAATATTCTCTCACATTTTCTCTTCTCTAGCTAAATTTCGAATTGTGTCTCTGGATTCCAATTTCTTACCTTTCAATCAAGTGGTAAATTTCATTCAGTTTACATGAAAATAACGTGTTTTTTTTGTTTTGTTTTTTATACTGGGAAAATGTATTATTGATCTTTTGATCTAACTGCAATTATTTTCTTCTGTCTTTCTCTTGCAGTTTCCAACTGTAGAACTCCAGGTATAAAATCTTTCAACATCGGGTCATTGTTTGCTACTTTACTTAAATGCAGTTGCAAAAGCAATGCAGGCTTTTTTTCTTCATTATGTGCCACTGTTGTTTAGGACCCTAACTCGAATCGCATTGGTCAGTGGTTGAATCAGTCAACAAGGAGTGGCATTTTGGACCTGTTCCACTGCATATCTCCAGAAGCCACTCAGGGTTTCTATACCATCACTGCTTGGGACGAGAAGAACCAACAAACATCACACACCTTTGAAATTAAAGAATATGGTCAGAACTAGAGATCAGCTTTTTTTATGTTAATCCAATTGATCAGCTATATATATATAGTAGTTTTTTTTCCACATGTCTCTTTTAGTTCTGCCAAAATATGAAGTGAACATCGATTTTCCAACTATTATAACCCCCCTGGACCAAGAAGTCACTCTGAAAGTTTGTGCAAAGTAAGAATTTGTTCAAATAATGTTCAGTTCTTTACAAATTGTTTCAGTGATATGTTCAGCCTGATAAAAAAACACTTTTTTTTCTGAAGATACACTTATGGGAAGCCTGTGATGGGGTTTGTGAATGCTGAAGTGTGTGTGCATGCCTGGGATTACTTTTATTATGAATCTCGTAATGAAAATGTTGACATGTGCAAGGCATATTCAATGATGGTAAGTTACCTTCTGCACACACAAAACTGTTACCTTTTGGGTTGTAATTCTAAACAGTGTAATAATTAGCATTTATTCTATTAAGCACATTTATATATCATAAGGTCCCAAGGCCAAGAAATAACAATGATTAATAATGATAAATAATGCTATAATAGCTGATAATAATTGTCTGTGCAATTTATTAGTGAACAGCATTTCTGACACTACTTGTTTTATAAACAGCATATGCTATATAAAATCTACTGTTTTATACAATAGACTATCCCTTTGTGAAAAAGCAGTGCTCTTGAATGTGCACTTGTAGTGTACTTCCAATGTTAAAAGTAAACTGTACTTGCAGATAATATAATATTAATGAAATAAAAGGCCACTTAAGTATACTGTACTGAAAGAGAATACATGTTCAAGAAGGTTTCTTAACACTCTTAATTTAGTAATAATTTCAAATTAAAAGTTTTACTTTACATATACACACACACACACACACACACACACACACACACACACACACACACACACACACACACACACACACACACATATATATATATATATATAATTTTTTTCTTGTGTCATGCTTTAAAGAAGTGCACTTATTTTCATGTGTTTGCTAACATACTAAAGCACCTGTAAATTATAATTTTAACTGTAGTATATTATTCAATTTTACATATAAAGTTAATACATTTTAAATGTGCTAAATTTCAACTTGCATAATTTTTGTCAGTATATTTGGCAGTACACTTTAACCATGTTTCAAAGACGATAGTAATTATTATGAAATAATAAGTACGTATGAAATAACATATAAAGATGTACTTAAGTCCTAATTAAGAGGTTCAAAAGGCACTCCTAAATTTCAGCAATTGCATTTAATATAAATTGGAACTGCAATAGATTTTCATTGAAGTGCAATTATCATACAAAATGTCTGAAAACATTACAGTATATTATAAAAGTATATTATTTCTCTAAAATAAAAGTATTTTTACCCTTTTTTTTAAATATGCTAAAGTGGACTTCTTTTCCACAAGGGTCTGTATTTTAAAAGTCTAAATTACTGTTTTCATTCTTGTTTATTTAGACTGACAAGACTGGCTGTGGCTCTTGGGTGGTCAATGTGACAGAATTTGGCTCAAGATTCAGTGGAAATTTACAAGTGAAGTGTAAAGTGGACGAGTCTGGAACAGGTGAGAGTGTTCAACAACTGCTGCTGTCCATTTGAATTCTCCTTAATATAGCAATGAAACATGGTCTTCTGTTCCTCCAGGTATAACTATGTCGGGTACTACCACAGCTACGTTTACCTCTAATAATGTCTATGTCAACTTTGTGGACACACCAAATTCCTACAGGCCTGGCATGGTCTTTAAGGGAAAGGTAACAGTTTCTCCAAAACCAACTCTTCAGTCCAGATGTGTTTTTTTTACAACTATCTTTATAGAGTTAGAACAGTTAGCATAGCCATATTGTGTACAGGAAGCTTGTTTGTGAGCTAATAATTTTATCGTTCTCTACATGTTTTTTAACAGGTTGAGGTCACTAATCAACAGTCCGTTCCGAAGAAAAATGAGCCCGTGATTGTCACTGCAAATTATGGTGGTGCAGTTGTCACTGTGACACTGACGACAGACAGCACTGGTACTGCCAGCTTCTCTTTCAACACTTCAGAGTGGTCAGAAAACCCTGTGTCTTTACAGGTTAGTAGTGTTTTTGTTTTATAACTTGATGTTTACAGTATGTGTATAATTCAGTATACTGTAACATTTTACATGTGCAGTAGAATGATTTGCTAACTTTTTTTTCAGGTCCAATATAACGGAGGTAGAGCGCCGAATGATTTTTGGGGTGATGGTTATTATCCATCAGGCTATCTGTACATAAGACCTTTTCACTCCAAAAGCAAAAGTTTCCTGATGTTGAAGAACGCTCCTAAGAAGCTCAGCTGTAACAGTGATGAAACTGTGGTGGCCAGTTACACCATTCAGGCCAATGCACTGAAACCAGGCCAGAAAAACTTGGATTTCTTCTACATTGTATGTTTAATATTAACACTTTTTAAAAAATTTGTCCATCAATTGCTTGGTTATTCGTTTTATTGCTCAACAAGCTCTTTGACCTTTTTTATGGGAAGCACGATATATCAGTTCCATATTGGTTATTAGCCAGTATTAGAGATTTATTAGTTTTATCGGTATAGGTTTATATTGGATCCTTATAACCTTTATATTATATCATTTAATTGTTCAAGCTTATTGTTACATTTAGATTAATGCTCACTTACATTTAATTTTACTCCGAAATTGTTATTACACTGTTAAATGTAATATTTAGCATATCTAAAAAATGAATAACCATTTTTTCATACTGTACAGTATAACGTTGTGATGACTTTTTAATTTATTTAGACAAAATAGTTTAGACTTTTAATATCAGCAATTTATTGCTGCCATAATATGAAAATAATTGGCCAGAATTTTAATATCAGTGTTTCTGCCCCTTTTTTGGTTCATAAACAGAATTTTTCTAGAAGGTTTCCTTCATTTTGCAGAGTGACTCTGTATTACACCAGGAGAAATGATGATGAAAAAAATCGCAATGATAGTCAAGTTGTAGAGCTGTGTAGCAGTACATAAATGGTCAGACATTAATTATCTACCTTGTGCTTTCCAGGTCCTTTCCAAAGGCAGCATGGCTCAAAATGGCCGTTTGTCCGTAAGTGTGAAGACTGAAAAAGGTACACAGCACATTTAAATGAGCATTTACATTGTTCTGAATAGTGTACAAGTGTATTTTTATGGTCTATGTACTCAGCATGTGCAGGTTTTGTTTTCACAAATGGTCTCTCTCTCTCTTTCCCACATAATAGAAAACAAAGGAGAGCTGACATTCTCACTGAAGAAGACAGCAGCTCTGACTCCATTCGCTCAGGTGGTGGTTTACACAGTTCTTCCCAGTGGAGAAGCAGTAGCAGACAGTATGAACTTCCCTATTGAAGAATGTTTGCCAAACAAGGTCAAAAAAATCCCACATGAAATCCCATTTCAGAATTCAATGTGCCCTTCAAGCTTTTATGTATTTCTTTTTTTTTTAAATCAGGACTGTGTGATGAGACTGTGCTTGTCCTTTTACAGGTGTCTTTAAAGTTCTCGTCTCTCACCGCACTACCTGGAGAAAAGACATCTCTTAACCTGAAAGCCAGTCCTGGCTCCTTGTGCTCCGTTCGGGCCATTGATCAGAGTGTGCTGCTGTTGAGGCCTGAGGCCAAGCTCAATGCAGACTTTGTATGTTATTTCATAACTTACATCACAATTATAACTAATAGATGAGTTTACGAGTTGAATAAGCATGTTTTAATTTCTCAGTTAAAATTTATTTAGATTTTTTGGGGGGTATAAAGTTAAAAAAAAATTATACAGCTGTCCAGATATTATAATGGGGAAAAAAATAGCCTCATTAAAATAATACAATTCTTGAAAAGAAACTTAGTAGTTTGGCATAGCCAATTATTATTATTATTTCTTAAAATAATTTAACAAAACTTATTCAGTGTTTATTAATATAATATTTTATATTAATATATATATAATTATTTTTTTTGTACTAAATTCATGATGTGGGGGAAAAATATTTAATTACTTTTTACTTGGTGGTTACACATGGCATTAGAAATTATTAGCAGTAATAAATAAGTAGTGAAGCATTTTTGTTTAGTATTAAAATTTATTTTGTATTAAAAATATAATAAAAACATTTTAAAAGCTAAATGTGTTATTACTTTTTACTTGGTAAAAAATAATATTTTTAACTGCTTCACAGTTCACAGTTTATTAATCTTTTAAAAAGTTAAAATATATTGTGGTGTAATGAAAAAAAATATATATTTTTTTACTTAATTGGTTATACAACATGATATTACAAATATGATTTCTTAAAAATGTAACTATTTCGGTATTGAAAAAATGTGTATTAATATTTAAAAAGAAATTAAAGCAAAATTCATGAGATGTAATTCAAATATGTTGTTACTTTTTTTTTTACTTGGTTGGTAATACAACATGACATTACAAATATGAAGCCCGTAACTTTTTGTGCTGTAGCGGTTTATAAACAGAACTGCATGCGTCTTGCGGAAGAACATTGCAGCCGGAGCTACTTCTCTCTGTTTATGTCTATGGCGAGTCACGCAGGGACTATGCTCCTCCGCAGCGGTTCCTACCAGACCGGTCTGAAATAGTCCCAATGTAAACACTTATTACAAATGTACCATAATGTTTCAGGGTAAGACAATTACACGGTTTGGAAAATGGATTCATGTTGTACATTCTCATTATATAATTTTTGTAAATCTTGAGCACAAAAAAGTTACGGACAGCAGCTTATAAAATGAAACAATATTTTAATATTGAAAAATATTTTGACAACTGCTTCACTGTTTATTAATATATAAAAAAATTTTTTAAGCAAAAGTCATGAGATCTAATAGATCTAACTTTTTTTTTACTGACATTTTTTTGTTGAAAATGGAACATGTCACAAAACGGCATGATGAAATATATGAATACAAATGAGTACATCTCTAAGAACCGTAAACTATTTTTATGTATTTTTTATGTATTTTTTTATATTATAGATACTTATATGGCACTTTATTAAATGTGTTTTTGTTGTTGTGATAATTAGGCGATTGTATTGTCAATCCTACGGATCAATATCTTATCATTATTCAACAGGTCTTTAGCATGTTACCAGTCCAGATGTTATCAGGGTACCCATACAACATTGAGGAAATGGAGCCTATCCCCTGCCGGTATATCATAGATGTAAATGATAATGCTGATGCTAGAGAGAGGCGCAGGCGTAGAATCTATTACCCTAACTACAACCTCAAAAATGATGTCTACAACATCTTTAGAGTAAGCTATACAACACTTCTTATTTCAGAGGTCTTCCATTGTCGTGTGAGCCTCATTGTACACTATCCATTTTTCTAGGAAGTTGGAATCAGAATCGCTACCAACTCTGATGTGAAAGCACCTGTTGTTTGTAATGAGATGAGGAATGACCTGTTGTTCAGGGAAGGTAAGTAACTTGATTTTGTTTAGATTTGGAAATGCCCATTTTATCTTATAGGATTTACATACTATCAATTCATACAGGTAATGCATTTGATGATGCTAGGGATATGGCCTTTGATGCGGCCCCTTTGGGAATGGGTTTTGGTGCAAATATGAAAAAATCTGCTGAGAAGATCCGCAAATTCTTTCCGGAAACCTGGATATGGGATCTTATCCCTGTGGGGTGTGTATCTTGCACCTTGCACATTTGTATTGCTATTTGGATTACTGTATATAGTATATACATCACCGTCTTTTTTAATTATACAGAAGCACTATATGTTTTTCAATTAACCAGGAAATCAGGATCTGTGGATGTTGCAAAGACTGTCCCGGACACTATCACTAAATGGGCAGCAGGGGCTTTCTGCACATCCCCTGTCGGGTTTGGACTGGCCCCCAACATTGATTTCACTGCTTTCAAGCCCTTCTTTGTGAGCCTCATCCTCCCTTACTCTGTTATCCGTGAGGAGACGTTCACTCTCAAAGCCTCTGTATTCAACTACCTCCCCAAATGTATCATGGTAAGCCCCCATAATTCGCATGTCCTGGAGTGGTTTTGCAAGCATTTGTAGTAAAACCATTTCCTGCAGGCTGGCTATACAAATCTATGTGTCTTTTAATAAAGGTGAAGGTCACGCTGGCAGACTCACGGCAGTTCACAGCTCAGCCGTGTAAAGGTTGCACATACACTCAGTGTATTTGTTCTGAAGAGAGCAAAACCTTCCAGTGGATTGTTACACCTTCTGCCCTGGGTAAGCCAGATACTTTTGACTTCTATGTATATGAGCAAGAACAAACAGCAATTTCAATTTAATTTCAATTTGGTTGCACAAATTGAAAAGTTTATTTCATGTTTGAACATGTTTAGCGCCAGGGCTTTGTATCACGCTTAAAAAGGGAATGTCTTAAAGGGACATAGTTCACCATAGTTAATTGTCGTTCCAAACCTGTTTTTATTTGTTTCATCTGCTGAAACATAAGAAGATATTTTGAAGAATGTTGGTAACCAAACATGTTTTGGTGCCGTTTGACTTCCACTGACTTGTATTTTTTCATATAATGGAAGTCAATGGGAACCAAAACATGTTTGGTTACCAACATTCTTCAAAATATCTTTTTATGTCCCACAGAACAAAGAAAATCTTACAAGTTTGGAATGATATGAGTGAATAATGATCATTTTTGGGTGGATTATCCCTTTAACACATCCTGCCTAGACTGTCACAGAGTTTGTTATTGCAGGCCCCAGTGCACTTTGGTACTTTTGTAACTTAAATCCACACAGAGGATCATTGTGTAGGGGTGTGTGTTTTACAGGAAAGGTGAACATCACAGTGCGCGCTGAGGCGGTGAAGACCCGAGAACTGTGTGGCAATGAAGTGGTGACTTTACCGGAAAAGGCAGAATTGATACTGTGATGCAGAGCGTTCTGGTGGAGGTACGTGCCTTTACTGTATGTAAGCGCTCTGAACAGGCTTACTGAAACCATGTGACTCAATCTCCAAAACCAAGCTATCAAGTCAACATGGAATGAAAACGTTACATAATCACTTTCCCAACACACATTCCTTTGTCATACTGTGTTTGAGCAATGCACATTATTCCAAAGGAAAATAGTATTATTTTATTTTTAGATAATAGCTATTGGATATTGTTTTGGGTCTTTGTAGAATAGTTAACAGAATGCACATAACATTAACTAAGCATGTAAAATCTGTCTGTCTCAGGCGGAAGGAACTAAACAGTCGGTCACTCAGAATGAACTCATCTGCTTAACAGGTTAGTAGCATTACAGTGTGTTGTGTTGTCTATTTTAATTAATAACATTTTTTAAGTATTCCAGCTTTAACAGAAGTTAAGGTTTGTAAAATGCTGCCAATTACCAAAGATAATCATTTGGACATTCACTTTTTTTTTTAAATGAGCAAATATCCCTTTTACAGTAATGTACTTACAGTGCAAGTCTATGGACCTGGTATTATGATGTGTTTTGGTCTATCTGATCACAAGTAGACGAGGGATACCCATTCACGTTTACACCTGGTTTCTTTTGTCTGCTTTTGACTACTTCTTGTCCTGATTTCTTTTGAGGGGAGAGGTCCTCTTCTATTCTATGGGTGCCTAAATTTATGGCCATTTTCAATCTAATTGATGAAAGTTTAAGTCCCATCTGGCTAGTGTGCTTCCAATAATGTTTACGTGTTAGGTCCGTAGGCAGAGTGCAGGCGGTCTTCTGTGGCTGTTGGAATGCATTCGAGCACATGAGCAATCCATTCGAATGCTTTTATGGCTACCTCCGGAAGTGGTCGAAGGTGGATAAGCTCAAAACATTTTAGACCCTGGTGTTGCCCACTTGTGATCCGTTCGGATTGCATTTTCAATTCCACATCGAATTTTGCAACGTTGAAAAATCGCAAGTGTCTTAAAGGTATGGCAGACTGATAGTGGCCAAAATGGTTACTGCAGTCCAAATTCAAAATATTGGCGATCGCTGTTTCCTCCTCAGATTCGATCCTCACGAATGTTGCCAACTTGAGAACACACTATTTTAATTTTAATTTGAATATGCTCTCGTTCATAGATATTTTTTGATGGATGCCGAGGCTTTAGATCGGGTAGAATCTGTGATCATTGACCCAGTTTGTTTGCTGGCTTCCATGGCTGCTGCAATATGCTGTTTTCCACCAACTGGCAACCTGGGGCGTCGAAATAGTATTGGGTAAACTAGCAGCTTGCGGTAGTGCACAGACCAAAACAAAAACAGACATTCTGATATGGAACGCACATTTCAATGTAGAATAACTGGCTGTAGCATTGTTTTTCTAAGAAACGAGTAGGTGAATTTAACATGTTTCTGCATATTATGGTATTTTTATGCTTTTGTAAAGTGAAAAACTTACATACAGCACTTTTAACGGTGAGTGAAAATGCAGTTACAAAAATAACATTTAAATGTTCATTTTGCTACAATTTTTGCTAACATATCTAATAATTTTAATACATTTTCATTTTGCAATGTAAAAATATATGTTTAAATTATGTTAAAAGTAGTGTAGAAAATAGAAAATGTTCATGTTCATCAATTATTTAATTTGAATTAGCATTTTGCTCCAAACTTTACACTTTTGGTATGAAAAATGTAAATTTAAATACAGAATTACATTATCTTTTTGCATCTTATATTTAAAATTGAATATTGCTACCCATAAGCTTCCATACCTATGAGGCAAGGCATTGCAATGGATAAATGTTCAAATGAAAAAGTTTCAAAAAGAATTCCAGTTTTTACCCTGTTAAACGTTCCTGCACGTTTTGAGAAATGAGAGAAAATGGTTAAATACAGCATCAGCATGTGTTTTGACTTTTTTTTTTTCTCTATTCCATTAGACAATGCACAGGAGACATCGGTCTCTCTCACTCTACCCAACGTTTTTGTCAAGGATTCTGCCAAAAGCTTTGTCACTGTTCTGGGTGAGCCAAAACATATGCTAGGAAATGTACATGATGTACATTCATTGCTGCATCATATTAGCATATACAGATGAAATACTATGTAAATAATATAATTCCTCTCAGTAGAAGGTTTTCTGATTTTTAATTTGTAATTATGGTTGTATGCTCTTGGGACCATAGGTGATCTGATGGGTCGTGCTTTGAAGAACATTGGTAATCTGTTGGCTATGCCGTACGGCTGTGGAGAGCAGAACATGCTGCTTTTTGCCCCTAATATTTACATCCTTCAGTATCTGGAGAGCAGCAGGCAACTCACTCCTGAGATTAAAGACAGAGCCAGAACTTTCCTGGAGAGCGGTGAGGAAATCTGTTGTGAAATAAAAGATTATTAATGTATTAATGCATCTAACAGAACAGTAAATACTATTTATAAATACATATAAATGTATATAGTTTTAATGGTTAAGAGATCAATACTGTTAGGAATTTATTGTTTGCAATCTATTTTTGGCAGTAAAAAAAAATACATTCACATTTTAACAATATATCAACTTGCAGACAATTAGTTATTTGGTTTAGAATTTTTCAAGCTAGCTTACCAAAGCTCTCGTTGCATCATTCATCAGCTGGATTTGATTAATAAACTCATAACCAGTGTTGGTAAGGTTATTTTGGAAATGTAATAGGTTACAGATTACAAGCAGATTACAGATTACTCTTTAAAATGTAACTATTGTAACTATTTAAATAACTTTATTAAAGTGATGTAACTGATTAACAGTTGAAAAACATTGTTAGAAATTTAGAAAAGTAATTAAATGTAATCATTTTCAAACATTTAAACCAGGCACTATCTAAAAAACAAAAAGTTACATTCCACCCAAAATATTGTTTCGACTCAATGACCAATCGTTGTGTTCATAGTTTAAATGACAGGAGGCATCATGCACATTTATAAACAGGCAAAGAAGCAAATTAATATTATTTAACATATCCTAGCTTTTTATAGAAAATATTCAGATGTAACCCACTCATTGAAATCAACATTAACATTTTCATAATAACTGTAATTTAATTATACATTTTTAGTTTCTCCCCAGCACTGATTGTATCTTAATGAGTGAAATATTGTACTAATAACTTCACTATAATATTCAAAAAAAAAAAATCCTTCTTATGTTGCAGGCTATCAAAGAGAGCTGACTTACAAGCATTATGACGGATCTTACAGCGCTTTTGGGGCGAATGATCCTTCTGGTAATACCTGGTGAGTCTGAAACAGAGACACTGAAAGCATTCAGTTGCTTAACTTAGGCCTTACCATGTGGTTTCCTGCTTCCCAAATGTGGATTTAATGGCCTTCTGGTCAGAAGGTGTTTTTAGTCCACATGGACTTTATACACAAGGAAACTTTCTGAAAACTATTAAGGCGGATTTACTGAAGTGTGGGAATTTGACAGCGATTTCTATTGTTTCCTCAGGCTAACTGCATTTGTGATGAAGGCTTTTGGTGGGGCAAAGCAGTATGTATTTATAGATCAGACCAACATCAACCAGGCAAAGGACTGGCTGGGTCAACAGCAGAAGGACAACGGCTGCTTCGCCTCTGTTGGGAGGCTTTTCCACATTGATATGATGGTGAGATCAGGAGAGTCGTGCTCAGGTCCTTTATCTGCTCCTGAAAAATATCTTAAACCAGCCTAAGGTCACAGTTGGTTTGATCAGGTCTAGCTGCCCTGTTGAAAAAAAAACCCAGCATATGCTGGTTAGGTATGTTTTGAAGCATAGCAGCTGGTCAATTGCTGGTCCTAAGCTGTTCCTAAGAAACTAGCTCCAACTCAGGACCAGCTTATAATCGGCTCAGAACCAGCTTAAACTAGCTCATGACCAACCAAGGACCAGCATAAACCTGCTCAAACCAGCTGCTTCAAAACATACCTAACCAGCAAATGCTGTTTTTTTTCCCAACAGGGTGGTCTCCTAAGCTGGTAAGGTTTTCTTTATAAGAGTTTTGGAACACCGGCTTGTCTAGGGAGTTTTAGTCCAGATGTTATTTTTTCTGGAAGTTTTTTTAGCAGGGATATTACATCAAGCCTGTAAAACACTCTTCATCAAGGTTTCATTTGATAGGTTTGACAGCATACATGAACCGAACATTGGTATCTGCAGGGCCTTTCTTTTGCGCTGTGCAGTAGGGGCTTATTGGATAATCATGTTTTATACAACAAGTCTGTGTGTGCTCGGGAGGCAGTTGAAATATGTCCATAGATTTCACTTTTTCAGATTCAACTACTTCTTAATTTTTGAAGACTATAGTGAGCTCATACTTCTGTGTGCTTTCACTACAAAATTTTGGCTTATTTTCAATATCTCTTCCTGTTTAAAACAAGATTACATAAAGGTCTGTAGGATAATGTGACATGTTTTCAGAGGACATATCTTAAAGGGGTTATGGAATGGCTTTTTTGTCTGAGGTCAACTTATGATGTTTGCGTGGTTTTTACATTCAAAAACATCATAAAGAAAAAGTAATAGGCTATTTTCTTCCCTGGTTTTGAGCTAAGCTCTTGAAACGCTCTGTTTTTATGGGTGTGCCGCATTAAACACTTGGAAGTAAACGCTCACTACTATGATTGGATAACAGTTTTGCATATTATAATGAGGGTCTTGTTTTGAAAACTTCCAATGTGGAGAAACGGCAACCGATTCGCCCGACAGGGCTCGCAAAATCAAGCTCAAAACACAATGATTTTTCTCTCATCCACCCGCAAATAATCGGAATGTTATATTTTATTATTTAGCCGGCCCGATCGGTGGATATAACCACAAACCGTTCATGACTAAAACACACACGCACACACCTACAAGCTAAGTACGTACATTCAGCAAAACTTCACCTCGGACCAATCAGCATGTGCAAAATTTTCGCGATTGTTATTTTGCCTTCAAATGTATTGTCATTGTATTTTCTTTTTTTTCTTTCTTTTTTTTTAACTGCCAAAAACAGACTGCAAAAAATAATTTCCTAACAGTATTGATCTCTTTACCATTAAAACTATACATTTATATGTATTTTATATGTAATTTAGTGAGGTTCGTGTTTAAAATGCACTGTTTAAGCTATGTAATAAGTTGTATCGTTTGAAAACTGAAATCAATTTTAGAAAAAAAAAGTTCTCAGATCACGTTCTTCAAAGAACGATTTTTTTACTAATGTCATCTGCAAGAGTAAGGATTCAATCTTCTGATTTTCTACATATAAAATAGAGAAATACATATCAAATACAGTTTCAGAAAAAATATGATTCGGAGAGGTAATGGATCATTTATGGAAGGAAAACGGCGCTTTAGTCTGGTGGTACTGAATTTCACACTCTGGAAATGTCAGTTAGATTGGCAATAAACGGAGGAGATTGAAGTGCTGAAGATAGGATGGATCTTTGATGACGCTTTTGCTCTCACAGGGTGGCGTCAGCGATGAACTCACTCTCTCTGCATACATCACTGCAGCACTGCTGGAATTAGGCGTTCAGAACTCGGTGAGTAAGGGATGGACTCTAGTAGTCACAGATCAATTTAACTCAATACAGATAATGTGACTAATGAAGGAAGCAGACACTAATTAAGTCTTTTGTGTGCTGTGTAAGGATCCCATGGTGGTGAAAAGCCTTGCATGTCTAAGGGAGGCTTCGCGTAACAATACCAACACTTACGTCAGCGCCTTGCTATCCTACACATTCACTCTTGCTGGAGATGTGCAGATGAGGCAGAACCTCATCTCCAACCTGGACAGGCAGGCACAAAGACAAGGTACCATTCACCTTTAGATTATGTGCGAAATTTAAATTTTTAAAAGAAAGACTGATACATTTTTCTATTTAAAAAGGCTTTTCTGTTTTGCCTTTGCTAAATTGATTAATTGACATATACTTCACTAAAGCCAAGAAATTCACATGAATTTAAAGGTCTAGGTTATCCCATAATGAAAATTCTGGCATTAGTTACTCACCCTCATGCCGTTCCAAACCTGTAAGACTTTCGTTCATCTTCTGATCACAAATGAAGATGAAACAAATGAAACTTTTTATTACAAATTTTCTATGGACCCCTAGTACCCATTTCCAAATTAGTACCCTATTCTAAATTATAGTTAAACACTAATATTAGCTTTTAATAAACATATCGACCTCAGTGTTCCAGTCTTATGGGTTCTTGCTGTTATCACTTCAGGTGTTGGACGATATTGGACACTGGCTAATAATAATGCACAGCCGATAGGCTCTGTGGAGGTAGAGATGAGTGCCTACGTGTTGCTGGCACTGCTCTCGGGACCCTCACTACCTGGATTTGGACTGAGCTACTCTGCTGGCATAGTGCACTGGCTAAGCAAGCAGCAGAACGCCTATGGAGGATTCTCCTCTACCCAGGTAATGTTATTCATCTCATGCAGGGTTTTTTTTAGACCCCTCTCAGCCGTTATAAAGTATTTTATCATTATTGACTGGTGTCAATAAGTGGTGTCGCTCTCCCTCTCTTGCTGTGAACAGGATACTGTAGTAGCACTCCAGGCCCTCGCTAAATACAGTGCTGCCACTTTCAATCCAGAAGGATCCATTACCGTCACTGTGACCTCCTCCTCAGGGCAGAAAAACCAGTTCACCGTGAACCGGAACAACCGTCTGCTTTACCAGGAGAAACAGCTGCAGCCAACTAATGGCACATTCAAGCTCAAAGCAGAAGGCAAAGGCTGTGTGTTTGTGCAGGTATGTGCGCTGCCTCTTATGTTGCACAGTTTGAGAACTTAAACGGATAGTTCACCCAGAAATGAAAGTTGTCATTACTCACCCATGTATGACTTTCTTGTATGGATCATATATGGAAGTCACATGACATGAGGAAGAGTACATGACTTAAGTTTCATTTTTGGGGGGTGAGTTATTCTTTTAAAAGCTACTGAAAAGGATTCAATTGATGAAATCCTTCTTTTGTTTGTCTCTCAGTTTGCCTTGAACTACAATATCCCACCTCCTCCAAACTCGTTGGCCTTCAGCGTCAAAGCAAATACTGGAGTTTGCAACAACACAAGGAACGGAGCTTTTACATTAACCACCACTGTCCGGTGAGCCATACTGTTATTAGAAACAATTCTTACTGTCTTAAAGGCACAATATGTACGATTTTTGGACTAAAATATCCAAAAACCACAAGAACAACATTAACATCTAGCTCACTGCAGTGTGAATAAGTGTCTCATAGTAGCCGCAGAGCGAACGCACAGAGAAGAATTATAACATAAATTTCAACACTAAAATAATGTATTGCTGCGTACGCATGACTAGAAAAAGCAAAGCGAAAGCGGACGTCTGCTGCATAATAAAAGCTCCGAAATCCAGGCGCCATCAAGCTATGCCTTTGTTTTGAATAAGCGACCTCTAGCTGCGAAAAATTACATATTGTGGCTTTAATGAATGGAAACAGCCCTCATGACAATAATCATTTTAACATAAATTTACAAATGTTATTTGTTAGATAATTTTTTTTATTTAAATGCTTGCTATACATGCACATTCATTCACATTGCACAAAGTTTGGTGTAAAAAAATCCTGAAACCTAAAAATGTATTGGTCATCATATATAAATAGGTCCTTCTCAAAAAAGTAGCATATTGTGATAAAAGTTCATTATTTTCCATAATGTAATGATAAAATTAAACTTTCATATATTTTAGATTCATTGCACACCAACTGAAATATTTCAGGTCTTTTATTGTTTTAATACTGATGATTTTGGCATACAGCTCATGAAAACCCAAAATTCCTATCTCAAAAAATTAGCATATCATGAAAAGGTTCTCTAAATGAGCTATTAACCTAATCATCTGAATCAACTAATTAACTCTAAACCCCTGCAAAAGATTCCTGAGGCTTTTAAAAACTCCCAGCCTGGTTCATTACTCAAAACCGCAATCATGGGTAAGACTGCCGACCTGACTGCTGTCCAGAAGGTCATCATTGACACCCTCAAGCGAGAGGGTAAGACACAGAAAGACATTTCTGAACGAATAGGCTGTTCCCAGAGTGCTGTATCAAGGCACCTCAGTGGGAAGTCTGTGGGAAGGAAAAAGTGTGGCAAAAAAGCATTGAAGCAGTCATTTCTGCAAAAGGATTCCCGACCAAGTATTGAGTGCATAAGTGAACATAATTATTTGAAGGTTGACTTTTTTTGTATTAAAAACACTTTTCTTTTATTGGTCGGATGAAATATGCTAATTTTTTGAGATAGGAATTTTGGGTTTTCATGAGCTGTATGCCAAAATCATCAGTATTAAAACAAAGGAAAAAAGTCTACCATGAACATACGTTTTTTCTTATGTTCTAATCAAAGAAAAAGCGGAATGAACTGCACAGCACATAAAAATCATTTACAATAAACACTACAATATTACATAAAAAATAAGAACGGTCAATTTTGATTTCATGGCACAACTCCCAACCCCCTCCCAGAAATTAATACTTTTATTTTGTATTACACTGATAAAAAAACAGACCTATAATGTTCCAAAAAAATTATAATAATGTGAAATGTTTCTTGAGCAGCAAAGCATATTAGAATGATTTTTGAAGGATCGTGTGACACTGGAGAATGGAATAATGATGCAGAAAATTCAGCTATGCTGTTACAGGAATAAATGTAAAATTAAAAAATGAATTTTAAATTATAATAATATTTTACAATATTACTGTTTTTACAGTATTTTTGATCAAATACTGATGCAGCCTCTGTGAGCATAAGAGACTTTAAAAATAAATAAAAAATCTTACCAAAATCATACTTTTTAATGATAATGTATATAAAAATCAATCTAAAATATATGTATAGAAGTCCTGCAGACAGCTGTAAAAATTCCACTTGGAATTATACTGCTTAATTGTGAAATATAAGGAAATTAATTAGTAACCTAACTTATACATTTGATTCTAGAATAAATGAATGAAAATTGAACCTCCTTTATGACCTAATAGACTTTTTGCTGTCTGTCAGACTACATACAGGACAATGTGTGGTTGTGAACCCTGTTTGTGACTGTTGGAGCGATTGTATGACAGGTATAACGGCTCACGAGTGGAGACCAACATGGTGATCATTAACATCAAGCTGCTGTCTGGGTTTAAGCCGGATGAGACGTCTCTGCAGGCTGTGAGTGACACTTGAAGGGCTCTGGTTCTCTTTTGATCTCAAGTAGTGCAGCCAGTGTTTGATTCGCTCTCATGCCCTCCCTTTGTCTCCTCAGCTAAAGGGAGACCCCACTGTCAAACGCATGGATCTGGATGAGGATCATGTCATTATATATTTAGATGGGGTGAGATTATTTGTTTTATTCAAATACCTTGAGGGGATTGAAACCTTTTTGTAATGAATCGCTTATATTTTGACACTAAAAGAGATCAATTCAATATGGAATCAAAATGAACCCTTTGTACTTCACACACATTCTTACGTCCGTGCCCCATAGAAAATAAGTCTCTTCGTAATCTTGCATCAAAATGACTTTTTGTTCTTGTCCAGTTGAAAAAGCAGCAGATGCAGACCATCAGCCTTCTGCTCCTGCAGGACGTACCGGTGCAGAACCTGAAACCGGCTGTGGTGAAAGTCTACGATTACTACAAGATCAGTACGTGTTTATTATGAATCGACGTGCGCTCTAAAAAGTCTGAAAGGAAGGGTTTTCATTATAAACCAGGCAAAATGATAATAAAATATAAGTAAAAATAAATCTTAATGTTTAAGATTTATATTGTTTATAAATCTTAGTGACATCATGATATAAGTGTTGGGTAATTGTGCTTCACGAGCCTGTATTTAATCTTAGCATAATGCATTTTCATTTTATTTGGGCAAGCACAACAATATAGTGCACAAAAACTATGTTGTGTTTCTGTTCCTCCAGGTGAAGTGGCTGTGATTGACTACACCTCCCCGTGTGCATAAACAGTACTGTAAGTACAGTAATTGTTGACCAGGTTATATAAATAATTGAAGACCCAAATAATTGAAGTCCATTTAAAGACATTTATAATGTTCCAAAAGATTTCTATTTCAAACAAATGCTATTCTTTTTAATTTTCTATTTATCAAAGAATCCTGAAAAAATACCACAGTTTCTACAAAAATGTGTAATGTGCTAAATGTAGAATTCAGAAACCTTTGTTATTAGCAACACACACCGGTGGCCATTAAGTGAACTGCATTTAGCAACTTACAGTATAGAGGGTATGCATTGAGGTCACTTTTTTTCCTGCTGGAACACGCCCCCTCTGCGGGACTGAGTGGCAGAAGAGCTGCTGCATGACTGGATTTAATAGGGGAAGACACGAGTAAAACAAACGATTATCAGTTTACACTAAAGGTTGGACTCGATATATAGAGTTCCTTAAAACTTACAAATAGATATTGAAATTCAGCCAGGAATCGTGTATTCCTGACATTTATATGAGCCTGATTTCGATACATAAATATTTATCACTGTCAGTCATCACAATTTTGAGAATGAATCATGCATGTGGGCCTATGTATTGAAAATGTTATTTTATTCAAATTCTGAATATAAGATAGGCCTATTAATTATTATTTTAATATCAAAACAATTGAAATTGAATCATTTGATGAACGCATATACAGATGCGCACTGGTTCTTTTGCCAACTCTTTGGCTAATAATATGCTATTTTTACAAAGAAAACTGATCCTAGACCAGCAGTTATGGGCAGCTTTTCCCTCTAAAAGCAATCAGTGGTAGAAGCAGCAACAAGCGGCAGTGCTTTGAGTGAGAAAATTACACGCTATTATCAAGTCTGTCTCCCTCGGTCTGGAGGGGGGCACAGTGATATCCATTTGGGGGCCGTAACTGCAGTCACTCCAGCCGATGGTGACGTCACGTGCATACTCTCTATTGCTCGTGCTCACACTCATGCACATGTAATGTACAAGAGACCGAATCTGATTCAATACCCTGATATACTCACAGCAAAGCTTGTGTTCATTCTTTGTTTAGAAGTAAAAAGAAGTTGAAAATACCTTTACACACGATTATACGGTTAGCTAACATCAGGGGCCTCAAAAATGTTGTATAGAAACCATCCAACATTTGATCTTACGATCATTTCTCAAATGTGCGATTCAGAGAACGTTAAGTGAAATGTATAAATTGCAAACAATCTTGAAATTGTGCGCAGCTGAATGGTTTCCGATCTCTTTTGTAAACGCTGCCTAATTAATGTCATTAACATATAAAAGAGCACCAGTCAATGTCCAAACCTTTAATTGAGAATTTAGATTTCAAAAATGCAATACCACCGACTCTTTGCCACAAGGAAAACTGTGTATGAAGAAGGTCTTTTTTCGCAGCTTTCATTGGTCAAGGAGCGCCCAAGAGGATATTTGACTGACATGTAATGCAACCAATCACAGTTTGTTTTGTTCTGCGTCATGTTTATGGGTGTGAAAATGTAAAGTCGATGTCCCTGCAATAACAGACCGCCGTGAATCTTGTATGTATGTGCTGCGCGCTTTCCTCTCAATAACATAATAAACACAACTAAAATGACAGCGGTGAGAAAACAGCAGTTTAGAAAGCATCTGATCATAGCGATGTGAATGTTTGCACAAACTCTGTGATTCACCGGCATCATGTTGACAGATGAGGTCATTAAAATTGTTATGATAGTTTGAATATAAAGTTGAGATGATAATTTGTCTTTGCATGATATGAGATTTTTCGGCATTATCATGAACATAAGCATTCGTTTCATGTCATAGAATGTCATCCTTTTGATTTTCCCGCAAAAACATCCCAAGTCCTTTACATAAAAATCAGTCTACAGGCTTCGATAGACAACCTAGTTTGTGAAGGTCTAGGTTTTAAGTTTCATTACAAGCTGTTCATATAAAAATATATAAATAAAAGAAAAAAATATATATATATATATAGCCCCTTTAAACTGTTTTCAACATTGACAATAATAATAACTGTGTCTTGAGCACCAAATCAGCATATTAGAATATGTATGTGGCTTTGATAAAAAGTAATATGTTGTTTTTCAGGTTATCTGAAGTGCTGATGGCGAGACAGATGCTCTGGAACATATAAAGACAGAATTAAGACTTACATTTAGGCTGTTATTCTATAACTTTCTTCTAAAATTGTCTTCTAAGATCAAAAATATAGCATCACTGATTATGTATTTTAGTTGCTATTAAACAATTTGACAGTTTTTGCAAATGAAACATTTGCGTCCTGTAATTATTTATTATTTACATGTATAATCATTGCTGTATATAATGTCTGCATCTTAAAGGGATAAGCCAGACCTTATAGTGCATATTAGCCCTCTGATGCATGAATTAAATCACAACCCAACCCACATTTCAAAACACTTGACATTTTTAGAAGTAGAACTGATAGGTTGTGGATTAATTCATCTCTTCTACTGGTTCATCATCTAAAGCTTTAAACAAGATTTTATCGCCAACACATAAAAGCTGCTTTCAAACTTTTTGTTTACTGTTGTAACACCCAATGATATCTGTATATCGCTTTCCCCCTTGAGTCTTTCAAAGAGTCAAAAATTGTTTCAAAACCACTCAGATTCTTGATACTCTCTTCTTAGCGGCAATAATTCATCTTTTAAAATGCCTGTTAACTTCAGTAATATTATGTTAGAATGCTAATTGTGAATATTCTCCTACTGCTGCCCACTGCAACGGTGTCAGTTTCACTGCGTTCCAGGAATTACCAAATAATTTCAGTAAACTATCCCAACAAATTGCATCAGCGAACAACTCACTTCAGAGAGACTACAGTGTACAGTAAACCACAAACAGTTCAATAAGTATTGCCTACATATTGCTCAAAGACTGAACTGATACTCACTAACTTTTTCCTCTCAAAGTATGAATTCTGAAGAGATTTAAATTGTTTTTAGGGCTGCCATATTTAGTTATATCCTCCATGTGAAAGGCAGTACTTAATTTTTTTAAATCTCTTTCCCCACCAGCGTTTAAAAAAAAAGTTGCCAGCCACCTCCAATCATTTTCACAAAATTTTAATGGCCCCCTATCTGAACATGCAATGTATCAAAAGAGAAACAGAGACATTGCTTTTAAACAACAACAACAAAAAATCTAGCTTCATGCATTTATTTTTATTTTTTTATCAACGCGTGAATGTGGGTAAGTTACATATTGTCAAAGACTACACCAGGATCAGATTCAGTACGATGATCAAAACATAGATGGAGTAGATCGAGTCCATCAACACCCCTAATGCTTCACATTTCATTGAGTAACATCAGGCATTAGGTTTTGATTGGTATGCTGTAAAATGTTGATGACAGCATTATTTTACATATGCATATGATTACATATGATATCGCTTGTTTCTGCTTCTTCTTCGTCTTTGTTTTGATCAGGAGATTCAGTACTCTTTCAGAAGATGTGTCAGAAGATATATAACAGTGAAAGCAATTGGTACATTTTCAAACCTCTTCGACTAATATCACAACAAAGTCATCAAAAGTGCACTTTTTCAAACATTTCAGCATATTTTCAAATTTGTTCTTACAATACACAAAATCACAAATTATCCTTTCCGCAACACAAAACGGGCCTAAGTATATAAATGTTTCATTCACAGTAACTGCCTTTCATAAAACTCTTACTATCAAACTTTTCATTTGCATTTTGTTATTGTTCAGTTATTTAACCTGAATCAATGAAACATTAGGTACATCATGATGATTTAATAAAATTTGTTTGCAATTTCCGATATAGATAACCATTTGTTATGAAATTCATTTTGAGTTTGAGTGTGAGTGTGAGACAAGATGTTTCATGTTTTTATGTTTTTTTCTAACCGGGCCAGTGGTTCAAATCTTGCTCTGCCCGGACCCACCACAATAAATAAATTAAATTAAATATGCCTAGTTATTGTTTTCGTTGTTTTTATCTATATAACCCTAAATAAGGTTATGACTCTAGAAACTACTAGCCTAACTCATATACATTTTAAATATTGTTGAAGACAGTCAGTAATTAAATAAGAACAAATAATCAAATTATGAGCAACACACAAATAAATACAACAGAACAACAATACAAATTAAATGTAGTTTTTTTTAGGCTTTTCATGTAGGTCTAAACTAGATAGTCAGGTACAGAAATTAATATCGAGACATCACTGCATAGTCTTCACTGTATATTTCACTGTTATACGTTAGGGGGCGCTATTACGCATCGAGTACAGAATCTCCTGATCAAAACAGGCGAAGAAGAAGCAGAAACGAGCAGTCTCAGAATCAGATCAGATGCATTTGACAAACAATTCGATCGTCAACAATGGGCTGCTAGAAAACTGCCTAATGTTACTGAATGAAATGTCGTCCCAGGACGAGCTACAGGACTGTGAAGCTTCGGGTGTTGATGGACTCGATCTAACGCCCATCTGTGTTTGATCATCGTTCGGAATCCCATCTGGATGTAAGTTAATCTTTGACAAAAACGCCATTTTCTCAGCTTTTTGCTCAAAATGTTGCTTTTTTTTATGAAACTTACCCACATTTAAGTGTTGATGGAAAAAAGAAAGTATGAATCTAGAATAAAACAGGGGTCTGTTCTTTCTGTTGATATATTGCAGGTTCAGAATTTCATACAAGATATTCTGTGGGCCACGAAACTTGTAAAAACGTTCAAAAACGCTAACGTTAGCGGTGACTGGCAAATTATGTTTGCGTTCACCTAAGACATCACCGACTATGTTCACGTTGGTACTCGACAAGAAAGGCATTTTGACAATTTAGTGTGAATATTCGCGCGCTGTGAAACACGTGGCAGCGCCCCGTGTGAGTAACGGAGCAAACTGACAGACAATTTCTCGTCTATTTGCGCTTGAATATTTAAATTGACAAGGCTAACAAATGCGCAAATTATCGACTTTCGTAAAGAAGAAGCACTGGCCCGAGTAACGTAACGTTAGGCAGGTTCCGTCAACTATCCCGAGTGTATTTCACGCTGAACACTGGCCATCGGGCAATCCTTAAAGTACGAATCCTGATAGACCAGGATAGAGCCTAAGGGAGAGGAAGCAGTCAATGACTATAAGATCAGATACGCATCAGAAGGGAGACAGTTGGCATCAAATACAGCATTTTATATTACAGTATGCCATGTGATACCGTAAACAGATTACCATAGAGACCGACCGGTGCAAGTCACCCTTATGAAGGTCAACTACAGTACAGTGAGCACAGTTACTGTATTTCCAGCAAACTCTGTTCAGTTCTAGCACAACCTCATATCAGTTTCATAACTTCACACCTTTTGACAGCATACTGGATTTATGGCATGGATAACTTATGTAATGTAATTGTATTTTCAGTGTGGCCTGAAGGCTGTGTTACTGTAATTATTTCAGCAACAGGGGTGTTTTGAAACATGTTGCTGTTGAATGAACTGATTGTTAAAAGTACTACATTGGAAGAAGATCATACTGCTGTGTGTTGATGATTAAACCTGATGTTCTCATTGCACATTACAGTAATCTTATGTTGTGAAACAATCATTAGCTGTGTGATCTGTTTGGACTAAGAGTACTCTTGTACTAAGAGTTCTGAAACACCTTACCTGAAAATTGAAGTAAAAAAAAACAAAACTGTGTTATAAGGCAAAATGTAACTTTAACTTATAACTTAATATAATTAATATATATTTAATATAACTTAATATAATGCACACATTAGTGTGGTCCACAATGCAATGTAAACAATTAAATGATTAACTTTGCATGGTACCCCTTAGTTCTTTTACCCTTCATATAACAATGACTCCTGCCAAGTTTTATTGAATTTGAATGGCGTTCAGAGGTTTCTGTTGGTCATGCAATAATAGGGTATGATGTGTTGGATTATTCTATTTATTTTACTATTTTCATTAGTAAATAAGTCAAATAAGTTTTACTTATGATTGCACATTTATATAATTAGTACAAATTCAGTGGTATATGGTAAACAAACCTATTAAGCTCAAGTACCCATTAAAGGTAGGGTAGGTAAGAATTATCTAAAACACTTTTGTCCAAATTTGTTTAAACTTTCTTTATATGTCAATACATAATTAAAATTTAAGTAGTCTGAAAAAGAGAGTATAAAAATCGAGTGACTCCAGACTTTTTAATCTGCAATAAACACCGCTCATTATTTTCGTTCGGGACGAATCAAGTGATCGGCTTGGGCGGCTGTCACTCTCTCTCGCTACCATGTCCTTGTCCTCGAGCCGACGATGCGGTACTTGTCTCCGGAGTGTAGTCCTCATCAGAGTCAGCAATGCTTTCATCATGGAAACTCTTACATGCAAAACACCATTTACCTATGTTATGAATCTTACACGAAATTCATCTTCATCACAGTATAACTGATGTTATTGTAAAAACATGTATCAATGCTACCCGTTTTTAGCTTTGCCTTATAAATATAACTAGCTCGTTACCGAATCAAACAAAAATGTATTTTAAACTTTACCAGTAGGCCTATCGGTATTCTAGCTTGATAGTGAGTACTAAAAGACATCTTATTTGTTTAAAGTTAGATTTTTTATTACATGTGATTCTGACATGATGTCACTACATGCACTCCGCTCGTCTCAGGTGAATAATGCGTCTTCCAGCGTGTTTGTGTGTTTTGGGGGCGTGGCTTTGGAAAGAGCCCAGAAGGGAGAAGGTGGAGTGAATGGAAATAATGAGCTGTCTTTAAAATGAGCTGTCGTGAGAGGTCTACACAGACACTTAATTTTTATACTTTCTTTTTCAGAGTACTAACATTTTAATTATGTATTGATATATAAAGAAAGTGAAAACAAGTTTAACCAATTCTTACCTACCCTACCTTTAAGCACACTACTATCTTTTGAGCTCAGATTATAAAAAGAACAAAAATTATTTATCATCCTACTTGATGTCTTAGCAGTTGATGTGTTTGTTACTATACCTCTTGTCATGTCAAGCTGATCAGATGATTGCACTCTGAGATATGGGTATTCATGTGTTCACACTGCCTGAGGGTCATTTTGAAAGCTGTCTGAAAACTTTCACCTGAAGAGGAGCCCCTTAAATGTGCACTTTTTTTCCAGATGTTTAAGCCTTAATCTTGGATAAGTATAACTTAATATTGCCAAATTAAGAGATTAATGTTTAGACTTTTGCATATTACAACCTGGAACCTGGATTTGGGAAATAAATACAGTTCGATCCAAAAGAAGTTTTAGCAACATAGAACAATTGCTTCAGAACGGCTGTATAAGATTGTGTGCTACACTAATATATTATTTCACAGGCGTTTCTGGCCTGTACTTTTAAATCCATTATATTATAAATTTACAGTTTATTGAAGTTCTGTGGTTTTACACTTCTATATATATTTTTTAAGATTTGTGTGGTGAGTTTAAAGGGTGCACTCTGAAAATCACAGCTTCAGTGTAACATCAGTAAGAAAAAGTATAATTTCATGGATATTTTCAGTAATAGCTCATATCATAAATGTGTATGAACTTAATACATGACCTAGATTATTTATTTAGCAAAATTGTCCTTTTAAATAGTATTTAATAATATTTATTACAAAAAGGTTTGCCGTTCCAATAAAGCTCAGTGTGCTTCCTTTAAGCTCATCCACGCTGAACGTCTATGCAAATACTTCATAAACTGACTTTAAATATTAACTGGTGGTTGTCACTTCAAGTTAATCTTTATAAAATTATTCTTTAAAAATGTTGTTTAAAATAAACAAGAATTAAAACAAAAACAAAAAGTTAACTTAATGGGAACAAGGGTTTGTTAAAGGGTACAAACATGCACCCATTAGGCACAGACAGACTTTTTGCATTTAATGATGTACATCTTCATATAAAATCCTTTGTCATTTAAAATAAAATAATTATTGTGTGAGAGATTCATCTTTTATTTTAACAGAACTTTTTATTTTAACAGTTGTTTTTTAATAGTAATAAAGTTATAATATAATATTACATCGTATTTCTAATCCAATTAGTTTTTTGAAATATAAACATTTAAATGGTGGCTGTCATAACTTGCCAGATTCAAACATGCATTAAATATTGAATATGTTGCTCCATCTTCATTCTTCAGCAGATAATAACTTTAATGTTATGTTTTCTAATACAGTACTTATCTTAAGACTACTTACCTGATGTGTTTAACTTTCTTCTTTACCTTCCGGGAACTGAAGGTGAACAACGGAAATAACGCAATCTCTTAAATGTTTGTCAATTAAACCAATATTTTGCAGCATATTTCCAATAGGGCTTAGTAACAAACTGAGAGGGTACCATGGTTGAAATGCCAACTTTCATTTTTGTGGACCACCCTAGCACACATGAACATTACATTTTAGAGCCAGAATTTATGCAGGCTTATATGTAAATTGTTTGATTTAGCTTCGACTCCACTCCAGAACAAAAAAGAAAACTGAATTATATTCACTTTTTGCACACCCCATAATATCCAACAAAAAAATGTTAGTCACACAATCCAGCATTTTGTTGCTGTTCACTTCTGTAAGCGTATGAAATGCTGTAAGTGTAGGAAAGATGTTTTCACGTACTGCCAGCAGCATATTGCACTTTAAGTGATTTATTTCAAGGTTAATTTATGAAACCGCTATGCAGTGCTTTGTCCAATCAAAACAAACTTTCTTTGGTTAAACTTACTGTAGTATATCTTAGCAGCAGATTTTTAATTTAGCATGCGGCTCTCTTGTCTGGTGTCATGAAAACAACACAGTCGCTATGATGCAAGACTTCTGCTTGCGTTGCATGGTTAATTACAGCAGTGAGGATCACTTGCCCTTTTACATCTGAAGTCCGAGTTTAGTTGTGACCTCTGCGCTACGGCCTTTCCTGCAAGTGTGTGTTAGCATAGCTCATAATTAGGCAAATAAACACAAAAAACACTTGAAGCAAGGAAAACTGTGACTGTATTCATGTTCAACATTTTACAACACTGTTTTCAGCTAGTGTGTGATAGTACTCAAGACATCTTGCACGCAAAATGAAGACTAATTATTCATGTTGATTTGAGTTCTCTGTAGATTTTCGTTTGAACATACAGTTTGGTTTCGGGAGAGAGCAGAACCCGTTGGTCTTTTTTTTAACAGTGTCGTAGCTGCTCTGTAATATCGCTAACCATAAATAAACATTTTATTTTCCCCAAAATGAACACAAGGTTGGGCAGATGAATGAAATTTCTGTCATTAATTACTCACCCTCATGTCGTTCCAAACCCGTAAGACCTTCACAAATGAAGATATTTTTGATGAACTTCGAGAGCGTTCTGTCCCCCATAGCCTGCAACGTTATTAACACTTTCAAGGCCTAGAAAGGTAGTAAAGACATCGTTATAATAATCCATGTGACTCCAGTGGTTCAACCTTAATGTTATGAAGCGACAAGAATACTTTTATGTGCAAGCCTATTAAAGGGGCAATGTGTACATTTTAGCGGCTTCTAGTGGTGAGGTTGTGAATTGCAATCGTCCATCGCTCACCCCTCTCTTTCAAAGCACATAAGAGAAGCTAAGGTGGCCGACACAGGACAAAGATGTCGTCGTAAGAGACAACCGAGAGTAGCTAGTGCTCTGTAGAGCAGTTTGTCCGTTTAGGGCTACTGTAGAAACATGACGGTGCAAAATGGCGACTTCACTGTAAGGGGACCCGCGTGTATGTAGATAGAACTGGCTCAGTCTAAGGTAATAAAAGCATAACGGTTCAATATGTGAGGTATTTATACACCACTGAAAACATAGTTATGTATATTATATTGCATTTCTGTCAATAAATCCACATAAATATTACACACTGCACCTTAAAGTGAATAATTGAACATCATTTTGTTTTATTTATAACTTAAATATTTGGACACTAAACTTAACACATTTTTGCATTAAAGATGAATGAGAATATATGTAGGGTGTGTGCAAATGTGTGTATAAACTAAGCTGTATGTTATGCTAGTATATAAGATAACTAATACAGACATACTAGTGTAAATGGTCACTATAACATGGTTTTGTAGGAATTGTAATCGGGTGTTAAAGAGAGAAATTTAATTAAAAACCAATTAAAAGCAATTTAAACCATTGGGATCACTTGTGGTCCTACAGGAGACCCGATTTCTGGGGGGACCCAATTTGTCAGGAGACCGGCTCATTATTGGCTGATGGTGTTCACATGAGAACCACTATTTATGCGTTTTGCTGTGATGTTGACACAGGAGCTGGCCAGTCAGTGGCCAATAGTGAGGGGGTGGGGGTGCACACAAAAACCACTGGACTATTTTAATGTTGTCTACTACCTTTTTGGACCTTGAAAGTGGTTGTTCTGTTGCTGTCTATAGAGGGATCAGATGATAAAAAAAAAAAAAAATCTTAATTTGTTTTCCAAAGATGAACGAAAGTCTTACCGTTTGGAACGACATGAGGGTGAGGAATTAAGACAATTTTCATTTTTGGGTGAACTACCCCTTTAATAACCTGTATGTCAACATTGATAATAAATGAAGAGCTACTAAACCCTTTAAATAGCTCTTTAAATTGTACTAAAGCAGTGTCAGACTGATTTGAATATTTTTTATTTTATTACAGTATGTCTGTTCACAATCTCCTAAAACAGTAAAACCCACTGTGTATCACATGGAATAGAGGTGCGGTCATATTTATCATTGTTTGGCAGATTTTTTGACGTTGAAATAGTCATTTCAGTAGGAATCCACACAATTGGAATTTTCACACTAAGGCAAAATAATTCCCAAACAAAATAATGCAATTCACGATTTTTTGCCGCATTGACAAACAGAAAGCTGTTTGGTTTGAAAGTGTGAGCTGTGCTTCTTACGTTGCTACAACTATTGACAATTGACCTTTTAAGTGAAATTTTGCTTATGTGACCGCACCTTAAGCCTGTGATTCCAGCAACTTTTCACTAGTGTCACAGTTCAAATACTAAGAGTGACAAATATGGGACAATATCAAGGCACTGCATGACTTGCATGATTATGATGTTGTTGTTTTTTCTCCTGTTTGTGGCAATTATTCCAAACGCTCATAGGCTGGCAGTGATAGGAGATGGCTGCCTCCCTTGGGAGTCAAATCACAAGATCAAGTTGTCAGGACTTGGCAAATAGACTCTACTGTTGTACGTGCTGTTTGTGTGTGTGTGTGCATGTGTTTGTGGTTCTGTATCTACAAGAATAAGCTGGGAACACAGTGGGATACAGTTGGACAGGAGTCGCTGATGTCCCTCTACAATAAATATAGACTCCTGAGCTGGTAGGTGAGCTTTGGTGGATTAAGTCTTTGTTTCTGTGATACCGGATCTTTAAATGTGAATAGTACACTCTTGTAAATTTAATTTAAAACATCACTTAAACACACTGCAGAATTCTCTCGCTATTTCGTGTCGGTCAATCTCATCACATTTTTAGCGCAATACTATTCCACAATGGCTTGATGTCATTTGGCATTTTTCCCATTATGCTTGAAAAGAGAAATCATGGGACCAATGTTACAAATGAAAGTCTAGTACATGTTTCTGCACATCCAGACAAGATAAACTGCAACTGAAAAATATCTCCGACAGCAAAAAGGCATTTTCTTAGATGGCGAGTGAGCCACCACCTGCAGGTTTGGTTCACCGGGTCTTTTCGTCTTCTAGAGCTCCCTTTTTCGATCCAGGCAGACGTGAAAAACCTCTGGTGGATTTCTGTCTGTGCAGCTGAGTGAATATATAACATCTTCAGGAAACTCGAGAAGACGAAGAAAAAAAGGTAGTAGCAAAATAAGATTTTTCCTCTTGTTGGGAATAAAAGGTCTGAGTCATTTAAAGTCTCCCTGCCGAACGGTTTCCGTTTTGATGCGCGGGTCAGCGAGCAGCGGTGGTTTTTCTCTCAGTTCATGAACTGCGTGTAGCCCTCGGCTCCTGTCACGATCACATCCATCCAGATCCTCATGGCCTCTGCGGAGGGGGCCACCACGTAATACAGTCTGTCGTGCGTCTTCACACAGAAGGTCAGGGAGGGGTTCGGGCTCTGCGTTCACAAAGACAGTCAGATCAGGGAGGGAGCCACGTATGAAGCGCATCATCTATTCAGTTGAGGCATGTGCATTATCTGCTATTTATTCATTAGGGATGTCAATTTTCAAAATGGACTAATTCAAATGTAATTAATTAATCATGCAAAGTGCATGTGGAGAACTCCAATACTACATGCACTATTTTAACTACAATTAAAACTAGCATACAAATAAATATGATAATATAGTTTTTGTTAATTAAATAAACATTCTGGATTTTTTCATTTTAATAAATGTAATTTAATACATTTATATTTAGCATGAATCCAATTAAATATAATAAAGTTTAAAAATATTCCAAGTGTTAATAATAATGTGTATGAATAACGCAGGTACAATTTTATTGAGTGGATCAGATTATATTTTTATTATTTAGGTTTATAATATTAATTTTATTCATATTTATCCTTTATAATACATTTAATAACTACAATCAAAATGATTATACTTATAAATATAATAACGTTTAAAAATATGTACTGATATTTAACTTTCCAAGTATTAATAATATGTGAATGAATAATCTAAACACAATTTTGTTCATATCAGATAATATTTTTATACTTAAATTATCATATATAGTATTATATTTTTATATATATATATATATATATATATATATATATATATATATATATATATATATATATATATATATATATAAAATCAAACAACTACAATCAAAATGATTATACATTGGAAGTATAATTAAAAATATAATTAAATGTAATGATATTTAAAGTATCAATATTTTCATCTTAATAAATATATTTTAATGCATTTACTATGAATCCATATATAATTTAATTTATAGTTTTAATATAATTTACACATTTTATATTGATAATTGAATAAATAAGTGTATTGTATAATATGTCTAAATATATTTCACATCTGATTTTGAATTTGAAGTTAATGTTTATTGTAGTACAACTAATATTATGTTTTTATTTTTAGGCTTCACCTCACAGACTCACTGTGGTCAGCATGTTTATCCTCACTGGAGGACGTGAACCTGCATTTAATGTAGTTATTTTCCCTTGTTTAGATTTGCTCATGGTTTTGGAGGATGAGGTCATGTCACATTAATGTTTGCATATACCTAATCTGGCTGTTTCTATCAAGTGACAGATACATTGGCACAAATGCTGCTGTGTTTGACTGGACTCACTGCCGTTGACCTATGTTTTTAAAATGTTGATAGCTTGTTTAATTGATATTATAGGTTGTTAATTATCACGTTGTATTCTATTATGGCAGTGGTGCTCGTGATTACTTTGGGCCTGTTTTATAAGCCAAAGCTGCTTGTATGTCTAAGTCACATGAAGCACAAGCAACAGCGTGCACTCAGATACATGTTTTCTGGTCTCTCTCGAGCTAAAATGGATTAATCCAAAGTCATACCACTTAATTAATAATCACTGATTAATCATTAGTATCTCTAATTTAAATACATCTGCATAAGTGGAGTAGGAGGTGCTTGTTAAAATATGATTCATTCTCACCAAAACACTCATTATTAAAGAGCATTTCAGACAATATAACATCATTCAAAAGGCAAACAAATCTATTCAAATGACAAAGGGATTCTTATAGAAGCTCTTTTCCACCACAGAATAATAAGGTAATTATCTCATAATTGCAATTTTATATCTCACAATTCGGACAATATACTCAACTCAGATTTGTGAGTTATAAACTTGCAAATGCGAGATAAAGTCTGAACTGTGAAATTTAAACTTGCAAGTGCGTCAGAAATGCGTGAAAAGTCAAAGTTCAGAAATAATAATGCAGTTGATAGAAAAAAGTTGTGAGAAAGTCGCAATTACTTTTTAACTTTTAAAGTTTATCTTTGACAATTCTGACTGTATAACTCGCCTTTAAAATTCAGACTTTTTCTTGCTATAAATCTGACTCGCAATTTTGCAAGTTATATTCTCAATTGTGAGATAAAAAGTCAGAATTGCGAGAGTCTCAATTACTTTTTAACTGCAAGTTTATATCTAAATTCGGACTACTTTTTCTCACAACTGCGAGTTTAGATCTCACAATTCTGAGTTTATAACTTGCGATTGAGAGATTTATAGCGAGTAAAAAGTCAGAATTGTGAAATTTAAACCAAAAAAAGTCCAGATTGTGATATAAAGACTTTGTAACTCGCAATTGTGAGAAGTAAACTCGCAGTTCTATAAACTCGGAAGTGCGAGAAAAAAAGTCAAAGATCTGAGATATCTGAATCGTGACATAGAAAGTTGCAATTATCTTAATTTTTTTATGACACTATCAAGGAGTCAATTATGTTATTGGCTTTCAGTTAATGGCAGTTAACCTATCACAATTATACAACGTGAAGGTGTATAATACACCACACAACTGCTTCTGTGGGGCTATTACATTATATACACGCCTCTCATCACAGGTGGGAGTAGCACAGAAACACTTAAGGGAAATATACAGGTTGTAAATTACATTATACTCTCATCCTCAGTAACTATGAAAAAAACAAAATATCCACTGTAAATATTGGCCTTGGTTAAAGAGCAAATAGTTCAGTTATTTAAAACAATACAGCACGCGGTAGGCTAATAAGACACAAGGGAGCAAGTGTGTGAAAAATGCAAGAATTAGAGCAATTTTTTCCTTTAAGCAAACATGCAGGATAGGGTGGTGGAGAAGTGATACGTACGTTTGTCAAATTCAGATTGAAAAATCCTTTCTGTGAAAACAGTCAGCAAAGCAAAATAATGAAGAAAAAGAAGGGTGGGGAACATTGACAGCAGAGTTACGGCATAAGAGACAAAAGAGAAGAAAGAAGCTAACAGAAAAAGATCAAATGAAATGGTGCAACAGGAGCGCAGAGCAGAAAAACAGCAGGAGATGTGAGCTGTGCTTATACCAGGGTCTCATCAGATAGAGGGCCGTACCTTTGTGGCACTGCGCAGGTGATCATAGTAAACCTCCTCAATAGCCTGGAAGTAGATGACGCCCTTCAATTTGCTCTCGTGTTTATCTGTGAACGGAAGAACCAGAGGTGTCAGGCTGCGAGAAATCGCTCTCTTAATAAGAATTTGATTGCAATATTTCTGTTTAAAGTGTGTTTTTAATATCAAAACAAGATGAATTAGCTCAAAAAGAAAAAGCGATTAAGATGCGTTCCCCGAAAACGAGCATTTCCAAGTATTTTTTTAACTGGAAAACAAGACAAAACTACTGATTAACACAATATTTTGCACAGCGACAGTTTCAAAAACAAATAAGCCCCCACTCCCCTGGAGAATAATGATCTGGTAAGCACCGATGTGACCTTGTTACTGCAGTGCAACCCCTTCATTTTCAGCCGGCGTAAAAATAAAGAGCGAGAGCTCACGCTTTGCCTAGCGCCACGGCTGGATGATGAGCACGATTTCCTCAGCATTGCGGCAGATTTCATCACCATCAGATAGCATGCGGACGGGCTTCTGGTTATTTGTATGCCCCTAGCTAACCCGAGGCTATCGGAAATCATGGCAGCCACTGTGAGCTTAAGAATTACTAATTATCCGTATCCCCCCACTGCTGGATTCACCCACAATCCACTCTTTGTTCTGCCCTCGTTTCTTTCCCCAACCTCAGGGGGACGAGAGCGTAACGACACGTTTGCGGAGCGGCATTAGCATAGTGCACAGTAAGGAGGATGTTGGAAGGCGACGCTGCGGTACACATACCGGCATAGTAGGAAAACGTCCTTTTAAGGCGATCAAAGACGAACCAGCGCTTCCTCCAGGATTTGATCTTCCCTCCCATCTTGACAAGATAGCCCTTACACATCTTTTCGGTGAGAATCACATGGTAGCACGTGTCCACGCTGTGACCCGAGGACTCGATGTGGGAACGGAGGTCAAACTCCTCTTTGCGAATGGGCAGGTATCGTGTCATCGGACGGGCCTGGAAATCAACAAGATGTGATTCATATTTTTGTTACATGAATTAATGACATGACGTGTTTTTTTGTTTGTTCTATCAGTTAATTTATTAAGAAAATAAAGTTCATTCCATCACTTAAAAACACCTGTTTTATGAAGAACATGTTTTTAATTTCTGAATTAAAATTATTTTTGATATTTTTTGGTGTGGCATAAATAAAAAATGTCAGGGTGATGCAACTGTCCTGATATCATTAACAAAGTATTAAAAAAAATTGATAAGAAAACCTTATGCAAATTGGCTGTTGAATCGATTATTCACGATTAATCATCCAAAATACAACTTTGGGTTTGCATATGTTACTGTGTTAGTTATGTATATATTTAAGATTTTATTTATATTTACATATAAAATACAAAAATATTTATACACAGTACACACATATATTATGTAAAACTTTTGGATGCAATTAATCGTGATTAAACGATTTAAAAGCACTATAATTTTAATTCAGATTTTGATTTGCAGATATTAAGCATGAATCATGTAGTGCTGATAACTTACAAATTGTCAATTACTGCTTCCAAATTACATGACAAAAATGTTTTGTTAGTAACGTAATCCATTACATTTCTTATGTAATATAATATGATTACTTTTGACCTAACTCATTTATCACATTGAATTGAATATGGTAATATTATACTATTGATATAAAAATACAAGGGGGAAGAAAAAAAATCAACATGAAGTGCATTAAACATTACATGCTGAGTTTCCAAAATGGGTTTGTGAGTTAAAAATAATAAAATAATTATAATAAAATGTGTTTGAAAGACAGCAATACATGGTTAAATGACTTACTGGTTGATAATTCAAATAATATTTCATGTGTTTCTCAGGGGTTGATTCGATAGTGTTGCAATGTTGAGGAAACACTCCTTAAAAGTGAAATAATTTCTGTAAATCCAGTGATCAAATGCTGTGTGGCCTCCCAATTTTCCATTTATTTATAGCCATATTTGACTAGAGGCTCTGGTCTGTGTGCGCAATTTCACAAAACTGGAATACTTTGAATGTATATTTAAGCAATATGCTTTTTTAGAAATTAAAAACATGGAAAAGAATAGGGAAGAGTCAATAAATTATGATTTACTGCTATTGTGTAAATAATCTGTAAGCAATAAAAAGTATTTTAAAATGTAATCTAATTACAACTTTTTTGGAATCTGATAGCGTAATTCAGATTACATGTAATCTGTTACTACCAGCTCTGAATACACGGAACAACCAACATGCAGAAACAGGAAAAAAAAACACCCTCATGGCGACTGTCAAGGTCAATATAATTTGATGTATATGTAAACATGTTTATGTAATAGTTTAATGCAATCGCTTATTCAGGGCAGTACTAAATACAATTTTAGTATTTTCATAATCCCTCTAATTTAGTTAAAATTACTATAATTTAGCAGATTCTGCAAGGTATATGTCAATTTATGATTGTAACTATGTGTGGTATTTTTAATTATAATATTTTTATGTTTTAAATATATATACGGTTTAAATTAAATTACCAAAGAAAATTAATAAAATTTAATCAATTAAAAACAAATCACTTATGTGTGCACCCTCATGTAAAGTGTACGGAAAAGGTTTTTTTTTTTAAATTGATGATTACATCATGATTACATGTTGAATCTTTTTTTTTCTTTTTTTTGAAAATGGTATAAATGTTTTCAAAACCACATGAAATACTTCATTTCTAGAATCCTTCCCCTAATGAATGAATTAATTGTACAACGTGAATCAATTAAATGGTCAGTCTTTCTAGTAGAATCCCAATAGACTCACAGTAGAGAGCAGCGATTCCTCACCTGAGAGAAGTTTTTGGCCCTCATCTTCACCTCCTTCTCTATCAGCTGCTGTCTGTGTACCGTCTCCTCCTGCAGTCTCTTCTCCACCTCCTCCCTTCTTCTTCTCTCCTCCTCTAGCATGAGTTTACGGGCATGAGTCTCTCGTTCCTGCGGGCCAAAAGAGGGCAGCAAGACAAGTTAAGCATTAGACATGACTTAGAGGAATACGGTTACTGTATTGACTGTACACAAATGCTATAACTCACTCTGGACTCGATGAGTCGAGCTTTCTCCAGTTGTGCCTCCTTCAACATCTTCTCCATCTCTTCAATCTTCAGTGCATCCAAACCACTGGCACTGTGAAACACATAAAACTTCAGTCAACTATACTGAGGGGGGAATTCACTATGCATGTTTGAACCAAGACAGCCAGCCATTTAAATAGTAGTTGCGCAACCGTTCAGTGAATTTACCCCTTGGTCATCTCTTTGGTGGATGATGGAATTGAGACCAGTAGCACTGAGACCCAGTGGATTACGAAACATTTCGTCATATATGAAAATACAGCCGGATTGCACAGAGTACAACCATCTGCCGTGAAGCATTAAATGAAGCACATGTGGACTATAAACACAGAAAAAGAAAATGTGTAGTGGATTACTCTTGAGAAGAATCCCAGACTAGCTTGAAGCTTTATAAAGACAAGAGTAAACAAACAGCTCGAGAACATTTCAAGTAAACAAATTCTCTCCTGAGAGAGAAACAGCTGAAGGCCGTCTGTTTACAAAGCTGCCGTGCCCCGGTCCAGCTCCGCTGCTCCACCGCTTCACTGTACTTTACAGGCTTTTGTTTACAACATCATAAAACACATTTCCCATGATAAAGCTTGTAACTAAAGACAACATGTCAGCGTCAAACTGGGTTGTGGGCCATTCCAAACTGAGAAAGCCTTTGAAATTCAAGTTTCAAGTAAGCTAATTCATACATTTAACTTAAAATTATCATGTAATTTCAACTTAAATATTTTTAGTAGTGGTAACTTGGCTAGCTTTAACTAGCCAATTCAGTAAATGCTAACTTGCTAATTGGTAACACAATGCTTGTTAGCATTAGCATAGCATAGCAATTGCTGAGCGAGTATGACAATATAGAACATTTAAGATAGATTTAAGCTCATGCTCCACTCGTCACCATGATAATCCCCCAAAAAACACATAACAGAAACGCTTCTAAATTAGTATAGCGGGGGAAAAACACATTACTAAATCTCCCACATAACATTCATCTTGAACAAAAAGAAATTATAACTTAATTTTAGTATTTACTCTCCCTTTTGTGTTTCATGGCAAAGCATGCTGGGAAATAGAAATCCTAGCCCAGTTTCAGTAAAAATTAAGTTTGTCTAAATGAAAAGAAACAAGTCCATGGAACTCAAAACAATTCGTTATTTAGGACGTTATTGAGTAACCGTAGTGACTCCCTTACTGTGATGTCTATTGTTAGAAAATGATTCCTATTGCAAATAAATGCTGTTCAGCATGATTAAATAGTGCATTCAAAACCAGTTATTTAAATTTTAACAATATTACTGTTTTTACTGTATTTCTGATCAAATAAATGCTGTCTTGGTAAGGAGAAGAGAATCTTTCAAACCCAATCTTTTGAACAGTAGATTATATATAACACGCATTATATTAGGTAATTGCAAAAACAATATGACATTTAAATGTTAATAATCAATAGATGAGCTTTTAAACCCATTACATTATATTTAATAAATTAACTTTTATTTTATAAACCCTTATGCACTTCATCCCCAACATTTCACAGGATGCTCTAATTTACCCTAAAGTCTTCAAAATGGAGACAAACAACGCAAAGCAGGCTTGCCTTATTAATTATGCAGTTTTTGAGAAGAAGAAAATGTGTTATGCGACTGAACTGAATTTCTTTGAATTACAATTAAGAGCATTCCTTTTCCTGCCATTCCAAATCAAATTGCTTTCCGACATCCTCTGCGGCATGACCAATTCCATTCAAATCACACTCATGAACTGAATCCTGAATTTCGCTCAACCTTGATGTCACGTGTCAGTGTTTGCACCTCTTTAATGGTTGGTTTTGCAACCAATTAAACTCTTATTTCCTTTCTCATTTAGCTAAACTGTTATTTATAAATGTCTAATTAAAGTGTACGAGGACACATTATTGCCATATCTTTATGCACAAGTACAATGGATTACTCTTATATGCAGAGAGAGGGAACTGACGAAGAGCACAGACAAAAAAAAAAAGAGGTTCATTTATGACAGGAAGGGTGGATAAGCAAACAACAAAACCTCAGGCATGTGTTTATGGAAGACGCCTTCTCAGCTGTTGACATTTTTGCAAGCTCAATTAGTCCTATGTGTGCTCTGACTGTCCCGGTTAAGTGGAAACTGACAAGACGACCGTTTCCACACAGCCCGTTTAACCCAGCAACAACCTACAAGCTTAAAGACGTGTCTTCACAGAGTCCGTTTAACCCAGAAACAACCTAATCTGTAGCCTCAGGCATCAAAGTCGTTCATTTGTGGGCGGGATGAAGCACGGTCGCAGCATTCTGATTCATAGCTTTCCTACAAAGCCAGCTATTATATCCATGAGGATTTATTGAAAATATACAGTATTTTAAACATTTGTGACCCTGGACACTGAAACCAGTCATAAATCGCACGGGTATGTTTGTGGCAATAGTAATAGAAAAATACATTGCATGGGTCCAAATTATTGATTTTTCTTTTATGTCAAAAATCACTAGGATATTAAGTAAAGATCATGTTACATAAAGATATTTTGTAAATATCCCACCGTAAAGATATCAAAAATGTATTATTATTAGTAATATTCATTGCTAAGGACTTCATTTGGACAACTTTAAAGCCGATTTTCTCAATATTTCGATTTTTTTGCACCCTCAGATTCTCAGCCAAATATGGTCATATCCTAACAAACCGTACATCAATGGAACACTTATTTATTCAGCTTTCATATGATGTATAAATCTCAATAATAATAAAAAAAAGACCCTCATGACTGATTTGTGGTCCAGGGTCACATTTTTCACATAATATACATTTATAATAATATATGCTTCTGTTTAAAAGTTTGGGTTCATGAAGATTTTTTTTTTTAAAGAAATTATTTTTTTATTTAGGCACATCGAACAAGTGACAGTAAGACATTTAACATGTTTAAAATGTTGAACTTTGAAATCGCAGGAAAAAATTACATTTTAAAATTTATTCAGATAGAAAACAGTTGTTTTAAATTGTAATGGTATTTCACGATATGACTGCTTTAACCATTTTTGAACAAATAAATGCATACTTTATGAGCATAAGAGACTTTGGTAATACTTATAACGTACATTATGAATACCTTTATAATGCATTATGCGTAGAGGCTTCTATAAAGACATCTCACTGACCCCAAATTTGTTAAAATTTATATAAGTTATAATATTTATATAAAAACGCTGTATTATTTATATTAAAATTAATATAATTTGTCATACTCAAAACCTTCACAATTAAGAATAAAATATATAATATAAAATTATAATAAATGAGATTCATATATGTTCCCTATTGAAGTCTCAATTTGGAGAGTACTCACTAAAAGTCATTAGGCAGATGGTTGATAATGTAGCTTTGGACAGGCATGTGGAGAAAAGCCACGGGCCGCCACTGATTCCTGTCACAGAGCCATTGGCTAAGCGTTCTGAGAAAGTGATTTAGGAAAGCACATGGGAATGTCAAACCTGGACATGTTGTCAGGAGAGCAGGCAGAGTTGTTTCCAGTGGAGATGCTTGTGTCCATGCTGTCCGAGCTCTCCAGGCTGAGGGTGTCGTACGGTTGTTCCCCAGAAGAGGGCGCTGTGTGGTGCAGGATGGAGTGGTGCATGACTGGCGCGGAGGTTGAGGAAAAGGGATTGTTGAGTTGCATTTGAGAGCCATGGAGCGCCTCCCACTGGCACTGAGCCTCAACTGCAGCTTTCTGCTTCAGCTCGGCCAAACGCCTCCGCTGCTCATCAATGACCTGCTGACCTGATGTAGATAAAACACAAATATATAGTGCCTAAAACTGATTAAACGCATTTTATAGGTCAGCTGCAATACCCCCTAGTGCTTTGAAACCCAAGTGATTGCACATCCATTTAGGATGGCACAGGATGCCCATGATTTTCTCCATCATTCCTCACACATACACATATAAAATATGCAATGCATGTGTGCTAAATAAACAGCCCAAAGCAATACCTCTGATTCAAGATCCCTTTGTACACTACCAGTCAAAAGTTTAAACTCATTTACTCATTTTGTATTACATTTCAGAATAATGAAGTCGTCAAAACGAAGGGGAACGAAAATATAGTGTCATTAAAATTAAATGACAAAGTTAAAGTAATAATTAAACTGAATAAACAAATTAAAGATTTATGCTCCCTATGATTTGGGAATTATGTAGTAACCACAAATTCTTTTAAAGTAATAATGAACATTTAAAAAAGACAAATCTTATACTTGAGCTTTAGTAAAATAAAATAAAATAATCATTTTGTGTTAATTTCACTTCACATATTTGCATAAAAAGTAATTTCAAGCATTAAAGCATAAGCCTCAAGTCTAATAATAAGGATATGAGATAATCAAACAAATGTTTTATTAACTTTTGACTGGCAGTGCAGTTTTCAAAAGCGCATGAAACCATTCATCTATTCTGATGTCATAACATGTCATCAGTGGAAAAAAGGACATTGCGTGTAAAAGAACATTTGGACACTGTCAAGCCCATTCCAATGGGGGGGGGAGAAGTGCACAAAATGTTGAGTTAGAATTGAGGATGGTGATTATGATGAAGGGCAGTCCTCGCTCTACCTGTGGGACTGTCCGTACTGGAGAATGACGCAAACATGGAGGGCAAGAATTCTGTTTGAGGGCAAGGGACAACAAAGGATGATTGATGGTCAAAAGTGAGAACAAAATGAGAGTAGAGAACAAAATAAGAGATGGAGAAATTGGCATCCTGGTCACTGAGTATGAGAAAAAAAATCATGGTGGAAAGTAAAATAGCACATGGGTTTGGAACAACATGACGACATTTTTCAGTTGAGATATTGCTTTAAGTTTGATGGCTCATCAGTTGTTTGTGTTGATTTTACAACCAGCTCTAACATATCCGCTGTCAAGATGTTGTTCTCATTACCTTTCTGCTGAAGAGCCAGCTGCCTCTTGGTCTCAATGTCCTGCAGGGTGGCTGCCAGGTTGCGTGGGAGACTCCCGGTGCTGTTGGCTACCATCAGAGGACTCTGGGTAAACAAAACAAACAATTATTTCCACCAGCATATTCAACAATAAGGAGGGGACTAAACTACCACATTGAATGATGCAAGAAATCCTGATAACTGGGAGTAAATGTACTATTTACCCTGGCAGGGGTGTAACAGAGAGTATTTACCCTGGCAGGAGTGTAACCGAGAGTATTTACCCTGGCAGGAGTGTAACTGAGAGTATTTACCCTGGCAGGAGTGTAACCGAGTATTTACCCTGGCAGGAGTGTAACCGAGTATTTAGCCTGGCAGGAGTGTCACCGAGTATTTACCCTGGCAGGAGTGTAACTGAGAGTATTTACCCTGGCAGGAGTGTAACTGAGAGTATTTACCCTGGCAGGAGTGTAACCGAGAGTATTTACCCTGGCAGGAGTGTAACCGAGAGTATTTAGCCTGGCAGGAGTGTAACCGAGAGTATTTACCCTGGCAGGAGTGTAACTGAGAGTATTTACCCTGGCAGGAGTGTAACCGAGAGTATTTACCCTGGCAGGAGTCTAACAGAGTCAATGCACTATTTACCCTGGCAGGAGTGTAACCGAGAGTATTTACCCTGGCAGGAGTGTAACTGAGAGTATTTACCCTGGCAGGAGTGTAACGAGTATTTACCCTGGCAGGAGTGTAACTGAGAGTATTTACCCTGGCAGGAGTGTAACCGAGAGTATTTACCCTGGCAGGAGTGTAACCGAGAGTATTTACCCTGGCAGGAGTGTAACTGAGAGTATTTACCCTGGCAGGAGTCTAACAGAGTCAATGCACTATTTACCCTGGCAGGAGTGTAACCGAGAGTATTTACCCTGGCAGGAGTGTAACCGAGAGTATTTACCCTGGCAGGAGTGTAACTGAGAGTATTTACCCTGGCAGGAGTGTAACCGAGAGTATTTACCCTGGCAGGAGTGTAACTCGAGTATTTACCCTGGCAGGAGTGTAACTGAGAGTATTTACCCTGGCAGGAGTGTAACCGAGTATTTACCCTGGCAGGAGTGTAACCGAGAGTATTTACCCTGGCAGGAGTGTAACCGAGAGTATTTACCCTGGCAGGAGTGTAACTGAGTATTTACCCTGGCAGGAGTGTAACCGAGAGTATTTACCCTGGCAGGAGTGTAACCGAGAGTATTTACCCTGGCAGGAGTGTAACCGAGAGTATTTACCCTGGCAGGAGTCTAACAGAGTCAATGCACTATTTACCCTGGCAGGAGTGTAACCGAGAGTATTTACCCTGGCAGGAGTGTAACCGAGAGTATTCACCCTGGCAGGAGTGTAACCGAGTATTTACCCTGGCAGGAGTGTAACCGAGAGTATTCACCCTGGCAGGAGTGTAACCGAGAGTATTCACCCTGGCAGGAGTGTAACCGAGAGTATTTACCCTGGCAGGAGTGTAACCGAGAGTATTTACCCTGGCAGGAGTGTAACCGAGAGTATTTACCCTGGCAGGAGTGTAACCGAGAGTATTTACCTGGCAGGAGTGTAACCGAGAGTATTTACCCTGGCAGGAGTGTTGCGTCCCAGCGTGGCCGTAGTGTATGTGGGGGACAGACCGGCGCTGATTTTCGGTCTCAGTGACGACTGGCTGGTATCACTGTCCAGTCGAGAGCGGTACACCTGCAGGCCAGAAAGACTTGATGTGAGTTTCATGTTACTAAACAGAGTAGATGTCTAGTTCAACACAACCTTTCTTCATTCATGTCTTCATTTACTTGATGCAAGTTTGAATGCGAGTATTCGCAAATAAGATTTAACAAGACAAAATAAATCCATCAAATGGTTTAAGTATGATATAGCCAACTACTCGGACAACTACTGTTATAGTTATACTGCTATGTTATGTAATAAATGAAGTGAACTTGAGTGAACTACACCTTTAATATTTGAGTGTTATTATATCAGCATTGTTAAAATGTTGAAGAAGACTCATTGCTTTATACTGAATAATTTAGGTCCCATAACTGTGGGACACTACCAATCAAATTTGAGGTAAGATAAAAAAACAAAAAAAAAACATGATTGCTGTAAATAGTGAACATAGCATCTGAAGTCTGCTTCACTATTTTTGTTCTTCATTGATTTGCTTTACTTCAAGAACAATCGCAGGTTCCCTCTTTCGTCACTCATACACACATACACACCCTTCAAAAATTGAGCTTTTCTTATACTAAAAGATTTAAAATGTAATTTGTATCAATTTAGACTAAAGGGGCCTGGGTGGTTCCCCGAGAACTACATTGCATCCGCACTGCTAGTAGGAACTCTCAAGTGAAGTAAGCCGCGTTTGTTGTTGTGACTTTTATTTTGACAGTGCAGAATTTTTTTTTAAATGCCAGTTGCTGGAGTTTCACGTGCGTTTGGCCAATCAGCATACACCAACGTCACTGGTAGTTCCTAATGTGCTGGGTTAGACCCTACTCTGAAGTAGGAGCTAAATTATTTCCTGCATAAGGAGTTCCTAGAACTAAAATCATTCCTAGTTTCTGTGGTGCGAATACGCCAACATCTGGGCACTTCCACCAAAAGTTCAAGGAAGTATGAAAATGTTCCTCCGGTGCGAAAGCCACTTATAGCCTACTGCATGTTAGTTTACTTGTTTTGCTCAAGAGCATGATCTGTTTGCATTTCATACTAACAAGAAATGATGCTTCTAACCACTGTTGAGAGCTGTAGTTCCAGCCCCACAACTTTGTGATGCTGTTTGCAAATGTTCGCTGGAACCATGGTTTCGGGAAACACAGAAAATCCCTAAATATGTTGGTAACAACAGAACTTGTGACAATAGTTGGCCAACAATACTTTAGGGAAACGCACCCAATAATATTTATTTTTTATTATGCACAAAGGGAGTAATTAAGCAGAATGTCCAAGCTGCTCTTTTCCAAACAATAAAGTAAAAGGTGATCACATCTGTCAAGTAAGATTTTAAAAGCATAATGACTTAAAATTCAGTCTGTTCCTCAAAGTTATTATAGTTACATAAAGGTATATATATATATATATATATATATATATATATATAGCTTCTAGTCCCCAACCCCTTCAAATGTAAGAGAGCAGCTAGGACATTCTGCTCAACATTTCCTTTTGTGTTCAGTTAAATAAATGTTCAGGTTTGGAACAACATGAGGGTTAGTAAAAGAGTAAATAAAGACAGAATCTTCATTTTCAGGTGAACTGTTTCTTTTACAAAAGGCCTTTTTTCTTCTATTGATGGTTTTCGACACAATAGAACAGGGGTCCCCAATCCTGTTCCTGGAGATTGACCTTCCTGCAGAGTTCAGATCCAACACACCTGTCTATAATTATAAGTAAAGCCACTTGAGACAAGCCTGCAACCTTACCCGAAAAAAGCATAATGCCTGCTAACGCTGCAGCACGCAGGAAAGAGACCAGAGGCCCTTTTTTGAATGGATGTCAATGGAGGAGAGGCTTCACTAGGCTGAATAAATGGCTTTTGTGAGGAAATAGCTTATCTGCTAATCTTCAACATGTTTGCGCTTAAACATTAGTTTTGGATTGATCTATTTTATAAAATTATATTTTATAAGATAAGTCACGGATTAATGCGCGACAGGTATGGTTTAGTTAACGCCACTTCTAATTAATTTCTATGGCATTCGCAAACAGTGATTGACTGTTGCACAACTCTGAACAAAATTCAATGAAGTCAAGGCTGTAATGTGATTGGTTATCAAGGCACACATAATCCAAGTTAGCCATTAGGCTTTCTCCGAAGGTAGAGCCACGTATCTCCCAATAATAAGACCATCTCTGTCCTGAAGATCTTAACTCTTTCCATGCTGTGTTGCCTCTCTGGAACAACGTCACACAAACCCATCATTTCACCAACAAATGGAAGTTTAATCAGAAAACGACTCAGAAAGAAATCACTGGAAACAAGCGAGATCGCAAAACGAACATGATTAAAGCGCACGTTTGTTGGCATTTTTGTCATTTACTTAAAGATTTAAAACCCAAGCATCTATTTTGTACCACAGTTTTACAATAATAATTGATACATTAATCATAATGATAATTTGTGTCAAGATTGGTCATACAGAAATAAAGTGGTATTTATAATAGAAGTACTTACTCATGTACATGTACTTATTCAGTCGCGTCTGTTTGTGTTTATTTGTAGTCATTATCACATGTGATGTTTGTTTAGATCACATTTAGAAAGAATGATCATTTCTACAAATGTTCCACCAAAAATATGACCTGAGGAGCTTCAGCACTCTCTCCAGTGACAGTTAATACAGTTTTCAGTCAGAGAAACAGAGGAAGCTGCCTGCTATATTTTACAACTAATGCAGAGCTAAATATGTATCAGACAGTCCGGTATAAAGAGACTAAATATGCTGACAGAAAAAATAAATACACGATTGTGATAGCCTACATGATTTGTCTGATTTCTTCACGTGGTACCACCAAGTTTACTATAGTAATGGTTAGCACGCATAGTTTTTTTGCGTTGCATATAAATATTTCTGCCTTTCAGAGAGATTGCGACAACGGCACCGCTGCACTACGAAGCCCGCCCTGGCTTGCTTTGGACCAAGGTATTAAATGGGCCAAAAAAACCCTGGTCGTTGGCCCAGAGGAAGCCTCGATGAGGTCCAGTCAAGCCCCGGAAGTGACAGCAGAAACGCGACTGGCCCTGGCACGCACTAGCACGCCCGCATTTGGCCCAACAGTGGAAACGTGGTTAATCAAAACCTAATTGCCTAATGTCACCAAATGAAATGTCGACCCAGGATGAGCTAAAGCGGCTCAACCACGGCTTGTGTATTGCAAATACAGACAAATATCGTCCATTCTGTCACCCTTTCCGGTGTTCTCCTTCGACCTGTCTGTCTTGTGTCATGAATATGTTGTGAAAATGATCAAAAATGCTGGAGCTGGCCAAAAAAAAAAAAAAACACTGGCGAGGAAAGAGTTAATTAGCAGGTTCAGATCGGCATTGGAGCTGAACTTTGCAGGAAGGTAGATCTCCAGGAACAGGATTGGGCAATAGTACAATATCAGAAGACAGCAGAAAACCCTGAGATGATGAACAGCCAAAAGACAAACCAACCAAAATAACTTGGCACTTACAACCCAAACCCCCCAACCCCTTACTGACACATATAGTGAGGTTTATGAAGATGAAGTGTGTAAATGTGGTAGAGCAGAAGATGGTGAATGACAGCTGAGCTTTTGGCTGTTACCTGCGCAGGCTTGCGTGATGAGAAAGCTTTAGCCGGGAGGGGAGGTGGAGGGCAGAGCTGGTTTGCATCTCCAGCTGCCATCACCTCCTGGTACCAGCGATCTAAATCTAGACCGGGCATCTGAGGCCTGCCCCAGTCCGACTGACGCTTAACACACGCAGCACGTCCATTAGTACAGAGAGCATGAGCAGGAGAGAGAAAGGTGGGACGGTGGAATGCCAGAGAGAGAAAGAGAAGAGTGTTAATGAGCAGCTGAATGATTTGTTCAATGACAGAATGACACTGGTAGTTGGCGATACCCAGCCCTAACAAGGAATCAAACGAGAGAACAGAGGAGAAGAGACACACCTCAAAGGAGAGAGAGAGGGAGGAGCCATGAGGGGAGGGAAGGCAGGAGAAGGCGGAGTCTGCGCAAGAAGACTGCAGTAATTGGATGGGTGAGGTAGGGGAAGACTCCACCTTCGGCATCCCATAGATCTGGTTTAATTGGCCGACGGTCACATACTCCTGACATTCAGGAATAGCAAACAGACACAGGCAGGAGGAAAAAAACAGGAAGTAGCAAAGCAGGAAAGAGAAGACAACGTGTTATGGAGAGTTTAGTATATGTAAAGAAAGTTTTTTTTCCTACAAAGTATACTATAAAACTATAAAGTTTCAGTTCCCAATTTCTCAATACATAAACATCATCTTTCATACAGTGTCCTAACCAGGTGCAACGTGCCACATTTCCAGAGGCAGGTAGTTCATTTGTTCGCAGTGAAAGTGAAAACAGCCAGTTAGAACATATTTGATGTTTAATATACAGTGACTTGGAGTGAGATTGCACTATGATGATTCACCAAATGCATGACAAATTACAGCTGGTTAGGACAAAACCATGTAAGAGATCGCCACAAGACTAGAGTTTGATCAGATTGGTCATTCTATAAAACAGGTGCCATTTCTGTGCATTTATTTATGTTTTTTTTTTTTTATCTATCACAGCTCTGAAAGCAAAATATATTCTACCATTATTATTTATATTCATATATAAGCATAATTATATCCAAACAAGTGTCATTCTATTATTATTTGTATACTATTATTGTTTTTATTAACTATACTATAACTACTTTTTTGCTATTATATTTTTCAAATTAAATCTATAATTTTTTTTTGTAATTCTGTTTTATTTTTATTTTTATTTGAGTTTTTATTTGAGTTCAGTTTGTAATTATGTTTAGCCAGTAATTTTAGCGCTTCAATGTAAACGTTAAAGCTTTTCATTGATTATGTGCATTTTATTTTATTTCAGCTTTATTTCAGTTATCAAAAAAGTTTTAAATAGTTAGTTAGTTAGATAATAACCTGAAGTTATGTTATATTCAAATACATTATTTTCGCTGTATTTAGCTTGAGGTGGCATAGTGTAGTTTATTAACACTTAAACACTTTGCCAGAATGTTTATGATAAATCTTATCAAAATAAAAAAGCACCCGATTCGAAGCATGACCCTACTATAAAGCTTGGTTATGGTCATGTATATGATGTATAGCAGAAAAAAATCTATATCTACAACACTAAAGGTATAAGGTAAGTAGAGCTAAAGGTATGAAGAAGAGAGAAGCAGAAAGAAGAGAGCAGCTATGATACCTCACGGGGGGCAGTTACAGCTGGGTCAAGGGCAAGCGAGAGGCCATGTGAGGAAGCGTTGACGAGCTGGATGTCATGGTAATCACTCCCATACATCTTATAAACATCCGACAGCTTCAAGTACTCCTGAGACACGTTAAAAGCCAACGCATTCAGACAGGACAGAAGTTCAGCTGTCAGTTTACTCGTATCCAAACCCCATAAGAGTAGTTCTGTCATATTCATAAACCTACAATGACACTGACAGGTATGCCAAGCTCGACCAACAACGTTGGTCCATCTAACTCTTAAAGGCACAATATGTCATTTTCGCCACTAATTTCAAGTAGCCCAACTATAAATCAAAGTCATTAAAAAAAAGTAGCTACTCTGCAAACTCTTAAAAAAAGTAGCTAACAAAACTTTTAGAAATATTTTAGTTTTATATCTATCAAGTATTATTCAAAACAAAGGCGTAGCTTGATGAAGCCTTGACTTGGCGGAATCATGGGAGTTGTCTTCACCTCTACAGCCGGTGGAAAAGAATCCGACGGGACTCGGGCAGAAATCATATTCATGGATGAGGGAATGTATTAAAGATTTATTAGCATTACTTTAGTATGAAGCAGGGTGGGGCTGAAAGCCGTTGGAGCGAACGAGGCCGCTGGAGCGTTTGCTAATGAGAGACAAGCGCGACACACGGCTCGAGAGCACTGGAGCTTTTATTATGCCACAGACGACCGCTTCCACTTCCCCTGTATGTGGGGTAACACAGTGCCGTTATATCATTACATATATTTGAACTCTGTGTGTTCATTTGGCGGCTACTATGAGAAACTTGTTGCACACTGCATTAAGCTAGATCGATATTAGACATGGTAAAACTCGCAGAAAGTCAAGAAAACCAGATTTAAACAATTCAACTAACTGTGTTGAGCTGTATAACAATGATTAGTTTTCTGTCGATGAATGTTACCAAACAGTTACTGATGTGTCTAATAAAACACATTATCTATTAAAGCGTCTTTGGTGTTTCCATGGTTTCTACAAAAACCAGAAATCGAGGGTAATGCAGGTATGATGTCATTGATAGGCGACATATGGAAGTACACAAGTCAAAATATATAACATTGTTCTAGTGTTTTTTTTTTTAAATCTTACATATTGTGCCTTTAAGAATTACAAATTACAAGTTAATTTCAAGTAGCCCAACTACAGTCAAATTCATTTTGGAAAAGTAGCTACTCTGCAAACTCTTAACAAAAAGTAGCTAACAACAATTTTAGAAATATCTATGAAATTATATACACTGCCATTCAAAAGTTTGGGGTGATTCAAAAAATTAGGGTGATGGCAATAAATTCAATAGATTTACTAATGAAACTAGAAAATAAAAATCTTCAAAGTGAATCTGTAAACGACTTGTTGGATTGGTTAATTTCCCGATAAGTACTTTCAGTTATTTCTCAACAATAAATGGTACACAATCACTTAAAAAGTGCCTTGTCTACACAAAATCAATCAACCCCATTCAAATCTTCAAAAGAAGTGGGATTTGCCTTTGGAAGCCTCTAAACTTGAGATCCCAACAAGTCAAGTGCTCTCAATAATGCAAAACAAATTAAGATATTTTGTACTGCCATGTTTTCAGAGCTGCATGCACTGGCAGGTAGTTAAGTTACCTCCTGAGGCATGATGGGATATGAGTGGAATGAGGAAGCATGAAAAGGGGAGGAGTAGGGCTGGTCACCATCTAAGAGGTCAGCCTCGCTGATGTGAAGCACATCCTGGGCGGAGGTTTATAAGTTAAACAATATCCTGAGTCTAAAAGATTTCATTTCCTGTTTTGCTAACCCAATTATTAGGGGTTGGCACGTGGGATGCACATGCTATCAGGAACATATGGCTAAAAAGCTAAACCTTACAGCTTTCCTAGCCCAAACTACAAAGTTCACTAAGGTGAATTGCAAAATGCCTTGCAAAGAAACACCATTTTAGGGTCACATGACATCATACACAGAAAAAGACTCATTTTGAAGATATGTTAACCAGCAAATTAATTCTAATTTCAAGCAGAAGAGCAGATATTCAGCAGTTATTTCTTATAGCCTAGCATAACAGGCTCATCAAGCATAATATTAGAATCCTGCTTACCTCCTTTATAGTGTTGGAGCTTTTGGGGAACGTCTTTCCACCAGTAAGGCTCTGGTATCTTCTTTCCAGACTGGCCAGCCTTTCTTTTTCCTGAAACACAGATTCCAAGTCAATCAGTTAAAAAAAAAAGTTATCATGGTTTCCAAAAAGTATTAAGCAGCATGACTTTGTTCAACATTGATAATAATAAGAAATGTTTCTTGAGCAGAAAATCAGCATATTAGAGTGATTTCTGAAGGACATGTGACACTGAAGACTGGAGTACTGATGCTGAAAATCCAGCTTTGCATCACATAAATAATATTCACCTGAGAGAAGAAGGTACTGTACATGGGTTGTATTTCATGTTGTGTTTTTCTTGGTCTTGATTTTTTTTTTTGAGTGAACTGCAGCGCTAATAGAGTCTCACAAACGCGCACAGAAGACCAATGGCCAAAGTCAAGAATTTTATACTTGATGCTATTCACTGTAGGCTTGTTCAGCCACAATACCAGTTAGATCCCTTGCCCACCGCGGCACCGCCCCCCCACCGTTGTTTTGATTTGTTTTAGTAATAAAAGCATTTAGTTCAGTTAAAGAACAGACACAACAGTAAAAAACTGAAGGTGTCTGCTTAATGCAGCATTAGCCGAACGGGCCCGCAGCACAAAATAGCAGCAGGAGTCAGATTTTATTCATCACGAGAGTCAGGAGCTGACTGACAAGATGAAAGCGGAAGATATGGTTTCAAAATGAAATGTACTGTTTTGTTGTGTTTTTCATTAAGAATAACAGGCTAATGAATGCCCGTGCGGATGTGCGCATTTTACTTTCGCTTTCAAATGAGCGATTTAAAAGCCCCTGCTGGTAAAACCGGTTTTACCAGTGTTGTCAAACGTTCATTAACCAGTGGAAAAATATCCTCACCTTCACATCAATTCATTGCCAGTATTTGGACAAGCGCGAGCGGGACATTTTAAAAAATTCTCATTTTGTGGTCCATTAGAGAAAGGAGGGCATTAGAACAACACCAGGGTGAGTAAATGACAACTTAATTTTAATTTTAGGTTGAACTATGCCTTTAATGATAAACAAAAAAGTTTGAGTAAAGTAACAACAAACATTGAGATGGAAGAGCTTTTGGAGAAATCTGGTGCAAGTCTTTAGTGTTCTTAAATTGGGGAAGAACATTAATGTACAAAAACATTAAACATCATTTCCATTTCCTGTACCTGCTGTAGCAGCTGAAAGGTGATGCTTCTGTCCTTGACCAGCCTCTCACACTCCTGAGCAGCCTGTATTCCCAGCTGACTGGCCTGACTTTCCAATGCCGCAACCTTGTCCTGGAGACATACATTTAGACAAGAGTTTGAGATGCTCTTAGTGGTTCCATGCATTGTTATATATCTGTATGCTTTTTACCTTTCTTTTGGCGACGCTGCTGTGGTACTGAGCTCTGTCATGCAGCAGCTGCTGGCTGATGGTCTCTCGCTCCTCCTCTAGACTGCTCTCCTTCTCTAACTGCTGGAACTCCAGGTCCTCAAACTGCTTGGTCGCAGCCTCAAGAGTTTCAGCTTCCTACACACACATGCATCCAAGCATGGGGTCAATAACCAATCAAAGCATCCCATTAACAACAGCACTGAGCAAGTTCCGCAGCCAAGTTGAGTCAGCTTAAGAAGCCACAGGGAGGAACTGATAGGAACGTTATGCTACACTAAGGGCTGACAGTCCTATCCAGCCCAGGGAACACCTAATATAAAAATGTGTAAAAATAAAAATATAAAATTTTAAATATTTCTACACATTCTTAAGATATTTCTATATGCTTTACATGTATATACAGTATACCGCATTGTTCCGAATATAAGACAACCCTGATTATAAGACACCCCTTTTTCAAGATATATCTTGAAAAAGTTTCAACTGTTTAATACTAGTTTTCATATTAACATTTTTGTATTGAAAGTATGGTAAATACTGGTAAAATGGACAAGCAAAAATTCTCTTTGGCATACCATTAAAAAAAATCTGTAGCCCATCTGAACTATAACAATTAGGCAATCCATCTCAGTGAAACCTATGTAGCCCACCAAAATCTCATTAACAGTAGAAGTTAAATATCATTAGTTTTGAAATCTGGGAACCGTCTTACATTTTAAAATCACGTAATGTTAGGTTGGAAGTTTGGTCCGGTCAGCGAAGCAAGCAAACATGACAGTCACACGGCTATTAGACGGTAAGCTTTTCTTTGGCTATCAGCGTTTTTTTAAGCATCTTTTTGCGCTCGCGATCTTCTAACATTACACTCTGACACGCCGTATTTCTTGGCGCACTTGTTTTACACGTATTTGGCGCCACCTATTGTTGCGTGTGTAGTATTGACGTAAAAGTCTAGACCCTGAATATAAGACAAACCAGTTTTTCTAAGAAAAATACATCATCATATATCCAGAACAATAGGGTATTTTCAGACTTCCTGCAGTAGGGATTCCCAGGGGTCAAGTTGAAAACCTTGGTGGTACACACAAATTCAATTCAGTTCTATTACATCCAATTGAAATCCAAGTACATCAAATATAATTTAAACACTCAGTTGGGATGGTAAATGAGACTTCTCCCTTCAGAGCATCCCATGAAAGCATGAAATCCCATGAAAGGCAATGCAATCTGTTTATAATGTAGGGAAGTCTTGTCATTTCTATACACAGATCTCAAGGACATTGGCAAACCCTTGCTGTCAATTCATCAAAGCGTTTCTGACATTGTGAAGCGTGAAGGCTCAGTGAGCACATGGCATCTCTTCTCTCTCGTGCAACCCTTGGGATATTTCTGTTTGCAAAAAGGGCTAGTCATCAAAAACACTGCCCAAGCACTGTCCGAAAAGATTCCTTTAACCATGCAAAAAAAAAGTTTTTGCTTTGAATTTTAGTGTTGTTTTTACATCAAATCAAGATACATCTCAAAAACATATTTTGGCAAAAGTATCAATTTGTGTGGTATATAGAGAGAGAAGTGCATGATTTTACCCCAGACCAGACAAACTCCGCCCCTAAATAATTCAAAAGATTTAATTGGTCATGTCAATCACAGTGCTGATCCCACTTGAAACAAATACTACACCTAAAACATTTACCCTAACCTTAGTATAGAATTGGTAGCAGTAGCACATCCAGATAAATAGCATGTTTGTCGCGATCTGATCCATCTGTGATTTTTCTGAACTTGGTGACTGCGTGATTGCGTTGACCAATTGGCTATGGGGCGGATTTTGCGCTTAACTGGATTAGGAGGGGAAATCATTTGAGAGAAGTGAGAGTTGTCAAAACAAGGCTAGCACTATGTTAGTTTCTGCATTAATAGATTAGTACAAAGTTAAATGGTATTAATACTGTGGCAACAGACAGTAGCATAAAAGAAACCTCAACAATATGTCAAAAGCATGCAAACATTTCCCCAGTGAACACCAGTTTACCTCCCAAAAAAAGTGTAGACACTTTCTTCATTGCACTAAACTAAGGCAGACATTAATTAAAACATGGTGTTCCCAGTAACAATAATTCATAATAATAATAATAATAACATGGGATAATATTTCTGCTGGGACCATCATGCTGGATTTGGTGCATAGACAGCCCAAAAGAACTTAGTTGGGAATGTGTATCTGGAAGGTGGGCTGTGGGGCAGAAGCAGTTGGTAAAGTGCTGATGTTCCTGATGGTCACTGACCCTCTTGAGTTGTTCCTGTAACTGCTCCCTCAGAGACTCAGGGCAGTTATGGAGCTGGCTCTTCAACTCATTGTACCCATCCTGAAGCCTCTCCAGGGCTTCGCGCTCCACGTCAACATTAGCCCTCTCCTAGAAAGAAAACACACCATCCAGGAAGGGGAGAGAAAGAGAACACAGCTCAAATCCACGCCATGCAGAAGCGTTCGAGGTTAGAGGTCACAACAGAGTGGGTGGAGCCAGAAAGGATGAACACTAAGCCTTGTAAAACACTATGAACTACGTGTCACTGGACTGTAAGCCGTCAACAGGGCCAAACAGACTTCTGTTCTCAGGCATTTCTTGATCAAAGATTTCAGACGTAATGAATGTCTGCTGGTATGTGCTGTTTAGATGAGATTATGCCATATCAGAGGGCAGGAATTCAATTGTTTGGCATCACTGGCTAGTTTTTTTTCTTCTTTTATCATGAAAAGAAAGATTTGCAATAGCATCATACTTGCTGCTTCAGATATATATATATATATATATATGTGTGTGTGTGTGACCCACGCTGGCAAAATGAGTCAGAATGCGCACAGGATCATTTCAAGCTACAGGCAAAATAAGAGAAACATTTTGATTTTGGTCGATTTTTGGTCGATTTCATTTAGCCCTTGTCTAGCAATCCCAATGCTCCAAATAGCAATTAAACATCTAAAAGTATCTTAATATATAAGTTTTCTGAGAGGAGTTCCTTTCCCTTGTCCATTAAAAACAATCTTACTTGCGCTGACTGACAGATCTGAAGCATGCGGCCTTTAGACAGTGTGTGATCCCAATAAACAAAGAATTACAGTATTTTATTTGAAATATCTGTCTTGACGAGTATTCACGCAAGCATGATCTGTTATGTCTTCTGTGAACATTTGGTTATCTGTTGGGGAAAAACATTATTTTAGATCCGTGCAGTACAGCAGGTATTAATATATACTGTCTGATTCATTAATAATAATATAACAATTGTGGTATAATTTTTCCCTATTAATATAGATTTGATGCTTGCAAAATTTGGTGTTATTATCAAGGAGGTTTACGTTATTTTGGTTTGGAACCTTTTCTAAATTTTAACCAGATTTTTAATCCGGTTTCAAAAATTACTTTGCTGACTCATTCGACTTCAAACATGTGTATCTCAGTCATTTTTTGTCCAATTCAAACAAATCATTCATCATTTTGAAGTATTTTATAGAGAATGTTCGAGTATAGCAATAACTCATTTTTGAAAATGTGCTCATTGCGACTCATTTTGCCAGCACAGGTCACATATTTTAAAGTTAGTCCTGAGATAGTTCAATGTCTACATATGCTGAGATACCCTAAAGCACACTGAATTCATGCATTGTGTTCTCTTCCAGACTAATACAAGCACATCAAAAAATCAATATATCAAAGCACAGACAGAACTACTTTCTATTTAAAGAACTAAAATAAACTAAAAAAGCCATTTGCAACATTTATAGAGGAAATATCCATGTTTGCACGAACACTGCACTTGCGGTCAAGATCAATCTAGTACAAATTACAGCCAGTCATGAGCATGGTGGCAGGCATCCCCATGGGAGAAATGGGATCAAAGCAAACAAATTGATAAATAAAGACCTGAATGGACCATGGTGCATCTAGAGAATCATTGAATACATTATTTTTCTTTTCATATTATTTATAATTCTTAGTTAAACCAATAATGAAAATGGTTTGCTTGCCCTCATGTCATTTCAAACCCATTTGAGCTTTTTCCCCCCTCTGTGGAACACAAAATGAACTTTTTAAATTAAAAGCTGTTTAGAATGATTCATTCAAAATTTGTGTTCTAATAACAACTTACAACTCTAAATTAGAACGTAAATTTAGCTCTGTCTGTCAAACACAGGGGCGTAGGAGCTATTTTGAAGCTGGGGGGACAGCAGGGGTTCTGTCCCTCTAGGGGGGTTCGGGGGCATGCCCCCCGCAGGAAAATGTTTTGCATTCTATTGTAAAATTCATTAATCTGGTGCACTTTGAGAGTTCAAAATTAAGAGCTCCAACCCATATTCAGTGTGCAAATCGAGCAAAGAAAAAGTCCTGACTTGAACCTCAACTTTAAGGGGGACTCTTACACTCCATAATAGTAATAATAATAATAATAATATTCATATAATATTATATCAATCCTATAACAGTTGAAGTAATATAATGTAAAACAAATGCACTAGAAACTGGAAACAAATGCATGAGCTTTTATTTTGATGTAAACCTCAGCCAAGCATTTATTTTGAAAGTATAATAAATAATTATGATTTATATAATTATTGATTTGAATAAATATTGAAAATGTAAAAGGTGTGCATCATAGCTGACACCTAGATTAACTTTAAGTCATTCTCTTCAAACGCTTCTGAAGTAAGAAACGTGTATATGTCGTATGTAACTAGAGACGGTCCCTAAATTTGCAATATCGACCATCCAACGTCGAGCCAACTTTATGCGAATCAAAAAGGTCAAAGTATAGTCAAGTTATGTTTACCCAAGGCTTTATTTTACACAGAAATCGAAAACCCCATAAGAAAATCTCGAGGGAACCAGTGGTGAAATTGGCTGGGGAATGCATCATACACCTATTGAAGTTAGAAACGTGTGTACTGTCGAATGTAACTTTAGAGACAGTCCCTAAATTTGCGAATATCGAACAGCGTCAAGCCAACTTTATGACATGAGGTTCTAAAACGTAAATTACACGCACCAAAATGTGAATTTTGAAGTAGTTGTGTTCATTCTGGAAAACATGTTTTTTAATAACAGACTGTTGAGACAGTGTGTGCACTGCAGTGTACATTGTAGAACAAAACATATAAGTATCGTCCAGTTTACTACAGGCTTTATTTGTAGATTGTTTATCGTCTTACCTCCCTAAACCTATCATATCACTTGAAATATATTTGTATGGACCACTTTTATGATACTTATATGTTGCTTTTGCATCCTTTTTAAAGTGCCCAGCAAGCAATTTTGCATTTAAAAGACGTCTAATAGCCGTCTAAACACAGCCCTAACGTCTAGGCTAAAACCAGGCAAAATTTATGCTGTCAGTGAAAAATGTCTAGACATCCATGGCCCAAGAATTAAACTAGTCATCTAGAACATGAACATGTCCAAGAAATGAAACCAAACACCTTGTAATCACTGTTGACTTTGCTTCCATGATGTAATTTCATACATCTCGCAAGTTATTTTGGCAAAAACTACATGTAACCAAATTCAAGGTTATTAGGCTAGAAGTGGGTCACTCATAGCCGGACTGTATCAGGTTTATAGTTAACCGAGACGGTGAAATGATGGCTATTGCTTTCTGGGCTTGAGCTTCAGTCCCCATTCACTGTAAGTGCATGGAAATGAATGAAGAGAACTGTGTTCAAAATGTCCCCTTTTGCATTCCACAGAAAGAAAGGTGAACTATCCCTTTAAGCATTTCTCCAAGAGCCTCAAAACGATACTAAAATACCAAGAAAAACCCACAACAAGATAGATAGGAAATAAAGGCTGGAATTTCGAAACAGCATGCAGGAAAAGGCTTTCAAAAAGACACACATTGTCAGTCACCGAGTCTCGCACCACTGGAGCTATTGTCCCTCAAAGCCAGCGCACTAATCCCAAAGCCTGAGTTTGCGCTAGGCTAAACAGTTTTGAACTCGAGGGGGCGAGCGGTAGGAACGGAGAGACTGTGAGTGCAGAAAAAAAGCAGTGAGGAGATTAGAGGTTAATGAAGGCTTGTTAGTGTTGCCAAGCTTTGTAGAGGACCTGATGAGAACCACCACAAAAGGAGAGGAAAAAGACAACACCTCTTGTGAATGAGTGCTTGATTACCAGACAGAACCTTGGTTTTCTGCCCAAACTAAAGCAGTGAACTGCATTTAAATGTGACTATCATCTTCAGATCCTCTATTGTAGAATGGAGAATGACCAGATGTAATGGGAAGAGGTTTGGCTAGTTTGGATGAGCAATGCCGCTCTTTGCTTTGGTTTGGTTTTTTACCTTGGGATGGCAATCGAGACCAGAATGGGCCTTGAGTGGCCATCCGGCAGAATGGCATGCCTTTAAGGAATGTCAGAGACCAGAAAAGGCTGTTCAGTCCAGAGAGGCTCAACAGAATAAAACAAAAACACAGTCCAGAAGGGGATTTGAAACTCTTCATAGTTAAGGTGCGGTCACAAATTTAGTGGGCAAAAAAGGTCAGTTGTCTATTGTAAATAGTGTAGATGTATGAAGCGCCGCTCCTAAAGAAATCACTCTTAATCCAAGCAGCTCTCTGTTGGTCAACGCAGCGAATTGATGTGACAAATTAAACCTGTTGCAAAATCTGCATGGCGGAATTTTTCGGCATCACACGAAATTCACAAACCGAATAGATTGACATACGATAAACATGACCGCACCTTTATGGAAACATTTTTACATCTAAATAAAAAAATGAATCTTTATCCCACTGAAAAATACAGCATTTCTGATCTCCAGCTTGAGGTTTATGTTTTACATGCTGGTTGGTTGGTGGGCCCGCCAGCTAGACCAGCACTTTACCAGCTTGGGGCAACATGGAATTTATGCTGGTTTATGCTGGATTTTTCAGCAAGGTAAATGTCTTATTACAGAATGTGTGTCTGAATATTTACATTCTGTGACGATCATTTACGATTACATTCTGTGATTGTATGTGGTGTGTGTCTTACCTTGTCTTTCTCTCTCTGGATGGTGCTCTCCAGTTCGCTGAGTTTGCGCTGCAGCTGGTTGATAATCTCAGTCTCGGCCTCGATTTGCTCCAGCTCGGCCTGTCTCTCTCCCTGCAGCAGAGCTCTCTCCATCTCCGCCTGTCCAGATCAACACGTCAGATACAGCAATTCTCACACAGGCCACATAAACACCCCCTAGAGCTCCATCTGACATTATCTGTTCCACTACGCATCACTTCCTGGTACTCTTATCCACTATAATTAGGTAAGGACTTCCTGTATATTCTTATATACAGCTTCAGTGTATTTAGCTAGCTATACAGAACTGTTTATGAGAGCGGCTCACCTCTTGTTTGGACTCCTGAAGTTGCTGCTCCAGTTCTGTGATTCGACCTTTGAGTTCATCTACCTTTGCCAGCACTCGAACCCGCTCCTCCTCCAGGTACCCCAGTTCCAGACGGCCAATGCTGCCCGATCCCAGAGAGTCCTCTGCCTGAATACACACCACGCATTTCAGTTAGCGCTGAACTTGTCATGATTTTGAAGCCCCAAAAAAGTTTCCATCCATCCTAAAATATATCCATACGACTCCAGGGGGTTAATGAAGGCCTTCTGAAGTAAAACGATGCATTTTCGTAAGAAAAATGTCAATTTTAAAACTTAATAGACTAAAATAACTAGCTTCTGGCAGACAGCCTACGCAAGTTGACTTACACCAAATGAGTAACCCCTGACACGATGTAGGATGCAGGAGTAGCGCAAGCTTTGACGCCTCTCGCGGTTCAAACTAACAGACCTCGGCAACAAACTCAAGCTCCTCTTCTCTAATATCTTATAATCCTCCGACATTTCTCCTTAAAAATTCTAATTTCAGACTTCTTATTCGTGACCGGTCTTTTGTTTTTCTCTATCCTTCTGCGTCATGCATCAGGTCAGAGGTCACTCGTTCACATTTAATCGATGCATACGGCTGTCTGTCAAAAGCTAGTTATTTTAGTCTATAAAGTTTTAAATATGGATATTTTTCTTTTACAAATTGTTTTGCTTCAGAAGGCCTTTATTAACTCCCTGGAGTCAAAATCTCAACCCTTATTCACTGCCATTATAAAGCTTAGAAGGAACATCAGGACATTTTTTAATTTAACTCTGATTGTATTCGTCTGAAAGAAGTTAGTCATATACACCTAGGATGGCTTGAGGGAGAGTAAATCATGGGATAATTTTCACTTTTGGATGAATTATCACTTTAATATTTTTCTGGAACTCATGAAACATTTTTCAGGATTCTTTGATTAATAAAAAGTTCAAAAGAACAGCATTTATTTGAAATAGGAGTCTTATGTAACAATATAAAAGTGTTTACAGTAACTTTACTATAAGTATTCATTTCAATATAAATTGACACCAAACTTTTAAATGGTAGTTTAGTAATTCAAATATATGTATTACAAATATGTGCAATTCTGTGATTAATCGTGATTAAAAACACTATAATTTCACAGTTAATCTCCAAATGTATGCATAAACAACTTAAAGACAGTATAATTTAAATATTTGTTTAATGGCATATTTTTATGAATGAAGGAGTATCACTGATAGTAATACTGCTAATGATGTCTCCATGAAATTTTTTTTTAAACATTAATTATAGCCATTCAACATTACAGTGTAATCGAAAGTTTGATTAAATTGATTAAAAGGTAGATACAAACTTTGCTTCTGGTGAAAAGACATATAATGACCCAATAACAACAACTGTTGTGATATACATAAGGAAAAAAGAGGCCGACCTGTCCATTTTGTCCATTTAGCAAAGCTTGTAGGGTCCGTCCGTCCTGCTGCGCACTCTCAGTGCTACTGCTGTCCTCCTTCAGGTTCTCCTCTTGGCTCTCACGATGTCTCTGCGCCACCCTCAGGGAAGCACTGCTCACACTGTCCATGGATGGGCGTCTGTTAAGCCCCTCCCTCGACCCAAGCCCAGAGACGCCCATCCTGCCCAGATCTCCCGCCGGCCCGTCGCCCTTGTTATACTCGGCGCATAGGTTCAAGATTGTCTCCAGCCGCTGCCGTTCCTAAAACACAACAGAGAGAGCAACATTGGATGAGTCAGGGGTGGCAAAAATTGCCCTCACGTTATCTAATTTCCTCTGCGCCAGCCTCTGGCACTCAGCATCCAACTGATGCCAATCTGAAGAGAGAGGAGAGGAAATAAACAGAAGCGCCACTGTCTGGAGTGACTCTTATCAGTCCCTGTCTTCAAGCAAGAGGACGTGGCCCTGTTTTCTGCACACACAAACACTCAGCGCATAGCGCTTGTCTGAACAGGCCCACACTTGCAGCAGACACGGAAACAACTATACAACTACACAGAACTCATGTTGTGTCAGCCTGGGGGGTCTGATTGTGGTAACAGCTGCCCTCTTTAGCCAGTCGGGCCCACCTCAAAGACACATTCTCAGTGTGACCTTTGGTCATTACATGTCATTTGTCCTAGACTGAGTAACACAGTCTGCATGGTACACAAATGGAAGAATAAACTTTTCACGTTTTCAGGATATCTATAAGTGCTTACATGCTGTGATATTTTGTATGGTTACAATGCATTTAAAAACGCTGTTTAGGCCCTATAAAATGCAATTTATTAAAGCATTTGCACAGCTATTCAATATGACAATTATAGGTGTTAACAAAAAACACGAGTTAAGATGCATATTATCACTGTGCAACCACTTAGCACTGAGAAATGTGCATATATTTAAAATCATTCAATGATTGGCTGACAATCAATGTGAATATTCGCCTATAAAATGTATATTATCTCTAGGACAGGGGGTTAAAAATGTTTTTCCTATGATTTAAATAATTAAATTATGCAAATAATATTTTGCAATGTTAATCTGCATATAAATATCGTGAATTGTAGACTTTGTTTGGCATTTTTTAAAGATCATAATAAGAGTTGTAGATGTTTTTACAATACCGTTCAAATGTTAAGGGAATTTTTGTTTTTTGGAAAGAAATGTATATTTTTATTAAGTACGGATACAATTGATCAAAAGTGACAGTAAAGACCTTTATAATGTTACAATTTTTTTATAAATCTATTTCCAACAATCTAATCTATTTAAAAGAATCATAAAATGGTTTCCATAAAAATAAATAGGAATAAATGACATTTTAAATATATTAAAATAGAACACTTTAAATTTCCAGTACCATTTCACAATATCATTGGTTTTACTGTATTTTTGATCACATAAATGCAGGCTTGGTGAGCATAAGAGACCAAGTGTACATTTAAAATATACATATTTAATTTTCAAGAAATCTCAATCGCTTGAGAGCCGCTCCATCACAAACCCCCGGCTGGAAATCCTGCTGTAGGAGGGAAAATAATGTTAAAAACCACACCAAAAAAAAGGAAGATAAACAAAAAGAGCTAGGCTGGTATTCCAGCAGGTTGTGTGTGCCATCTTTGATGTGCTCTAGAGACTCTGTGAGCTCAGTGTGATTTGTGGAGCACTGTGATGAGTATTCTCCAAACCCTTAATTAGCCCAACTTGTAATCATCAGCCTACTAAATCTCCAAGATCACACTGAAAGGAGGAACATGGCTGAAGAGAATCAGTTTAGACTGTTCCCATGGCTCTTTCCCATCAATGGCACAAGTAAAAAAAAAGTGTATATATATATATATATATATATATATATATATATATATATATATATATATACAGAGAGAGAGAGAGAGAGAGAGAGAGAGAGAGAGTTATATTATATTATACGACCACACTCTTATTCATACAAATGCTTTTAAACCTTTCACGCGTGATAAGACACAAAAGTGATGGCAGTGCTGTATTGGCACGCGTCTGTGAATCTACTGTTTGTGTCTTCATGCGCACAGAAAGCTGCTTCAGTCAGCGCTTGAACTGACAAAAACACACTAAATTATGCCAAAAATGCCTGTTTTGTCGAGTATCCTCATCTTAAATGAGTTAAATGAAGTCTTGAATGTGTAGAGTTTGTAAGAAAATAGGATGCGTGTCAGATCCACGTCATGTGTGCCAGGTCTTAAAGTGACAGCAGCCTAATAAACCTGCTGCTGTCGTCCATTAACGATAAACGAATAACAAAAAGAGAAAAATCACACAGCTCTTGACTGAATAACTTTTGTAGCATTAATAATGCAGTGTAATAATAATTTATGTAGTGAAGACTGTGGCGTATTTGATAACTTTATTCAATTTCTTTATATTTCCAACATGTTAGACCTACTTGTTTACAAGGTTACATGGGTCAAAAACAACGAAAACAATAACTTTATGAGCATTTTGACCGGGAAAAGTAAAAACTCAAAAAATTAAGCCCTGATATACTGAAGGGCAGGTCAATTTGACATTTATTACAGTGGGTTAATGTGAAGATTGTTTTAAGTTCACTTATATTTTTAAAACCTAATGTTAAAATGTATAGCTTTCAATTAAACTGTAAAGCTGAATGGCTATAATTAATGTCTTTTAATCGATTGACATCACTAATATATATATTGTGCTCTGGTTTGAATTTGGCTCAGAGAGACCTTTGAAACTGATCAATTGTGACATTAATTATGACATAAATCCACAGCTCCTCACACAGGATAACTTTCAATCACTTATCAGAATCGCATAAACATGTCTTCACCTGACAGGGCTGTCTCATCCAGAAAATTACACGTCTGAATTACGAAAAGCTTTCATTCCTCAGGCTTCAACGTTCTTAAGATCCCAGAGAGCCTTCTAATACCGAAGGGGTGAAATCACAGAAAACTTCTCCTCAACTACAATTTGCACCAGTAATTGCTGTATACTATAACAGCTAATTATCTCCACTTCACGCCATTCCACTAAAGCCAAGAGCAACATCACCCATTTTAAGAGATTTTTCGGTCCAAAACTGTCAAGAACTTGAACACAGAGGCTCTCACTTCTAAAAGAGGCGTTTAGTCCCAGTGAAGACCAGGACTACAGCAGACCCCAACACTCATTTATGAGTTTAAAGGGTCCTCTGTAGTTGTCATCATTAGCAGGTCCCCGAGGGGAAGGAAATAGTTTAGGATCATGGTGGCACACCCTGAGTTTTAAAAGAAACACACAGAGGCTGAAGGAACCGTAGGAGGGAATGTAATCATTTGATCTGTTTCCATACAGGCCTGCTGAGCCTCTGATCCTGGAGTTTATAGCCAGGCCTGATGAGTGTTTCCAATCAAAACTGGGCCTACCTGAACACTTCTAAAGCAATATGCAGCTTAATTGTGCTGTAAAGGAGCACTAATACAAGATGAAGGAACAGGTTTAAGCCCTGGTCATGTAACAACACATTTGACTGAATAATAACAGACTAATGAGCAACACACTGACTGACTAACTGACTTAGTATGTTTAAAAGTATAATATTGGTAATCAAACACTAGTTTTATGGTACATTTGGACTTAAATACACTTTTATATGCATTATATAACTAACCTTGATAAAAGAATGCAATGAAAATCACTCACTCACCCTCATTGTGATGTGTTAAAAGTCGCACACTTAGAGTCAGTAAGATGTTTCCTCATTGAGTAGCTCTCCAGAACTCACACACATGCTGAGACAGATGAACAAATAAAGCCCCTAGTCCCTCCGCCTCCAACACACACACACACACACACACACACACACACACACACACACACACACACACACACACACACACACACACACACACACACACACACACACACAGTCTGCTTTCTCAAAGTGTACATACATAAAGCAACCGCTCTACATCTGTGTCACTGTTCATTTCTCTGCCGGTGGCTGCTAATAAAGATATGATTCAATGTTCACAGAGGTTCACCGAAGTGGATGGCTTGTTTTATCTGTCAAGGCTTTGAAACAAACGCGGGAGGCCCAGTCACAAGTTTAAATACCCACTCAGGGATCAGTGCTCACTAAACAACAAGGCTCGCGTGGGTGCTGGTCAGATGTTCTCTCAGATGGAGAAAAACACAGTAATGTGAAAATTACTATACAAATGTATAGTGCATGCTGAAACCCAGATGCAAAAATATAGATGGTTTCCACTGTACCGGTATTTAGGATAAGCGCTACATACTTTCCAGATGACAGCAATGAACAGACGTAGCCCTCTGTTTACAAATCTCCCACCTATGCTACTAGTTTTTTGGTGAATGTGATTCGTGAAGGCAAAGTTCTCACTCAGGTGTCTATCCATTTAGGGAAACGGCAAAGGGCACATTCACACAGCAAATGAAACGGCAAAGGGCACATTCACACAGCAAATGAAAAAAAGAAAAGGTTGTTTAAATGACCCTTACATAATCACCCTACACTGGCATGATGTTCATGACTTTCTTTCTAAAATCTCATTGTTCTGTATTGTCTTTTAGTATAACTTTCTTCCATTATTCAGTCTCACAGTATATCAATAATGTACATCTAATAAAAAAGAGAATTATATTAATAAAATATAGCTGCAAGCAGCAATTTTCAGAGCCAAGCACAAAGAACACAATAAGTCATGCCAACATGGCTGGGAGCATCAGACCAACTGCAGCACCGAGCAATTAAAGACATTTAAAGATGATTTTAGGCAAAATGGCTAGAAATCAGATGTTAATGTTTTATCACTTTTGACCAGTAGGTGGTGCTACAAATTTGTTGTTGCAGTAGACGAAAACGGTTGGTTGGCACAGTCTGAAGATGATCAGACTCGAATTTGGTGAAAATCGGACAAACCATCTAAGAGTGGGAAAAAATAGCTTTTTAAATAAAATCAAAATGGCGGACAAGAAGTTAAGCCGACTATGTAAAAATTGGTATCTAGTTTTGGCATGACCCAAGGAATCTATAAAAGGATTAGTTCACTTTTAAATAAAATTTTGATGATCATTTACTCACCCCCATGTCATCCAAGATGTCCATGTCTTTCTTTCTTCAGTCGAAAATAAATTAAGGTTTTTGATGAAAACATTCCAGGATTTTTCTTATAATAGACTTAATGATCCCCAAATGGTTCAAGGTCCAAATGACAGTTTCAGTGCAGCTTCAAAGGGCATTAAACCATACCAGACGATGAATAAGGGTCTTATCTAACGAAACAATCTGTCATTTAAATTATTTTTTCTAAAGTTTAAATTTTATAAGCACAAATGTTCGCTTTGCTCCATTCTGTGATATGTGTAAGTGACGTCACGTGATACGCAGTTCCGTTGAAAAGGTCACTCTTGTCGAAGGCGGAAGAACGTGCACATACTAAGTCAAACGTCGTTTACAAAAAAGGGGGTTAAAAGGTAAAACAACGATGTCGGATGATTTTGAATCCTCCTTCCGCTCATTTGAAAACACTGAGTACTGCCGCCTATGATATGCGTGACCTTTTCAATGTAACTGCGTATTACGTGATGTCACGTACACAATCACAGACCAGAGCAAGGTGAACATTTGTGCTTATAAAACTTAAACTTAAAAAAAAAGATTGTTTCGCTAGATAAGACCCTTATTCATCGTCTGGTATGGTTTAAAGCCCTTTGAAGCTGCACTGAAACTGTCATTCGGACCTGTAACCGTTTGGGGTCCATTGAAGTCCATTATATGGAGGAAAATCCTGGAATGTTTTCATCAAAAACCTTTCATTTAGACTGAAGAAAGAAAGACATGGACATCTTGGATGACATTGGGGTGAGTAAATTATCAGCAAAAGTTTATTTAAAAATGAACTTATCCTTTAAGACCCGTGTCATTACCATAGGCTAATTTAATTAAAAGTCATTAGCATTTTTTAAAATTTCATTATAAATTTTGGCGCTCCCCAAAAACGTTTTTAGTACTGTCAGGGCAAACTCTGTACTTTTATTGATTCACATTAAATCAATCAGTACCAAATTTCAGTACCTGTGAACGCATCTGGTGATATAGACTAGAGTCTGTGAATATTAAACAGCAAAAGACTATTTAAATACGAATCCTGAATGACCTGTGTGTCTCTGTTTGAATGAAAGCACTGTTTAATTGTGCGCACACACACACACACACACACACACACACACACACACACACACACACACACACACACACACACACACACACACACACACACACACACACACACACACACACTCTGCCGTCTTATATGAGGACATTAACGCATGAACAGCATCCCCAGAGCCGCTCTGAGAGTCACTTCATCAGCATTTACTTCATATCATAAAAGCACAGAAACTCAAATGTTTTGGTCAGAGATGAGGGACCTCCCATATACATAAATATGAAACTTTTCAGTTCAGTTTCAGTGAATAAAAAAAACAAAAAACTGAGAAAATATTCTGAATTGCAGCTTAATTACTAAGTGGCACTGTTAAGAAGTATAAATATCTGTATTCACCACATGTGAAAAGGAAAAAATAGGCCACATTCAACTATGGTGTGAACGTATCCAAAGTGAAATGGTATTTTACACAGATGCTTATTAGCAACATTGGAATCCCCCCCAAAAAAACTAAGGGATGGTATTTGGAGAAACAGTCCAGCTCTCTTATTTCTGCTCACTCATTTTTATGCATTCCAACCACCCATCGACCAATTAGAGCTCAGGAGACACAGGCTTTTATGATCCCAGTTCTTACATTCCACTGTCTTCCCTCAGTCTGGAATGACACACCAACGTACAGCTCCTCAAATCCCTTTTTAGAGCCTCTCAAACCCCCTGCCATGTCGGAGTCTCTCTCCTGCTCTTCCTGACCTTTTTCTCTCTAAATGTGTGACGGGGTCAGAGTGGGTGCCACTCTTACTGCTGTGAAGTGCCTGGATTGTTTGAAAACCTTAAACCAGACAACTTCAAATCGCTTCCGTTCTGGGTATCCAAAACAAACATCCAAAAGCATGATATTGTAATCTCCCAGCACTGTCACATGCCTATTTGCACATACTTTCCATAAAATATGGCAGATGGGGAGTAGGGAAGATTGTTTCCACATCAAAATAAAACTTTGAAAAGATAATTGCAACTTTTTATCTCGCAATTCTGAGAAAAAAAGTCACAATTGTGAGATCAAAAGTTGCGATTATCTTTTAAGACGTTTTATTTTGAGGCGGAAACAAGCTTCCCTACTCCCCATCTGCCATTGGTTTAACAAACGGATAGTCCTGCCCCAAACTAACGCCACTGGTCAAGTCAATTTTGCTCGCCAGTGTTTTAGTGGGCTAAATGATTGGAGAAGTCCTGCATACATCACCAGAGAGAAGTCTGATGTTTTCCACTGGAAGGTCCATTTATGACATTTTGATTAAATATTACAAGTTTAAATTTTTTTTACGTTTATCGGTTCACAATAAGATCTATAGCATGCATTTTGAAAATACATAGGGTGAACTTTCATTTCATGCCAACTTTAACCTGGCTGGCATTATTATTTTTACATCAAGAAAATGTGTATTTTTCCTTAAAAAAGTCTCTTCCCTCTTTTCAAAGCTTGCCCACAGGGTGAAAAACATCCCAGTATTTTCAAACACAGACTACAGACTAAACCAAGCACAGTAGCATTAAGCCCTCCAGTAAACATCCTGGGACGACACTTCTGTTACGAAAAAATATGATATTTCAAATGGCATAAACAACTGCTTTCTTATTTAAAATGTTTGAAAAACAGCACACCACAAACTAAGTCAACAGGACCAGATGTAGAATTTGAGGAAAAACAGCTTACATTTTTGGAATAAAAAAAAACATTGTCTAGACGTACGCAGCTGTGAAACATGGGGACATTGCTTCACCTTCAAAATGAAGCATCCGGAGTAAAAAAATAAATAAATAATGCAATAGAGAGCTTTTACATTAGTCCTTGGCTCATTGATAACTCCATAAATAAACATGCAGAATTTGAGAAACTAAATAAGGTTGTGAGGAAAAGTCATATAGCATCAAAGAGTGTAAGCACAAGATTCTCAGATCGGACAGAAGCTGTTAAAAGCTCTGTTCCTAGACTAAACAAACAGCTATGTGCAGCCGGTGTCTTCTTTTTCTTCATCAGGCATGAGATGAAAAACTCATTTTCTAAATGAGCATTGAAGGAACGGCTCATCCAAAGATGACAATTCTGTCATTATGTACTCGTTCTTGTGTTTCTGAAAGTACACTGAAAGGTCTATTTCTACCCTATTCAGCTAAGATAAACTCTTGAGTATTTTCCTCTACTATTGTACAGAATAGTGGCATATAATTCACATGAGGGATGCATTATTCTCTGTGAAAACAGGACCCTCTCTAAGGGCCTTTAGATAACTGGCAAAAGAACAAGACATAAATAGTGGTTTATATTAGACCTTGACTGTTATCTGTTCAAATGCATTAAAAAGGTGAGGATATAGAGCAGCCTGTCTCCAATGGCCTCATCAGGTTTATCGGTTTGACTCCCTGTGTCTCTTCATGGCCAAGCTTAGATCATTGAGATGCAGCAGAGGACAGAACTAACCGTCTCTCATGTGAATCCCCTGGCACGCTTTTGAACAGCAATAGTTCACTGCCAGCTCTTCTCTAAAACACCATCGTGGAGGGAGAGATTTTTTATTTTATTTTATCTTGCACATTTACATTATACGACACCAAGCGGAGCCCTTCAGCTGTGACTTATTCACGATACAGCACTAGCCTCAAATACCTTATTGATTTTATAAAACATTTACCACACATTGCAAATATTAAAGCTAAAAAATATTTATCATGAAGTAAAATCACTAATAGCTTTCCTTCTGCTGGAAAAAACATTGATACAAAACCGTTGGGTTAAGCAGTCATAGCTGTGTTTTATCATGAATCAGAATCAAGGACTGGAACTAACTGTTTTTTTTTTTTTCTGTAAAACTGAAACAGTATGGGGCAGCATTTATCAAATAATCAAACAAGATTTTCCCCCCAAAAAAGAAAATTATAATTTCTGAAATTACTGTTTTTACTAATAAAAAGTCACTGTTTGCATTTCTGGTTTTAGCATGTTCTGGATGATTGCTTGGATATTGTTAAAGGGATAGTTCACTTTGAAATTAAATTTTGATATGTTTTAGCTTACCTCAAGGGCATCCGAGATGTAGGAGTATTTGTTTCCCCAGTAGTTTCAATTTTGATCATTTTAGGTCAAACCGTTCTTGTCTGTGCCTCACATAATGCAGGTCTATGGTCACCACCTCAAAGAGCATACACAGAGAAGTCCAAATTAAACAATCCCCCATCGTAAGTACACACTGATGGCCTAAGACACGCGAAACGAGCGTTTTTGTGAGAAAACGAACAGTATTTATATCGTTTTTACCTCTTGTACACCACTACGTCCGACTGAACCGATGGCGCGTGCGTGTTTCCTGTTGTGAAATTCGCGCGTTCTGGCTTTAGTTTGTTCGTTTTCTCACACAAACCGCTCGTTTCGTGCCTTAGGCCATCAGTGTGTACTTACGATGGGGGATTGTTTAATTTGGACTTCTCTGTGTATGCTCTTTGAGGTGGTGACCATAGACCTGCATTATGTGAGGCACAGACAAGAACGGTTTGACCTAAAATGATCAAAATTGAAACTACTGGGGAAACAAATACTCCTACATCTCGGATGCCCATGAGGTAAGCTAAAACATATCAACATTTAATTTCAAAGTGAACTATCCCTTTAAGTGGCTGACATGGGGTGATTGCTAGGGTGTTGCCAAGAAGTTGCTACGGTCTTCTTGGTTGTTTCTAGAGCATTACTAAGGTGTTCAGAGTAGTTTTACACTGTGTCTACACCAGACGCAAACGGCACAATGCGACAAAAGCAAATAGAACCCATTATAATCAGTGACGCTGTCTACACTGGATGTGTCCTGGGTAGTTGCTAGGGTGTTGCTAAGTAGTTCGGAATAGTTTTAGCATTTCCTGAGCAGTTGATATAGAGTGCTGTTGAGTGGTTGCTAGACTGTTGGCTTTATATGATATTTTGGTCTGTAAATATGGAGAATTTTTTCTTCTACAAATCGTAAGTATGTTCGCTCTCTTCAACAAATTGTACAATTTGAGGTTTCATTTGTGTTGGTAGCAGAAACATGTGGGACGATCTATGCAATGAAGTTTAATACTTGGGGTTTGGAGTTTGTTCTTGCACCACTAATTCACAAGTCTTTATTAATCTAAATCAGGGGTAGGCAAGTTCGGTCCTAGAGAGCCACTGTCCTGCAGAGTTTAGATCCAACCCTAATCAAACACACCTGAACAAGCTCATCAGTGTCTTCAGGATTACTAAAGTTACAGGAAGGTGAGGGTTTTTCAGGGTTGGAGTCAAACTCTGCAGGACAGCGGCTCTCTAGGACCGAACTTGCCTACCCCTGATCTAAATCATGGGAACAGACGCACTAAAGTTGATGGAAAGCATAAAAACATCCAACCAAAACAAAACCCTTCATGTAAGTATCAAACTCTAGTGTCATTGACTTCTTTTAGGATTACAGAGTCACCTGCGCAGATGTTGAACAGATCTTTCTGGGAATCCTTAAATATTGCTTTATATAAGAAAATGTGTTGTTGCTAAGAGCACTCAGTGTTGTTCTTGATTCAAGTCTTGATTACAAGAGCCGGGTCAGAATGAGTAAAGTCTGCACTGACCCAGATAATCAGCACCACAGAAAGTCAGTTAACTGTCTCTTTTACACAAATACTCTCTCTCTCTCTCTCTCTTTCTCTTGTCCGTCCCAGAGCAGATAACTCACTTTATACTGAACTGACAGAGTACAGGAAGCAAACACATTAAACCATCTACAAAATACTCCAAAGGGAGCTCATCAGTGTCTTGCTGTGTCAGAAGATACTGCTTTTATCTTCATCAAAAAGATTCTAATTGCACTTTACTGGGTCAAAAAAAAAAAAACAGTTGCATGCCGGGTTAAAGCATTACAATAGACACTTCTTGTCTCATCCACCCTGTCTATCTGTTACAAACACGCACTGCAATGTTTTTGCATAATGTGGCCAGTGAAAGTTGGTATATTTAGTGTGCTAATGTCATACTTGTCATACAGATGCTTGTCATACAGACCTCTTGTGCCCCCGGTGCAGATGACCCTTGTCTGCCCTCCCAACAGTGTGAAGGTGGTAATGTCTTCATAGTAGAACAGCTTACAATCAATCTGTCCGTCATAATACATTTTCCTGATAATATAATATAATATAATATAATATAATATAATATAATTAATATAATATAATATAATATAATATAATATAATATAATATAATATAATATAATATAATATAATATAAGTCACACTTTAGATTAGGGTCCAATTCTCACTATTAACTATGACTTTTTCCTCAAAAACCTCCTAATTACTACTTATTAATAGTTAGTAAATTGTTAAGTTTAAGTATTGGGTAGGATTACGAGATGAAGAATATAGTCATGCAGAATAAGGCATTAATATGTGCTTTATAAGTAGTAATAAAACAGCAATATCTTAGTAATATACTAATAAGAAACTACTAAGAAAAAGTGCCCATATTATGAATTTTTGAAAACTACCTTTCATTTAACATAGTTCCAAGTGAATGAAAACATCCTGCAAAGTTTTAAATCTGAAAGTGCACCGTATATAAAGTTATTGTCTCTCAAAAGTAAGAGTCGACTCTGAGTCAATTAAACGAATCCCAAGCCGTTTCGTTGTGACGTCAAGATGAAACATTAGCATATTATTGCAGACACCAGGGAAAACTTGAACCACCTCAAACACTGCAGCTGATTCCTGTGGATACTGGACAGCATCATGTTAAGACGCTGTGCTCTACTATGGGTCCTGGCTAACTGATGTTATTACTGTATTACTACATTACTACCTAAACCTGTGTCTATTAATGCAGATTATCTGTCATTCTTACTACTTTGAATAAAGATAAAGGATAGAGCAAGATTTGTTTTGCAAACTTTAATGTTACATCCGGCATTCACATTAGTGCTGGGCTAACGTATGCGCTGTTATTGATACAGTTCCCACATGTGCGCCGCAATAAATTATAAATATACACACTCACACACACACACCCACAATCAAATGCACACTTGTTAATGCTGATGGTGAGTAATTACAGTTGAAACATCTCATAATGTACCTCAAACTGAGTAAAATCACAGAAAAACATACTGCTCAAGGTTCGGGTTGAATTCAGTTTAGTAATGGGTGTTTGTTTCCGAAATACGCACTGTAGGCGGTAGACCAATCAGCACAGTCTGGGCCATCTGACCAATCAGAGCAGAGTAGGCTCACGGAAAGGAGGGATTTAGGTTCTTCCACTGAGTCGTTTGAGAATCACTGAACATTGTGGTGATGTTCAATGTATATTATGAGAAAATTAAACAGTTTTTTGACCTTTGAAGCGTGTAATCCTGTTGTATGAGACCTCCAAAACAAAATTAGAAGCTTTAAAATAGCATGATCGGACACTTAATTTAGGAGAATTGGACCCTAAACTAAATTGTTACCATAATAGCATATCATATTAATCATATCAAATATATATATAATAATATAATATAATATAATATAACCGATTTCATGATGTCCCTTAAAAAATTAATCTGTCTCAGAAAATAAACTTCTCTCAAAAACAGACATGACTGTTTTTACTGTGCAGCAAATGTCAGTTTTATACAGTAATGGAAATGTGATGTCATCGTGGGAGCTCCAAAAAAAAAACAAAGGGAAAAAAAACGAGGTCATCTTTAGCAAGGCTGGCATCAGTATGGCACTCGAGCTGACTGACAGAACGGTTTTCTAGTGACTGACGCCATATGCCAAGTGTGTGCGCCAAGGCTGTATCTAAGGTAACCATGTGTGCCTCTGGAGCCTTGTGGCAGTTTAGGGATGATAAATTATGCACTGCAGACCGGACTGGCTCACATTCAATCAGCTGTACATGCAAAACTTACAAACCCAGTGTAGTTTTGAGACATACACAGGATTTACATTTTTGGGGATCATGCTAAGTTTGCAATGTGGTGGCCTTCATAGATCTCATTAACAGCATATTTATACTGTACATAAAGGCCTATTCACAACAAGTCACAATATTCACATATATTTATAATTTGGAACTGTGGGTTTTGTTTTATGCAACAAAATCCAGTGACTAACTCTTCTTCAAAATTAGTATTAGAAAAAAGATTTAGTGGGCAATTGACTAAAAGTGATGTTCAATTTGAGTTACTCCAATGATGCATTTTGACTTTGTCAGCATCTATTTCATAAGCACAAGGTAGATAAGCTACAACTAGCCAACATGTCAGCAGTGTAGATACACTTCATTGTGACCAGAAATTATGTTAAAGTACCAATATTTAAACTCTGTTCGGGTGAAATATCAAGAGGCATAACATTGCAGAAAAACTTCACTATGAGTAGCTTGATTTATCAACCGAGAACATAATACCCTAAACTAGTGTTGACAAAAGTTGAAGTTTTAAAATGTGATGCTATGAGCGTTGTTAAGCGGAATCGTAAACACCTCTGATTGGCCTTTGTATTCACACGCTCATCGGATGTGTCTGTGATTGGCTACAATGATCAGCGCTTCAAAAACATGTTATAAATATACATCAATGACGCTCTTCATCTGTGTACACAGATACACATTGTTTGAAAGCAGGCGTCTATTTCTGACAACACTACCCTGAACAGCACACCAAGTTCAATTAGTCACCCAAATTAAAAACTTTATTCACAGTTATGGTTTGTGGCTAAATTAAAAACTTAATTTCGGTTTGTTTCATTAAAAAAAAATCATTAATGTGCATAGCTCAAAGATGTTCTGTACACCTTTACTCCTAAAAACCTATCCATTAGCATTCAAATTCACTGCTTATAGGTGTAGGACCCTCGGTAGTATCCGATTTGAAATCTGCCACCTTTGCTCATGGAGGTTCATATTTAGCCAGCAGACTGCAGTCAACACCACTGTCTCCTTCCTGATTCCTGCAGCGAACATGCTTTCTGTGCTGTTCCGTGTTACGTGATGTTTTGCCACAGTCCTGACTCCTGACCTCTCCTCCATATGACAGTCAGCTGTCAGAAAAAAAATCAAAACCTGATGCAACACTCCCTGGAGCACATTTCTGCTTGTCATGCTAGGCAGCCTCATGCTTTTTCTCAACAAGATCCACCGGGCAGTCAAATGAGCTCAATGCGGCTGATTCGCACTTCAGATGCATCACATGCTGATGTTTTTATTGAAATGCAGACTGGCTTGACGAATGCTGTATAGATAAATAACTGTCTGAACAGATGAGCCACCAGATCACGTCAAAATATCTATGTGAAAGCAATTCAGAAGACAGATGGTTCTGATAATGAGTGATGTAATGGCTGACAGTCATGTAGTTACTAAAAAAAAAAATCAAAAGACCTTCAGATCTTTCTTGCAAGCAAACATTCTTTGCTATTAACACTCAACCATTTGCAAATATTTCAGGACCAGGTCTGTATCAAGGGTCATTTTTTGTTTGTCTGAGTACCTTCCTAGAGAAAGCCCATTTGCGGGGATGAGGTCATTGGCATGTTGAGCTCATTCATTCTGCATTTATTCCAGCACGTTTCATCAGCAAAAAGTCAAATAAAGTTCACTAAGTGCACACTAGAAGTGCACATGCTTAGCAAATAACATACTACAGATACTCTCTACTGGGAGTATTGAAGCATAACTTTGTACGCTCAATTAGATCACCTCCTTTTCTAAGAGCAATAAACAGCCACAATGGGTAATTACAAGGGAAACAGACAAGAGCCGTTTCAGACACAAACACATATAAAACTTCACAGGGGCCTTTGTCTCAGCGGCTTCATTCTGGGCTGCAAACCGGACCAAGATGTCTACTGTTCCCTCCCACCTCTCAATAAAAGAGACAACAAACAATGGGGTTGCCATGGTAAAATCAGAGCCCTCTGCCTCAGCATGACAGCGGATTAGTCAGTGTGTCAGTTCTGCCAGAGACGTGTAGTAGCATTTCCTCCAAATGTCCTGCATTCTCACCAAAAAGCACAAATGCTAATGCTTGCTAGGTGTGTTAAGATTAGATTCAGACATCATTGTACACTGAGGAGCTCTTCTGGAAAATATTAACCACAGAAACTTGCAATTTACATATCATCGGAAGGCATGTAGAGGCAGCACAGTTCATGACATGTACAAACAGAATATTTCTTAGACGGATTCTTTGTACTATGATGTACTGGCTTTTAAGTGGGCATCTACAAACAAATGACTCTAGACATCTCCTCAGAGCTAACTGCACTTTACTTTGGTCTCAAGGTCATTTTTAGTGGATATGTGAAGTCACATTTCCTATAAATCTCACTTGGTTTTATATTTTGTTATATAAATGCATACATGTATTTACTTACCAGCCTCTCCATTTCTTGCTCTCTGAGTCGCTCTTCTCTTTGGCGTCGGTGGTACTCTAGAAGATCATCTTCATTATCACTGATCTCCGTAATGCTGTTTTTGCGCTCCCTCATGCCTGGGTGAGGCATCCGGAGGTCCTTGTGGCCTGCTGACATCTTACGGTGGCTTCTGGGACTGGATCGAGGCGATGACCCAGGTAGAGAACCCAGGCTGAAGGCCGAAGACAGCGAGTTCCCAAAACTGCCCTTCCGTCCACTGCCTTCCCCCATCAGTCCGGAGGTGGGTGAAGGACTACGAGCGCGCACCCCACGAGGACTGAACGGCTCCTCCGTAGGAGACCCAGCTTTCCGTCGGAGTCTGGGACTCTCTGGCACAATTCTAGGGCATGGGCTCTCTGGTGTCCGCAGGGTTCCTGGTAGAGCTCCTGGGAGCACAGGAACCCCCCTGCGGGCTATAGAGGGGCTGAGAGGGGGAAGTTCCCTCATGCTGCTCCCTTCATGGTTCCTGCGGGCCAGCCGCGGACTTTCTGGAGGCTGCAGTGTGCGAGGATGCGGGTGTGGAGGTCCACCCTGAATGATGTGGACAATGGGGTCTAGGGGGGGCTGGAAAGATCGCGAGGGTGGGGAGAGTTGGTTAGAGGGGCTGGACGTCAAGGAGCGGTCTGGATGAGGCTGCTCCCGGTAAGGACTTGAGGGCTGATCCTGGAGAACAATGGCAGTTTTGGTTCTGGGACTAGAGGGTGAGGAGGATGGGGATGCTGTGGAGAATTTGGGGGTGAATCTGGGGCTTCCTGGAACTGGTACCCGACTGACAGATGGGGCATCAGTCAGAGCAGTAGAGATGGAGACTGAGGGCAGAATGTGAGTCTGTATGGGGCTGTCTGGGGTTTTAGCCACCGAGCTGTCTTGGTTCAACCCCCTACGACTTGGCTTTGGGCTTGGCGGTGCTTCTAAAAGAGCCTTTCGCTGGAGTCTGGGACTCTCAGGCACCTTTGGCCCACTGCTGCCACTGGAATAGCTAGGCAGTATGGTCCGTGGCTGAGGTATGGGCGGCTGGCTGGTGTAATTGTAACTAGAAGACCTCACTGGCACAGGAGGAAGCGTGTGAAGCTGGTCCTGACAACCACTTGGCGAGGGACTGGTGTTGCTGCCACTGCTGGCGGCCGATGGGGATGAGAGTGGAGAGAAAGGAGGGGAGGTATTCTCGTAACTGGAGCCCACAGACATAGCACCAGGGCTCGTTGGGGGTGAGAGAAGGAAGCGCCCCCCTCCATTTAACATGGGAGACAGGGGAGACTGGGAGATGGGCTGACCAGAGGGCTTCTTTGACTCAGAGGAAGAGGGCTGCGGGTCATCCATGACTAATGAGTCCATAATGTCCTGAAGGTCCTTCTCAATGGAACTGACGATGGCACTGTGCTCAGGGCGCACTCTCTCGTTGGAGACCAAGTGAGATTTTGGCGCTCCTGAAGAGTGGTTCCCATTGACCAGGTTCTCAGAATCTGAAAGAAAAAGATAACAATCATAAGCATTTGCCATACACAAAAATCAAAAGGCCTATCTTTTAGAACAGCTCAGGTGTAGATTGATAACTATTTCATGATTAAACAGTTTCATCTTTTCAATGAATCAATCGAGATGGTTTAAAAAAACAGACTGAATGATTTGTCGACAAATCACCAAATCGTTGAATTGAGAACAGTCTCTTTTAAACTATTGGGTAATGAGCACTAGGTAAGCACTTGGATAGTATTTTACTCTTTCCCGTCATTGGAGGAAATTTTCGGCTTTCTGTGTTTTCACTGTTATATGTTATGGGGCACAATGACGCATCTTCTGAAAGAGTTAGTGAATCTTCTGATCAAAACACAACAAGCGACAGCATTTGCGATCATCAACATTAAACAGCATATAAATCAAAACTGCCTAGTGTTACTGAATGAAATGTCGACACAGGATGAGCTATAGGACTGTGAAGCTTTCGGGTGTTGATGGAATCAATCTACTCCATCTGTGTTTTGATCATCATTCTGAATCCGATCTGGATGTAAACTTTGACAAAACACGTGATTTTCCCAGCTCAAAATGTTGCTTTTTTACAAATGAAACTTACCCACATTCAAGTGTTGATAAAAAAAGAATGCATTAAGCTAGAATAAAACAGGAATAACAAAATATTTTGTGGGCCAAAAACTGAAAATGATAAACAAAACGCTGGAGGGGAAAGAGTTAAGGATTTTACTGATGGATCAAAAGGTAAGTTACTTTAGTGGAATAGCAGAAATGTTACAAATAAAACAAAACAGAAAGATGTTAATGATCATGAAAGAGTTACTGAAGTTTTAGCCAATAAATGTAAATGAACTGTAATATTGTTTAATGCAATAGCAAATAATATTTCATTTTGTTTATGAGCTGAATCATGCAACAAACTTAACTGGAACAAATTAAATTAACGTAATTGAAAACCCATAATAAACAGCGATATGTGCTGCTTACATAAAGTTTTGGAGCATTTCATACTTTGTGTCAAGATGTAAAATACAATGAACTGGTTAACTGAAACAACCAGTTCAAAACAATCGATTCTCAATAATGAATTCCCATCACCAGCCAGATGAGCCGAACTGAGTACAGAAAACGAGAAAAGCACTTACGAGTAAGTGGATGCATTTGGCTTCTTCTCCTCACATAACCCCAACTATTATCCTCAGTACTATACCTGAGCTTTTAATGCAAGTACCTGCAGCTCTTTTGGCACTGCGGATATGCATTTAGTCCATTAGCCCCATTCAACAGCCTCCAAGTTTAACACTGCTGCCAAACCCACAGAAGACGAATGCTCAAGTAGAAAAAGTGGCTACCAAAAAGACTGCCAGGCTCCAGTCTGAGAGGATAAACGTCAAATTAATATGTGCTCATATAGCTAAATCACAGACAGCCCTGCTGGTAATTCAATCTATCTCTCAGGCAACTGACCATCTCCAATGGTTCATCTGCTAAAAGTGAGACAGACCTACAAGCAAAGATGGTCATTATCTAAACTCCAGGGGGCTGCAAGGTAATACTATGGTAACATTCTTTGTAAAGCTCCTTTAGAACAATTTCTAGTATGAAAATAAATTAAATTAAAATACATTTGATTAAATTAAAAATAAATAGAATTAATTGAAAATAATTATATTTAGGTTTATATATATATATATATATATATATATATATATATATATATATATATATATATATATATATATATATATAATATTTTAATAATTTGCTTTAGCTGTAGTAGAATTACAATGCAAAAGCCAATTGTTTAATTTTGGATAACATGTTTTTACTATAAATGGTCCTGAGATCCACGAGATTCTTTATATTTTAGGAAAGGGTCCCTAAAGCAATCATCATATTTGGGGGTCCTTGGCATCACAAAAGTTTGAAAACCTCTGATCTAATCAACAATAGGCTCCTTAAAATAATGCCCAACTTATGATTTTCCCTGTAACACAGTTTGGGACAGAATTGTTATTTTTCATTGGACACTCCGGGTGTAACGCTCATCAAACTTACTGGATTTGATGCTTTTGAGTCCCAGAACAGATTTCACAACATCCAAAACTTGATCAATCTTGCTCTTGCCAGCTCAGTGTTTGCGTTTAACCCACAAATCTCACTGTCCTGATTACAAAACACTCTCTGTTCAAACTGCTCATAAATACTGCATAAAACACTACTCCCTTTCCAAGTGTTGTTATTTATCTTTTTTATATATAGTCATTGTGGTTTAGAAATAAGTCAGAGCAGCTGACGATGCCTCTGGCTTAATTTTCCATTAAAATCCCATTGAACAAGAAACGGTTTTGAGCATGCACAAACACATATGATGAAGATAATACATTTATTCTTCCATGTCACAAAATAATACGTCAGCTTGACAAGTCGCGACTATTAAAGGATACATATGCTATACAGTACAGTACGTCCGTATGCCGATCTGACACATACAGCCTCTATCTCAGTACTTACAGATGAGAACACGCCTGTGGAAACGCTAAGCCGTTGCGTTTGGTTTGGTTTATAACCCATAAAACAAGCTAAGATTCAAAAGAACGGCTCCCGCATTCCGAGTCTTGACCTAGGCCAGCCGTGCTGGCCACACGGTACCCAGCAAGGCAGGAGTAAAACGCCGCAGATGAGATATTCCAGCCGGGCTTGGTGAGCCTGGCGCCGCTACACCATCGCTGAGTCCCCCGCCCTCCCCTGTCCACGGTGCTGATGTGACTGACTGCTGGCTGCAGGGGGCGGGGCTACTTTCTTAAAGCAACAGTGCACATTTTCATGATATACTCAATACTCATATTGACACTAATGTGGCTGTGGGTTTAAATAAAAATGCTTATTTTATTCTCACACAATATAAAAAAACCTGCCAGATTATATGCAGTATAAACTAGTTTATAATTAATATAATATAATACAATTAATTCATATAATAATTATTTATTTGTTAAGTAGCCAAGTAATAAGTGGGATCATTTAGACAGGTGCAACAATAAAATCATAGCTGTTAATATGTTGCATTCTTCTCTGAGTCATACTGACATATCATCAAGAACGTCGAGCAGACCTGCTGTGTTAGAATGAGGCAGCCGGATATTGAGAGAATATGAGGGGAACAGTGAGGAGGGGATTGGAGAGCAGGATGGGTGGCGAGATAAATATAGATACTGTAAAAGATACCCCTCAACTTTAAATAAGCAGAGCATGGCCAACAAAGCTGTCTGGACTGGAAAAGAGATGGAAGAGGAAATAGCTCTTGCACAGGGAAAGTGTGAACAGGGTTCTTTTCCTCTATAAATCAGTCTATAAACAAATATCAGATGCCAAAAGTGCATGAGCAGCTTCATATATGCATCTTAAAAGGGATAGTTCAACCAAACATTTTAATATTCCATGATTTACTCACCCTCAAGCCATTCGTAGATGAAACTTTTTCTTTCAGACGAATACAATGAGTTATATTAAAAATGCCATAGAATGAAAAACAGTTACCTTGGCATAGCTAAATAATAAGCGTTCTGTACCACACCATGAACCTCAAACACCATTGTTTCCTCCTTCATATGTAAATCTTGTGCATGCAAAAGACCATGAAAAAACGAATCCCAACATAACACCGAATGTGACGTACGTCGGGATCATTAATATTTTAATAATTTAAATGTGTGATCATGGTGCTTTCAATGAGGCCTTTTACCTTTAAAACACAGAGAACAAAGGTGTAAAAATTGTACCTTTAGGGGTATGACAGCTGGTCACTAGGGCAGTGCCCTCAAAAGGACATCTTTTTACCTATTTTATCAATTTTTTTCTTAAAAAAGTGTCTTAAAAGGATAGTTCACCCAAAAATAAAAACAACCCCATGATTTACTCACCCTCAATCCATCCTAAGTGTATATGACATTCTTCTTTCAGACGGATTTACAATAAAAAAATGCCCTGGTAAAATATCTAGCTTCCGTGGACTGCCTTCCATATTCAACTGACCAAAAAAAACGTAACTGGCGCGACGATGATGACGGACGTATAGCGTAAGCATTTTGAACTACACTTTCTTCATAAGTTGAATACGCAACGCGGTCTGCCGGAAGCTAGATATTTTACTTTATAAAGTATGGATGCACTTTTGTAATGGATGGATGCACTTTTTTGGGTGCCATTATAATGCTTGGATTAGCCAGAACATTTTTAATATAACTATTCGTCTGAAATATATAATATACATGGCTTGAGGGTCAGTAAATCATAATAATAATAATAATAATAATAATGAATTTTATTTGTAATGCACTTTATATTTCTGCAATCTCAAAGTGCTACAGAGCACCTAAAGTACAATAACAATCACAGTTAATTAAAAACAAAAAAATAAGAAAAACTATTTAAGAAACTATTCAAGAAAAACTATTTAAAACACATTCAGTGGAAAGCTTTAGTAAAAAGATATGTTTTTAGGTTTCGTTTTAAAACATCTGTAGTCTGTGGGCCCTCAGGTAGTCCGGGAGGGTATTCCACAGCCTCGGAGCAGCCGATGAAAAGGCCCTAATGCCCATGCTGCAAAGTTTTGTTCTGGCAACTTGGATGGTGTTTGTGTTAGCAGAACGAAGTGTGCGTAGGGATTTTGGGTGGGTGAAAAGTTCCTGTAGGTAAAAGGGGCATGTCCATTGAATACACTGGTGGGTGAGGAGGGAGACTTTATATTCCACTCTGAGCGGGACAGGGAGCCAGTGAAGAGATTTAAGGATGGGGGTGATGTGTTCATGCTTGCGCACCCTCATCAAGATCCTGGCCGCGCTGTCATGGGATAATTTAAATTTTTGGGTGAACTGTCCCTTTAAGTCTGAAAAATCTTAGGCCTAATTCTTTTAGCTATGTATAATTTAGACACTGGGGAAATAAGAAAAAAATAAATGGTGAATGTGAATGCATGTTGTTTACGTAAAGAATGTCTTTCATGGTGGAGAGAATTTATTACCAGCTCAGGAATTGCACTGCACCAGCTGTGTTTATATGCTATACGTGTCCTTTTCTGCCACACAACAGGAAAAGTCAGGAAAACAACTCCGTACATATTGTAAATACTCTGTTTAAACATTGGCTGCTGTGTAGCACTGAGTGGGAGTGGAAGATGTAGAGCGCTCTGTCAGGAGACCCACAGGAATGAGTTTCTCATAAAAGTTGCATGGTGCAACACGGGATTGAGGCAGGCTTGCATTTCTAACAGTTTGAAACGGAAACGCAGTAAGGCCCAGCTGAAAGCCGCTACCTGTGCTACTGAAACAAACCTTGCATTCAGCCACGTGGCAACACCCTGTACGTCTACATAAATTACCCATGTGGTAAATCTGCATCTGTTTCTTATACAGTGGCACAGCAAATACGGCTTGTTTCTCTGTTTTTTTGTTTTTTAAGATACATGTGTAAAACACATGAAAAAGTATCAGTAATATGTCAGAGATGCCACATAATCTTTTTTATTATGATTTCAGACAGTACACAAATAATGTTGAGGCTCTGAAGGAATGTTTTTTTCCACACACAAATGACGTTCTACACAACAGGCTTTGAGGTAAGCCGTGTTAGATAATTCATGCCACAGTCGTAGTGTGGGATATTGCATTACCTGTGTGGGCCCAGTTTTTCACACTGGCTTTCTGTCCTCCCTCAGGCATCATGCTTTTCATTCGGAAAGCCTCCTCGGGGTGGTTGAAGCGGAAGAATGCGGACTGGCCGAAACACAGCATACAGCCTGGACACAAACCAAAACAATGTTAATAAAGTTGAGAATGAAAGTGTATAAGACTTTACATCAGACATATGCCTGAAGAAATCGATCCTGGCAGTTTTAGACCAGTTTTATGCCGCAGTCATAAAACTGTGAGAGGCACAGAGGGGGAAAGGAATATTTGCCCCCATTTTACATGAACGAGCAGGAACATCTCACACTTTGGTGTCGGATCAGACTCCAGGCTTGCTGAGTAGGGGAAAAATAGACAAGCCAAACACTGGTAGTGTAGAAAGTAAAAATCAACATGCGATCTAAATTAACCCTATTTACTGGTCTTATAATGAATGATTTCTTTCTTTCTTTCGATGACGTCACCAAGCCCTTTTATTTTTCATCTGCTCCTATCCAAACATCTGTCATATAAAGATCACTTTTAACACATAAATACATTTTTGGCGGATCAAATCAAGAGCTGTCCTAAAATTGTTAATATATCAGCCAATTTTTGTGAATAAAATTTTTTTTTTGAATATGAATAGATATTCTATATTTAATTGTGCGTGCTTATTACTGTTTTGTTGCAATAATATCTGTCATTTATCAGTTTTTTAGTTATCAGTCATGAACATGTTATGTTAGCTTTAAATGTGAGGCATATACAGAAAATGGTTTAGTGTCAATGATGGGTAAATTTACTTTATCTATAAATGTATTTAAGGCAAATATAAATGGCAGGTATATGATGTAATATCTCAAAACCGACCAAAACAAACCAAACCAAACCAAACAAACACGAACCAAAGAAAAGCAAAGCAAAACAAAACAATAATGAAGCGAGAAAACAAAACAAAAACGAAATCAAACCAACACAAACCAAACCCCAATAAACAAAAATAAAGCGAAAAAAGAAGAAATCAAACAACACAAAGCAAAGCAAAACAAAAATGAAGCGAGAAAACAAAAAAACAAAATCAAACCAACACAAACCAGACCAAAACCCCAAACAAAACAAAAATAAAACAAAAATGAAGCAAAAAACAAAAAAACGAATCAAACCATCATAAACCAAACCAAACCCAAAACGAAAACAAAAATTAAGCCAAAAAAACGACAACAAAAAACAAATCAAACCATCACAAACTAAACCAAACCCAAAAACAAAAAACCAACACGAAACAAAAATTAAGCCAAAACAACAGCAAACAAACAAACAAACAAAACAAACTAAAATAAGGCAAAACAAAAAACCAAGGCAAAAAATAAAAAATAAAAACCTGGGTAAATCAAATAAACAGCATCATCAAAAACACTTTTGCTATATAAATCTGCCTGAGCTATTCTGGTCAATCACAGTATTTATTCAAGGCAGGTAAAGGTCTCATGGAAACCTTTCCAGCCGTAGCAGATGTGTGATGAATGCGGAGTGCCAGATGCCCTTTTGTTCCAGGCAGAACATTTGATTACCCCTCAGGTTCTGACAGGACAAGGTACGATTAGAGCACACAATGAAAACTAAGAACCGCTCAAGTAAAGTAAATCGTGTACTTATTCTCACAGCAACCACGTGTTTTCTATCATGTTATTAGTGAATAAAAGAATAAGGATTGTTAACTGATGGTGGCAGTTGTCATTCAAACACTCGTCTTGACATGCTCTACTTGCACATTCAAAGCCAACTCGGCGAAAATAAACAATAAAAATCATGATTCACAAAACACGTGTGTTAAACAAAAAGTGTTTTAATGAACAGACTTGTTTAGCTCTGAAAATGTTTTATTTGAAGCAACAGTATATTGAGGTCTGTGGCGTAAACCACATCAGCCAGATGTTGTTTCCTATATGTCCTGTTTTGGTCCTTGGCGAAATCATATTTGAGTGTTTTTACAGACAATAACTGAGGCGTCCGCTGCATCAGCACGAACCGCTTTGAACAGCTCAATCATTATTGACAAGCAGCACCAGCAAACACACAGACATCCGCTCTACTGCCTTCCTTTACACTACAAGCATTATGCTCCAGTTTTGATTGTACAAATGTGCCATTTAAAATGACGCACAGCATCTCATTCAGTGATGTGGGAAGCGTGTGCTTGTGATGGCAAGCAAGCTTGAGTAATTCATCTGCACTGCTGTAAGAGGAGAGGATGCAAACTCAAACATTACAGTGAGCAAGATGTTAGATCAGAGCCTCCGTACTTATGCTGGTTTAACAAAGGCTAAATCCTTCATTCCTTCCTTTTCTTCTTTCCTTCAAGTATAGATCTTTTCTCCTTCCTTCCTTTCGATCTTCCCTCTTCCTTTCTTCCTTCACTCCTTCCTTCCTTTATGTAAATATCTTCCTTTGTTTCATATAAATACTTTATTTTCTTTCCCTCCTTTCCTCCATGTATATATATCTTCCATCCTGTCTTCCTCCCTTCTCTCTTTCCTTCCTTCAAGTATGTATTTTCCCTGCTTCCTTACATATACATACATATTTCCTCCTTCCTTCTTTCTGTTCTTCTCTCCTTCCTTCCCTCCTTCTTTTCTTCCTTCCCTCCCTCATTAATACTCGATTTTTCCTTCCTTCCTTCCTTCCTTCCTTCCTTCCTTCCTTCCTTCCTTCCTTCCTTCCTTCCTTCCTTCCTTCCTTCCTTCATATATCTTCCATCCTTTCTTCCTTCCTTCTCTTTCCTTCCTTCATGTATATATCTTCCCTCCTTCCTTACATACATATTTACACCTTCCTTCTTTCCGTTCTTCTCTCCTTCCTTCCCTCCTTCATACTGCATTTCCATTCCTTCATGTATATATCTTCTCTCCTTCCTTCTCTCCTTCTTTCCCTCATTAATACTGTATTTTCCCTTCCTTCCTTCCTTTCTTCATGTATATATCTTCTATCCTTTCTTCCTTCCTTCTTTCCTTCCTTCATGTATATATCTTCCCTCCTTCCTTACATACATATTTCCTCCTTCCTTCTTTCCATTCTTCTCTCCTTCCTTTCTCTCCCTCCGTCCTTCCCTTCTTCCTTCCCTCCTTCATTCCTTCCTTCCTTCCTTCCTTTTGTCTGTATGTCTATCTGGGCTTCAAAATAACCCAAAACAACATTGAACGAAATAAACATCATCATATGACAATGCAGAGCTCTCCTGTCCTGCTCTATATGTGAGCTTCACTGATCCACCATGAGGGAAACCAGCAGTAAGCACAGCATGCAGAGCTCAAATGAGCTCCAGACCACAGCTCAGACTGCAATTCAATCAATACACAGCGGGGCAAAAAAGTTAGTGCACACACATTAGGAGCAGTGAGTAGTGAACACACATATACACACTGCAAACCGTGGACACACACAGCCAGAGCAGTGGACACTAGGCAGCCATTTCTGCTATGGCACCCGGGGTGCGATTAGGGGTTATAGTTGCCTTGCTCAAGGCATTACTCAGTCATTTCCTGCCGGTATTGAGATTCAAACCTTTGGGTTTCCAGGCAGACTCTCTAACCATTAGGACACGACTGCCCTGTGACTGTAAAAAACGAGTGTCTTTGCCCTTAAGATCTAACCAGGAACTATGATTACTATTCAGGCTTATTTCAGTGGTATATGTATTTATGTATATATCAGTTTAACTTTTATTGGTTGAGCACTATTGTAAGCATTCTGTCAGTGCAACATTTCACAGAAACACAGTTCTTATTACGCAGAGAACAGTGGGATATCAAATATAATGTCTTTCTTTATGTGTGGCAGAAAGTGAAAAGGTATGCGTTTAATATAGTCCTGGCATGCAGGAAATGATTGATAGACTAATACCAACATTAAAACAGGAGGTAAGAAATCCCCATGGTGTCTTTCATATGAGAACAGTACAGCAATATTACATAAGTTAATATGATACACACACTGAATGTCTCACGAAGAAGAAATATAGCTGGCAGCAAAAGACCAGCCTGCATTTCAGCACTTTGGGTGTCGGTAGAAATCACTGAAAACCCATTAGATATTTTCAGATTGGCCACTACAGTGCCACAGAGGTTGATAGATTTACCCACAATGCTAAGTGAAGAGTCTGAAAGTAGATTTATGAAGTGCAGCGATGGAGGGTAATCTACAACAGTACAGCACACAAGGGAAAATACAGGAGCCAAGAATCACACCTGCTGAGGAGGGAATCTATCTATCGATCTACGCTCCCGCCACTGTGTGTTTCAGACGTGCTGCCAGCATCTACTGAATGCTGCCCAATTACAATGTTCAAAAAAACATTCTTGAAAGGAGTGTTCTCTGACATCAAGCCCACAAACCGGCCACAGTCACAGATGATTCTGTTCTGTTCTGAAGGGGGCACTGAGTTTGAAAATGCAATAGGGGTAAAATCCCAGGTTAAATGCGGACAGTGTTTCCCCTGATATCTGTTTATAGATGGCCCCTCTCTGCCACTCATTATGGATACTTTTAACAGGGATATTTTTGGTGGAAGTCAAGGAGATGTTATGGATTACTATATACGATATCAGTCCACTGTGGCACTGCCCCTCGCCGCAGATATGAATGTGTGATCATGGTGCTTTCAATGAGGCCTTTTTACCTATTATTAAACACAGAAAAGATGTGTAAAAGTTGTACCTTTAGGGGTATAACAGCTGGTTACTGGCACAATACCATTAAAAGGACATCTTTGTACCTTTTTTACCATAAAAAGGTTCATAGTAGTATCTTAAACTGGTTGGTTCACTCAAAAATGAAAATGACCCCATGATTTACTCTCCCTCAAGCCATCCTAGGTGATTATGATATTCTTCTTTCAGACCAATACAATCAGAGTTATATATTCAAAAAAATGTCCTGGCTCTTCCAAGCATTATAATGGCAGTGAATGGCAGCCCAAAATCTGAAGCCCAACAAAGTGCATCCATCCATTATAAAAGTAATCTACATGGCTCCAGGGAGTTAATAAAGGCCTTCTGAAGCGAATTAATAGGTTTCTGTAAGAAAAATATCCATACTTAACAAATTTAAATATCTAGCTGCTGGCAGACCGCCTTCTGGAAAAAGCGGAACTGGCGTGATGATGTCGAACGTAGCGTAAGTGTTTTCAACAGAGAGAGGCATTACACTCTCTTCATAAGTTGAATACGAAAGCTAGAAAGTTTTAAATTTGGACATTTTTCTTACAAAACCGATGTAATCGAAACAAACCCATCGATTCACTGCAATGCTTGGATTAGCCAGGACATTTAATATAATTGTATTCATCTGAAAGAAGAATGTCATATACACCTAGGATGGCTCGAGGGTCAGTAAATCATGGGGTCATTTTCATTTTTGGGTGAACTATCCCTTTAAGATATGTATTTGTACTCTAAGGTACTAATATGCACCTTTTAGTAGTAAAAAAAAAAAAGATGCAAAGATGTCTTTTTAAGGGTACTGCCCCAGTGACAAGCTGTTATACCCCTAAAGGTACATTTTTTACACCTTTTTTATGTGAAGTAACTTAGTAGGCCTACAAATACTTCATTATTATACTAAAGTACAGTTGTTGGAAATGTATACTTTGCTCCTCAAACACTGTAGTTGTAGCAACATGTCGCGTTTTCTGTGCTGCCAATACACTTTGCCTGCACTTCTAAAGGATGAGGACTCACGCCCCAGACAGCAACACAGTGTCGGCCCAGATCAGGCACATGTGGATTCAACACGTAGCAGATGTGGGCCGACAGTATGTCGCCATCATTACTGTTCCTATCACTGTGTATGAAGTGCTGAGGAAGCCTCTGGAGCTGAAATTCAGATTTGGTAATAGGCGTTTGGTTTCCGACATGCACTGTCCAATCACAAAAAGACTGGGCCATCTGACCAATCAGAGCAGAGCAGACTCTGACTCTGACCATTTCTGACACTGTGAGAAAAGAGATGATATGCAATGTATATTATGAGAAAATTTAAGTGTTTTTGTCTCCTGTAAACCTATTGTAGGAGACCTCCAAAACAAAATTAGAAACCTTTAAAACATTTTTTAAAAGAAGCACAGACCTAAAAAATGTAATATTTATATTTACTTAATGTTCCTTTATCATAGAGAATACCTTTATTTCAACACCATTATACATCTGTAGCCACCTTGGAGTAATATTGCACAAAAAGTATAAAAATTACTGATGACTCATTTTTTCATTGCTGTTGAAATAAGACATATTTTCCAGAACGGTTTCCTACTATGAAGAGCAAAACCACTAAATAACCTCTCCTTGTCATAGATGACATCCCCAGCAAAGCATGACTAAGAGCCATTTTGTAATCAAATTCATGAGGCCATTTGCAAGAAGACAGGCCTCACTGGCGAATGACAAAGAGTGGAGAGAGGCGCGTGAATCTGGAAAGCACAGCAGGAGAGTGGCTGTTCCCCATGCACAGCCGTCTCCCCGACATTAATCAGAGAGATTGATTCCCCACCGTTCCTCTACAACATCCATAACTGCACTCGGAGAAGCCAAACTCATTAAAGAAAGTGCACCTGACAACTAATAAATGAATGACATGGCACTAGCAGTGAAGGTTACTTTCTTAAATCAAGATTATTTGTTTATTTTCTTATATTTTCATGTTAGTTAAAATATATATTATTTACAATATATTATTATACATAACAATTTTTATAACTATATATAATATAATTAAATAATATTGTTGTTATTATAATTGTATCATTTAATATAAATAAATGATGCATAATATTGAATATTAATATTTTTTTTAATAATTTATATATAATGCATCTAAATACATTTTATAAAATAAATGGATGGGGTATAAAATATTATATATAATGTATTAAAATTTTATACAAAAATGTAGTGCTGTCAAACGATTAATTGCATCCAAAATAAAAGTTTGTGTTTACATAATGTGTGTGTACTGTGTATAATTATTATGTATATAGAAATACACAAATACATGTATATACTAAAGAAATATTTAATAATAAAAATAATAATACTTTTTATTTATAAAGCACTTTACATTTTAAAGAAAATCTCAAAGTGCTATTTATATTTGCATGCATATACTGTATATATATTTATATAATTTTTATACATAATTATTATACATAAATATAAATATTTTATTTATAAATGTAACACATTTTTCTTAAATATATACATGCATGTGTGTATATTTATATATACATAATAATTATACACAGTGCACACACGGATGTAAACACAAACTTTGACATCACTAATTTAAATATTATATGTGTAATATTTAAATGTACATATAAATGTACATGTAATATTTAAATGTACATATAAATATATATATATATATATATATATATATATATATATATATATATATATATATATATATATATATATATATATATATATATATAAATATATAAATATATAAATATATATATATATATATATATATATATATATATATATATATATATATATATATATATATATATATATATATATATATATATAATTTTTCATAATTCAATATAATATATAATTTAATTAATGTTATTGCTATTATATCATTTTATACAAATAAATATTATATTTAATTGTATTTTTTCATGTTTATATCTGGGGTCTATATCTATGAGACCCCTAATATAAGTCATGTAACATATTAGAGAGTTTAAGTAAAATTTAGTTTACAATTAGCTTTCATCAATTTTGAACAGTTTATAAAGCGTCAGTCCTTCAATGTTAAGTGTGTTTAAGAGCTAGCAAGGCTCTCAAGGTCTTTCAATCATTATACAGAACATAAGGGTCAATAAAAAGTACCGGCTTTTCTAAAATATGTTTTAAAATACCTTATCTCTTTATTTTCTAAGACATGAAAGCAATCCAAAAACAGATGACCTTACTGTAGCACAAACCCAGTGGTGCATCACAGAGTTCACATTTCTTTTAAAAGAAACACCAGTGACTCATTGAGTGAGATACAGTGAAATGTGCGTGCAGCCAGCCCGTTCTTCATCTTGACTTTTTATATCACAGCGATGAAAAGGGCTGCATATAAAGTTTGCTTTTTGACAGAATTATTCACGCTAGTTGTCATCCACACCACAGATAACACAGAGCAGTACAGATCTGCCTCATGCACTTTCAGTAAAAATAAGAGTGCTGGATCTGTGTCAAACCCATTGCATAAATGATTGCATTATTGTTTAGATCTCAATAAAGCTGGCAGGACAGAGTATGGTGAGTCATGGGTCTCAAATCGCTCTGACTGAAAACACAGCCATGTGAACAGGAGACAGAAGACGTCAAGACCGAGATGCCAAAAAGAACGCTCAACGGTTGCCATAGTATTACGTTTTACTGCGCCCGGAAAGGTCAAAAACTAAAGCAAACCAGTATTTCATTCTAACCTTTCCCCAATTCCACACATACCAGAAATCATGTGGCTCACAGCCATAAGTGATGCAGCTTATGTGTGCCAAAGATGACGATAAATTATTTATCTCAATGATAAAGAAAAGCGAAAACTCATTGTAATGAATCATGCATGCAAAATGTGGATGACATACAAATAAAGACTCCAGCTTAGATGGAGGCCATTTCTTGAGCAGACGGTTTTACATTAAGTTCAGATGTGACCCAACACAAACTGTGGAGGTTATGTATGAACATGGTGACGACAGAGTACTTAAAAGGAGAACAATAAGGGAAAATCACCTTATCTTTCCGTCAACTATTCCAGCAGGGTTGCCAGTATACGTTCAGGACAAATAAAAGCATGTGTGGATAGTCAGACTGAGCAAACAGTGTGTGGAGAATGAGGAAGGGCTGCATAGAAACAGGATTAGCAGCACTCCTGGGTCACATTGACCAGGAATAGAAGTGTAACTCTATACACACACCCATGCCTCGGCCAACATGGAAGAGAAAACCTCCCTGTGAGATTCAGACCGGTTTATTGCGGGTTATGCGTCCTGTGTGTACACATATTATGATAATATTAGTGCATTTATAGTTGTCACTGATCCTTCATTCTAATATGCTGATTCGCTGCTCAAGATACATTTCTTATTATTATCATCAATGTTGAAAACAGATGTGCTGTTTAATATATCAATTTAATTCTTCCTTGCTGAATAAAAGCATTCATTTCTTTCAAGAAATATGTTGCTACATGCTAAATTGTAAAGGCAACTTATCTAATAGAGAGCTTATATCAGAGACTCATCGTGTGCTTTTAAATTTCTATTTTGAATATTCACCACTCAAACCAATTGATCAGGTCTTCATACACTTACTTTTAAATCCAAATGGTCAACTTTCCCATCCCATCTGTACAGGTAACATCCTGACTGTCCCTTTAAATGGGAAAGCACATGGTTTTATACTACAGCTGTAGCATGCAGAGACTGACTTGCTTGGTCGTTGTTAATCCTTTGTTCATGGAGTATTCATCAATTACTCCCCATGCTTTATCAGATTTCTTTAACGTTAACTTGAAATGGTGCAAATAGCCGTCCGGTGCACGCAGTCGTAGTGAGGAGTCTAAACCATATATCTCCAGTCACAGAAATATAATCCTGTCTCCACCGAACGGCAACCCAGAGGTGCTGTATTGTATCCAGAGCACTTTTCAAGTCACTGAACCCCTGCACGCTCTCGCGCTGATGGGTGGTAAAGTTGAACAGCTGTCTCCGTCACTGGTGCAACTAATTTCCCTCTCAGATTAGGGATGGGAAGGAGGAGGTGTAATTGCTCACCCCTGAGTCAGAGCCTCCAATCTCTGCATGTCAGTGGGGGGGCAAGAGGGGGTTTCTGTTTCAGTTACTGCATTTAACATTCTTTCCACAGGTTCCTGCTCTTTTATGACTTTACACATAGAAGATAATAAAACATGGGCGGCATTAAATGAGACTTTTATTATGATCATTAAATATTTCAGAGCAAACGTATTGAACAACAGTGAAACACTAGAAGCTCGCACAATGAAGATTACCCCAAACACACCCCTCCCCCCAACCTGTTTAGTCAAATTGTTCCCTCAGACAAAAGACTCAGAGGAGGAGCATACTTTCTTTCGGTTTGGGTGCATTGATTCCCTTTCATAGATTTTACACTTCACAATCACGCTTGAATTTTGGCGTGGCTGAAGTAATGACTGAAAATCTAGGCCATATTTGATTTGAACGAAGACCTGAAGGATTGAACTCTTGTAAATGAGCAAAAGCTACCTTGAGACAGGCGCACAGGCTTGGTGACCGGTAGTCCGTCCATGCTACACTGGTTTCCACAGGGGTGCAGTGTGATGACGCCGGCTCTGTTCTCGATAAAGCAGTGCTGAGCTGCGATCCCTGGGCCCTGGATGCTGATGTCCATGGCTCCGTGCCCCAGAGTGGTCTTGCCTAAAACAAACAACCCCCACAGGATGTTGATTTCAAAGAATATTTGCACTCAGACAACATGTACTAGTGAGGATTTCGGGTTGAAAATACTACTCAGGTGAAGTTTGGAAAGCGGCCAATGAAACCCAGGCACTTTTATGTCTATTTTATTTTTATGTATACACTAATGTTCAAAAAGTTTGTTTTTTAAGGAATTATCTTTACTCTGGAAGCCCGTTTCCACCACTAAATTAAAAAATATAAAAAGAGTAATTATCTCAGAATTCTGACTTTTTTTCTCACAATTGCGAGTTATAAAGTTGAGTTATATCTCAGAATTATTTTATATCACGCAATTGCGAGTTTATATCTCAGAATTCTGACTTTATAACTCTCAAATTGTGAGAAAAAAAAAGTCAGAATTGTGACTTTATATCGCGGAAACAGGCTTCTATATTATGCTCGCCAATGCTGCATTTCTTTGATCAAATATACAGTTATAGCAGTACTATTGTGGTGTTTAAATTTTAATCATTTAAACACAAAATCACAAAATTTTCCATATTTATTTTTTACAGGTGTTTTACCTGTATTTAGATTTTTTTAACTTCATTGCATTATGTTTTAGGGTTAACGGAAATGTCCATAAAATTACTGGATAATGTCCTGGTAATTATCTGCCAGCAAATTATCCTTTTTTTTTTTACGGATGTTTTTTTTTTTGCAGTGTACATTTTTTTCAAGATTCTTTAATGAATAAAAAGTTCCAAAGTACAGTTTTAATTTGAAATATAAATCTTTTGTAGCATTATAAATGTCTTTACTGTCACCTTTGATGAATTTAATGTATTCTTGCTGAATAAAAGCATTATAATATAATACAAAAATGTTACTGATCCCTTTGAATGGTACACTTTAAAAATGAATCATGGGTCTAGTCATTTTCATAAAAAAAAATGAAGGTGATAATTAAAAATGGTGTGTATATTAAATTAAGAAAATTGTGGTTTAGTGTTTTATAGAACGTATTGAGAACATTAAACAAATAAAACCAAGTGACACATTTTCCTTTTTTTTAAGGAAACGTACAGTAAGCAGTTTTTAGGCTTGAACTGAGGAACCGATTAAGCTGATAAAACGAAGACAATAAGGCTACCTATTTATTTGAAGATTTAGTTCAATTATGGGGTTTTATTTAGAGAGACACCATAGTTAGTAGTTTCCAGCATGCTTTGCATATGATCGGAAATGGAGAGTAAATATTAAAATTCAGTGTGATTTTGTGTTTTTGAGTGAAGAGTTATTTGAAAGAGTTTCTGTTACTTTTAAGTTTTGTTACCATTGTGCAAAAGAGTAGAGCTTGTGGTTAGGTTGTGAATAACTGCATGTACTAATAATAATAATATGACGCACATTGCTTTGTTCAATGAGCAATAGCTTTGCTAGCGCCAGTGCAGTAACAAGTTTGTTTCTACTTGTGTTGTGCAAGTGTACAACATAAGTCAAATACAAACAGGTAATTTCCATTCACTCTAAATCACACACTTTTGAGAGTCAAAAGTTCACTTAAAATATTAAATTCATTTGTAACATAGACTAAATAATTTAGGATATTTTACATGATTTATTCAAGAAGATTCAATAAAAAAAATTAAGCCTTTAAAAACTACTCAACATTTTAATGGATTTACAGTGTAGCATATAGTGTTGTACACTTAAAATGTAATAATAATCTAACATAATAAAAACTTAAATAAACAAACCATTGCAATACATATTGTGTCAAAATTGAGTCGTTTTTACAGAAATATTGACTATGGCATCTTGTCTATTACAAACAATCTATTATAACTTAAATTTTAATGTTGTGTACTACATTACTATCAGGAGATGAAACTGTCAGTGAAGAGCTTGCCATGAATATAAGAAGCATGTGAATTATATACAAAATTATAATAAATGTACTGTTGGATGTTGGATAAATTCAATAAACTATTAAGAGTGTGAATAATGTTTTAAGAGTCAGGACCAAAAGTGCAAATAGTTGAAGAATTGCTCATCGATATTAATTATAGATTATTTCAAACATAAACAGCATGTGTCTTTTATCACCTTCCAGCAGAGTAAGATGCCTATAATGTTAAATTACGCAGAAGCTAAATCTCTGATGTTGGCCTGTTCTTTGTCAGTGAGAAGGTCCACATTCCTCAACCCGCTCCCCATCTGCCCCCGTCCACCCTCATCTGTTATCAGGCACGAGATAAAAGCCTGTGACCTGAGAGGACCTCAGAATCACACAAGCTAGTGTATCAGTTTATAATACTAATACAGTGCACAGTGACTAATATAAATTAAATAAGCTCTCCTGTGCCCTTTTCATAGCCTTCATGATAACTCCATGTGTCTTTGAGGAATTCAGGCAGATGGACACTGATAAAGGAGACACTGGTATGAATGGCCTGTCAGTATCAGAGAAAGTAAGTAGGTGGAGATGATGGTGGGAGGGAAGCGAAGAAGGGGGTTTCTCTAAGTAAGAGAGGGTGTTTTTAAAGACCACATGCTGCTTAAGGCTCCGGGTTGGGTTATTAGCTTTTCAATCACAACACAGAGGTGATGCAAGGGATTCGACCATCTGTGTATCTGTATATTGGGTAAATTCAGGGTGATTGGGACACTTTCGAAGTCATCTCAATGGCAAAAAGTGTCCCAATCACCTGAATTCATCCTAAAGGTTTGTATATCATATTTTGAGAACTCTCTACTCCGCCACCCCCCCAAAGTTTGTAAAGATGGAGAATCTTGGAGAAAAGATTGCAAACATTTTGAAAAAGTCAGTCCACTGAAGTACTGTATCCTATATTATGATAAAATAATAATAGCATTAACAAATGGTCCAATTCTCATTAACTGTAGTTGCTTATTTGCATGTATATTACTAGGATATTGGCTGTTTATTAGTAGATATAAAGCACATATTAATGCCTTATTCTCCTTATAGTTTACCCAAAAATAAAAATTGTGTCATCATTTTCTCACCCTGAAGTTGTTCCAAACCTGTATACATTTCTTTGTTGTGCTGTACACAAACGGAGATATCTGGAAGAAAGTTTGTAACCAGGCAGATCTTGGCAGCCATAGTAGGAAAAAAACGAATACTATGGTAGTCAAAGGGGGGAGAGATCTGCTCAGAAAGAAATGTATACATTATAATGTTCTTTATATATATTTATAACTTGAGCGTGAGTAAATGATGACAGAATTTTCATTTTTGGGTGAACGATCGCTTCCTACCAAACACCTAAACTGAGCAACTACCTTACTAATTATTAATAATCAGTTATTAGGAGTTTATTGGGGAAAAAGTCATTGTTAATAGTGAGAATTGGACCCTAAACTAAAATGTGACCATATAAATATAACTATATAATAATAACCTTACCTTCTGACAGGGGTAAGAGGGTGATGGCTGTACTGAGACGGCCACTTCCTAGACTGACCAAATGGGGGCGCTCTGCTTGGACCTTCAGTGCTTTCCCAGTCTCGATCAAATCCAGTGGAGTGCTCTAAACAAAGTATAATAAAAATGTCATCATTGTCTCATCCTCATGTGTTTCTAAATCCATACGACTTTAGCTGCATCTGAAATAGCTTTCTGCCAGAGTAGGTACTCAATTAGATGAAGAACAGCTTGTTTTTAATGTAAGAGCGGGTGCAGCCATTTGTAACGTCAATGCGCAAGGATTTAGTGTCCGTTTACTGCACTTTATCTCTAGCTATTTACCTATTAAATTGGCATTGTCAGTGATCAATGGCATTTGAATTCGCTTCCCCACAGTTCACAATTCCGCTCGACCTCATAGGATAGTAAAATATCCATCAGATGCGCACTTCGGAATTTCAGTGGAAGATCATCCATAGGTCATCCAGGAACTTTTCACCTGCTGTTTTTCAAATACTATGTTTTCTGATTTACTACTCTTTTTGCTTACTTTTTTTCCCCGTATTGTGTATTAACAAGAAAGCATATTCGGATGCAGCATTTTTTCTTGCATGCAACACGAAAGAAGTTATTTAGCAGAATGCCCAAGCCACTCTTTTACATACAATGAAAGTGAAGGGTGACCTCTGCTTTTGAGCTAAAGATTTTTAATGGCATGTTTTTCAGCTTAAACTTTTTTTTTGTCAGTTCCTGAGGGTTCAGAGAACTCAAATTGTATGGACCACTTTTGCGATCTTTTTGAGAGTCTTTTTGACCTTTTTGAACATTATGTTCTCTGGTCCCCATCCACTTTCATTGTATGGAAGAGAGCAGCATGGAAACTCTTCAAAACATCTGCTTTTATTAAAAACAGAAGGAAGTAAGTAAGGTTTGGAATGAAATAATGTAATATATATAATATAATATACAATATATAATCATATAATATATGATATATCACATCTCATATGATACCACATATCAAATAATATAAAAACCTATTTCATGATATGTGCCCTTTTAAATAAATACATCAGTGTCTCAGTAAATAAACTTCTCTCAAAACAATAAATATAATATAATATAATATATAATATAATAGAGGCTTTAAAATATGTTAAACAACTAAAAATTAAGATATTTCTATTTCAAATGAGTTTTTCCTTTTAAATTACAAGGATTCCCAATGTCTTAAAAAAACCTGGATATATGAGGAAGCCCAATTTTTTTTCCTAATAAAGCTAACATATTGTATTGGGTACAAATTATGATTAAAAAATATATATTTTTAAATCCTTATCCTTAATCCTTTTCTAGTAAATCACAATCAGCAGGAAAAGTCATGAGGCCTTTAAATGTTGTCAACAATGGGGTCAGAATTGCTGCTTTTAATGTTTGTGACTGATCTGAAAGGGAAAAAGCTATTGTTTTACACTGCTGCAAAAATAATACATTACAAATTCAGTATAGTGATGATTTGATATTTCACAACAATAAGAAGTTCTTAAGTGATTGGGCTGAGCTCCAGGCAGGCGGTTACGTGCTCATCTCACTGTTCTCTTCAACCCTACAGCGAGAGAAGAGCCTTCAGTTACATCCTGAGAGTAGACCTCCGTGGAAACTTAAAGGCTCAGTAAGGGGGAGAGGTTGTCATGGCAACAGTGCGACCCGGTAATGACTGGGAATGGAAGACTGTACCCTGTAATTCTGCAATCGTGCAATGACATCATTTTTCAACTGAAAATTTGCCAAATCCATCAGCTTGCTTTGATAGTAAATTCTGTTCAAGGCACAGTCAGGATGGTATGTAAATATGCACAGGATTCCATTTTGCACAGACTTATGCAAAATAGGCATATTATTTTTAACCGTACAGCAGCCTTTCAGATAATTGCTGTGCACCCACCTTCCTAAACATCCACATATTATCACCTCAGGGCTGCGGTATATACGCTTGAGTTTAGGATAAATCCGGCTGCTTAAACAAGATTAGCAGGAGGTAATTAGTGTAATCGGTTAAGGCAGAGTTCACAGGATGTGAGTAAGAGATGATCATTGTGCTTCATAAGTAAGACCCATCAACACATCTGCCATGGATTATCTACAAGGAGTAATACGTGGCAGCCATGTTGAAGCAGAGGGTGATGATGGGAATGAAGCCCCCAAGGGTCTGTTTCACACTTTGCCTGTCACCTTGTATCATGAACACTCAATCTGTCTGACAAAAGCTGTGCTGAACAAAGGTGTTGCTATTAGAACTGGATTTACCTTCTTACTGTCATACAAACTATTATATTATATATATATATATAAACATACATTATGACAAAAAGTAGCTTTATACCTCTCTGAGCTGAAGTTTTGCTTATATACCAAAAAATAGTAACAGAGAAAAAAACAGGTAACACTTTCTATGACCCCCATGTTTATAGTGAATTATAGCCTCATTTATACTTATTTACAAGTACATAATAGTATTCTTGAAATATATTTATGAAGATATATTCATTAGGACCTATACTGCATTTTTTGTTACATTTATATAATTTTTAATAATTACTTAAGTCATGCATTTGCTTTTTTAATGTGCATAATCTATTATACACTGACTTAAAAGTATTAATTAGTCAGTCGTATGGTAATCAGTTACAGTTACTGAGAAAAATTTAAACTAAATGACAGTTACTTATGAAAATGTTAACGATTACAAAGGGGGTCATATCTGAATATCTTCTGTAAAAAGCTAGGATATGTTGACTATATTAATTTGTTGCTTTGCCTGTTTATGTGCACGATGCCTCCTGTCATTTAAAGGCCGTTTAGTAAAGCGATGATATTCTGATGCTTTAGAAAAAGTTGCTAAAGTCTGATTTTGTGGTGGCTGTGCTTTAAAATAAAATTATTATAAACTTAATTCAAGTGATTTTGAAAGTCTGACGAATGTTTGAAAGTCTGACGAATGAATGTTTGAGAATCATTAACAGTTGAAAACATTCATTAGAAATTTAGAAAAGTAATCCCAAAAGTAATCAGTTACACTACTTACTGCATTTTAAATAGGGTAACTTGTAATCTGTAACCTATTACATTTCCAAAGTAACCTTCCCAAAACCTTATATGAGAACACACTCAATAATTGGTGCTCAATTTATTATTATCAATATTAATATGTTTGTGGTAATTTTTTCAGGATTCTCCAATTGTTTATACAGATTTTGAGAAGCCTAGTTAAAAAAAACAAAAGCCATGTACCAAGCACACAATTATAATGTTCTCATATTATATTAGTCTATATGACAGACGTACATATGTTGCACTTAATTGTTTTTTCCTTTTTGAAGTGATTTCAATCATATTTTAAGCAATTCAAAACCTTCATAAAGAACAGTACACATCTGAAGTGTCTCAGCTGAAGGAAATTATCCATTATTTATCAGCTTTAATATATTGGCCTAATTTTCATTAACATTAAAAATGAACATATATCGGTTGATACTGATATGGTGGCCGATATATTGTGCATCCCTAATAATAATAATAACAACAACATAATTAAATTACTTATCAAATAAGAGGACAAATGTGTTAGTTGTCACAAACAGTAAGTAAATTTGGACCTCACCTGGAGCAGCTGATGAGACTGATGTCCACTGCTAAGATTTTGGTTCAAACTATCCATGACCAGCGTGTCAATTACTCGCTCAGGGACATGAGAATCCTGCAAGAGACAAAAAGAGTGTTGAAGCGACCTTACAAATCTTATCAAGTTAATCAGTTTACAATCCCCACCAGTATATCTGTTCTTATTCTTATTCTTACAGCAACTAGGACATTCTGCTTTAAAGGGCACCTATTATGCCACCTTTTACAAGATGTAATATAAGTCTCAGGTGTACCCCGAATGTGCCTGTGAAGTTTCAGATCAAAATTCCTAACAGATCATTTAATATATCATTTTGAAAATGGCAATTTTAGGGTTGAAGAAAATTGAGCTGTTCTGTGTGTGGCTCCTTTAATGCAAATGAGCTGCTGCTCCCCACCTGAGAGGGCGGAGCCTACACATCTCATTCACAGCAGAGAACACACGGAATGATAACTGAAACATGATATCAGTTTGTTTTAATGATCATCTCTAGTGCAGACACGTTCATGTGACATTGCAGTTCTTCATCATCATGAAATATTATCATCTGCATGCGTTTTAAAGCCTTATCGCTCTCAACTTGAACACACACACATGCTCCTGTCGCATATGAGAGCTGGATGTCAGCACATCTGTGAGTAGTCTATTAAAATAGACTAGTTCTTTATAAAACAACAGAAGATAAACAGACAATCACTCACTGCTCTTGACTGACTGAACTTTAGTAGCTTTAATAAGAACACTTCTCTTACTTGAATGCTGCTGTTAATGCTCTGGAGTAGATAAACATGGCAGACTGTGTGAACAGCTCAGCTACAGCTATCTGAGGGAGGGGTCTGTGCTAGTATGTCAGTGTCCATCAACACTTTATGTTCAAAAAACCTTATAAAAGTGAGGTTGTGGGTTGTGCATCGGCTTGGCACCTCAGCATTTCAGCGCAGATTAATCTAATGTTTTGAGGTGGTCTGGATACTGTACCTCGGAATCACGGATTCTACGTCTTGGAATTAATGCCGCATTCCAGGCAAGCCTAAACTCCTGTTTCTCCAACCTTCTACCCGTGAAAGTGCACTGGAAAGGCTGTTAAACCTTTGACTTCCCACCCGTGAACTTGTACTAGATCCATGTACTCCCAGTTACGAGTTCTGACGTCACATAGCCCGCGAAACAACAATGGCAGTCCCTACAGATGCTGTGTTTATGGAAGTCATGCATTAAAAACCAAATCGTTTATTAAAGGGTTAGTTCACCCAAAAATGAAAATTCTGTCATTAATGACTCACCCTAATGTCATTCCAAACCGTAAGAGCTCCGTTCATCTCCAGAACACAGTTTAAGATATTTTAGATTTAGTCCGAGAGCCTTCTGTCCTTCCATTGAAAGTGAATGCCCACTCTACAGTCCGTGTCCAGAAAGGTAGGAAGTAAGGTATGAAAAACATCATCAAAGTAGTCCATGTGACATCAGAGGGTTAGTTAGACTCTTTTGAAGCATCGACAATACATTTTGGTCCAAAAATAATAAAAACTACGACTTTATCCAGCATTCTATTCTCTTCTGCTATAAATGATCTGCCACCTGCAGCATCCTCACATGCTATAGCTGGACTCTTCCTTTATGTATACAGACGTGACGCAATGACGCAAAGACATGCTTAAATTTCCCGCAGAAATCCACCAGTACTGAAAATTAGAACACATTATTACAAGTGTACCGTTGTGAATCGGGCTGATTCAAAGGAGATAGTTTTGAACACTTGCTGGTTATGTACTTCCTCAAATTTATTTTGGATAATTTTTAACCCCAAAAAGTTACGGACTGCAGCTTTAAACTTTGCTTGTGTTACATGAAAGAAGATCATACAGGTTTGAGCTGACTTTAGGGTGAGTTAATGATGACAGAATTTTAATTTTGTGGGTGAACATTCCTTTTTAGTTCCACTAACATACTTTCACATAAGTGTATATTCTCTTTAACTGGTGTCTTGTCTGTTGTAGATGACAACTGAGCCAGTCAAGTATCTACAGTACGCAAACAATAGTGCGAGTGGGAGACATGTAGCCTCCGGCATTCCCCGTCTCCATCCTCAGCTGACTCAATGCCCTGATGAATAGAGTCTGCACTCACACAAATGGCATTTGCAAACAGATAACACTGATTTACCCCGTCGGGCCAACTCACACTGACTCTGACCGTCCGTAAGCTGCCTTTTCCTCTGAGACCTGACACATACACGCACACAGACCTTCCTGCCCTGACATTCCAGTGCTCTTACTCACTGTGCTGTCTTTGACTTCAACCAGAGCAGAACGCATCACTGCAATGGCTAAATTTATACATTTACCTGTTGGCTTGTCAGACGCGGAACCGCACGCATTGTAACTTTTGCAGCCTTGAATCTAGAAACAGGCTTGTGGTGAAATGAATTCAGTGAAATCCAAAACCCATAACAGCATAATCTGAGGTAATTACTGTAATTACTCTGTGAGATTCGATGATAGCACCTTTGTTATGAGATACAAAAACACTTTTTTTTGAAGGTCGGAGAATTTAAATTGCTTGGCACTGAATCAAATGTCACACAAATCTAATCATTTAATACTTGAAACCACTGGAACTGAACAGAAAGTCCCTAGTATAATTAAAAAACTGGAATTACAAGCTCATTAAATTCTGATGAGGTTTTAAATAATTAACAACCGAGCATGTATCCATCAAGAATTCAAAAATAAGATAAGTAGTATGCTGTTTAAAAGGTGAAATACAAAATAAATTATACAAATGTACCTTCTGCCAGGTGTCCAACAAGCACAACGCCTCCATTTTTGAGCATTAAATCAAGCTTTTACAGCATCAAAGTCCTCAGAAAATGTAACTGGGCTCTCTAGTCCCTCTCTACATCTTCATTTAGAGGATACCTGCTCTTATTCAAAACAGCACAGGCCTGCCTACACATGCAGCTTTGAGCTAAATCCCACATTCCTGCCTGTTGGCTACAGCCCTGATAACAGATGTTACTGTGTTGGTCAATAAAAGGATGGAGATTCATAAAAGAGAAAAGAAAGACGGCGGATTACAGTGAAAGATGAACAAGAGAGGAAGTCTAACAAGTTGAAGCAAACTCAAGAGAGTAATAATTGAAGTAGTATATGTAGGCCATCAATATACAAAGACTATGAGCAGACAGACAGAAGATCCGACAGATTGAGATTGGGTTTGATCACACTCCAAAACTCTGTTATTGCCACATGCCTCTTAGCTCATCAAAGCCAACGTGCACAATACAAAAAGGCAATGAGTCACATTTCCCTATAGCGCTTTTATACAGAGTTTGATTCTATTCCAAATTGCACACGCTCGCATATTATTAGACACAACAATGTGAAGGACAGCACATTTTTCCAATAGAAGCATAAAGACTGGCATTGTCTCTCTAAATGGGAAAGCCCTCTCTGTGGATGCTGCCTGAAGAGCGCAATGGAAGAAAGATGAAGAGGTGTGGTCAAGAAACAAATAGGCTATGTCTGGATAACTTTTCTATGCTAATTGAGCTCAAACTTTTTTATTAAAATCACTGGACAAATTAAAAGAAACAAAATTATTTTTCTGTGTAGAACACACACACACACACACACACACACACACACACACACACACACACACATATATATATATATATACACACATATATGTGTGTGTGTGTGTGTGTGTGTGTGTGTGTGTGTGTGTGTGTATTCTACACAGAAAAATAATTTTGTTTCTTTTAATTTGTCCAGTGATTTTAATAAAAAAGTTTGATTATATTTAGTGATGTCAAAATTAACACGTAAATGTCTTTTTTATTTAACTCAATTAACGCAGTATCCGTTTTTTCTGTCATCCTTGGGCTAGCGTTACATTATATGATCATGCTCTCATTCATGAAAATGCTTTTAAACCATTCAAGCATGACAAGACAAAAGAGAACGTGCTGTCTGTGCATGTCCTGTCTATGTGACACACACACGACGCACAGAAAGACTCGCACCAGCTTGAAACAATGAATGAAATGAACACAGAATTATGCCACAATGCCCATTTTGTAAAAGCAGTCTTAAATAACGTCTTAAATGAACTTACTTAATGAGTTATGAGAAAATGAGATGCACATGGCGGCGCGTCAGATTCGCGTCATGTTCAGCAGACAGATCTTAAAGTGACAGCAGCTTAATAAACCAGTTTCTTAAAGAACAAAGGAAACTGAGACAATTGTAGTTTTTAATAAAAATTAATCCATTTTTAATTTATAATGTAGTTAAGTTAAGACTGTAAAGTGTTTGATAACTTTATTTAATTTCTGTATATTGATTATATGTGAAGGCCACAGGTAAACACAACATTTATTATAATTGGTTAATGCAAAGATTGTTCAAAGATTGTTTTTTTTTAAGTCTAATAAATGTTGAAATTAATAACTCAACTCAACTGAAGTCAGCGCTATGCTAGCTAAGAATATTTTTTCTTTGTGGAAATTTTTCAAGTTGGTGAGCTAATAAAATATTAAAACTCAAATCAATATTTTGTGGACAATTATTGAATTATGTCATTCGGTATTTCGAACACTCTCTCTTGTTTTATGCAAACACAGCTGCTGCCATTTTGCAATGATTGTTTTGTACACTCTAATGAATTATATAATAACAAACAGGTAAGATTTAAAGGTCCTGTTCTTCGTGATCCCATTTTTCAAACTTTAGTTAGTGTGTAATGTTTCTGTTAGAGCACAAATAATACCTTTAAAATTATAAAGCTCAAAGTTCAATGGCAAGCGAGATATTTTATTTAACAGAAGTTCCCTTTCAAAGCCTACAGCGAACGGCCGGTTTGGACTACACCCCTGCACTTCCTGCTTTAATGATGTCACTAGAACAGTTTGTTGACTAAGCTCCACCCAAAAGAACATGCAAAAAAGGGGGCGTGGTCTTATTGCTCTCCCACGTGGAGAAGAGGAAGTGTTGCGTTTGTAGAGTGTGTTTGTCGCCATGTCTACAATAACATTGAGCGCATGCGTCTCCCCGTTATGGTAAGAGGCGTGACTTTTCCGGGCCACGTGCGCTAAGCCGCTGTCGAATCACAACACGGGAACCGCTGGCACACTCAGAACTCGCAAAAATGCATTTCTGAAGGAGGGACTTCATAGAACAAGGAAATCATCAGGACGTTTTTAGGACAGAGAAAACAGCAGTATACAGATAAGTAAATTGTGTGAAAAATACTGTGTTTTTTTACACGCAAAACATGAACACATGTTATATTGCACACTGTAAACACAGTGTAAACAGTAAAGAACAAACAGTTACAGTAAAGTAACTGTAAACAGTTTAGTTTTTCTTTGATTAAAGCTTCAAAAACACATGAAAAACGGGACCTTTAAAAACTCTTTAAAAATCAATATCTCTTATCCCTATAATTATTTATGTGCCGAAATGCTTTGTGTAAGTGGTATGACTGTACCATATCCCTTATTAAATGTCCGCCTAGTTTGAGCTTGCGGCTTGCTAGAAACTGCTTTCTTTGGAAGCTTTGAGTTTAAATAACCAATAAAATATTTCAAGTCAAGTCAATATTTTGTGTCTAATTACTTACTTATGTGGCAAAAATTACGGACCCACTTTATATTAGGTGTCCTTAACTACTATGTACTAACATTTTAACTAATAATTTGATACATTGCACTTATTGTGTACATACATGTTTTTACATTGTACTTACATTTTTAAAAATACCTGCATGTAATTACATCTGTAATCAATTTCTGTAGTTACATTTGTAATTACACAGTTGACACTTCCCTTACACCTAACCCTACCCTTAAACTCACCCATCCCACCACACCTGTCCCTAACCCTACCCGTATCCCACCTCAATATCAGCAAAGGTGTTTTGCAACACAATATGAACACAGTAAGTACATTGTACTTATTTTTTTATGTAAGTACATAGTAGTTAAGGCCACCTAATATAAAGTGGGGCCAAAATTACACTGTAAAAAATAATTTTCAAGATTTGTTGTCACAGATTTTTATCTTCTGTCAAATTAACTTAATGTGGTTAAACAAAATATTTTGAGTTTCTATTTATTAAACCAATCTTCTTCAGTGAACTCAAAATTTGAAGGCAACCAGGCAACTTAAGTTCAACCAACAATTATTTTTTTACAGTGCAGTGGCACTATTCTTTCAAACTTTTTCATTGCCTAAGGGTTGGCTTGCTTTCATAATCCTCAAGTATCAAGTTTAGGGAGATGTTGTTTTGAAAGGTAGCTGACAACATTCAGCTCTTCATAATGACAGCACTGTGGGCTGGAAGGAGGCCACGGATCAATGGTAGATGCATCTCTGGATGGAAAGACACGATGGTGCTTTTTGGAACGTAGATGTTCCACCACATGTGATCTACTCTCTCTTACATATTGCTGAGGTTCTTTTAAAGGATTCCCCTTGAAGATAACATTCTGTATGCTAAGGAAATGCTGAAGGAGACGAAATTTGTAATTGTAAAAGAGCGAGGAAATGTGGCAAAGACGCTTGCAGCGAGTCCTGGCTGTTGTAGGGTAATAACAGCTTTCTAGTTCCTGCCTTGAGGCGATGTGGATTATTCATCGGTGGAATTTCAGTTGAGCTTAAAAGTACAGAGACAAAAGGGGGAGATGATGAGCTTTTTCACTAGCTAGTTGTTATCTTCTGTGAGCTACATGCTCAGAGACCTCCACCTTGTGGTAAGCACTGAGCTCTATACGTGCTTTTAAAAACTGGGTCTGTTCTGATAAAGGGTCATGAACAGAGGGAAAATGCTGTATGCAATTAAAATTATTATCTCAGCTACAATATGAAAAAATACCAGTCACTTGCTCAACACACAGGTGATAACTGGTAGCAACATGCCTGTTTCGTATATCATGTGGAACAATAAACAAATGTCTTCTTATCAGCTGTTTGTCGTACTGATCTCTGTCTGCACAATGCCTAAGGCCTCTGTTTCATATCCAAAGATGCCCAACATCAGAGGACGTTACTGAAGAAAACATCACACATGTTTAAGATCTGTCCCTGAAGCAGGCCGCATATGTGCTGCAGCATCCAGACAGGAAATTGAGGGGCATATGAGAAATCCTGCCATTTCTGTGAGTGTATGATTAAGGCCACAGACAAACACAGTGATGGATGTGGCTGACTAAATAGCTTCTTCCATTTTTAGACCTCACCACAAAAATGTTGCAAAGTAGAGGAATGTGAAAATGAACTGGGCTCTTGAACGTGACTTAAAATAGCACTGTGTGGGCAGAATTTCTCCCACCCAACGTAATTAAGACTCAAATTATGTAACATTTCTAGAGGGATAAACACGACAATTTTTTTTTTAAGGCAAACTTGATGAACATTGCTTTATACAGATCAAATATTTTCCTAGACCTTACTTTTAAATTGTTAACCAGAACTTTGTTTTTAAGTATTAAAGGTGAACTATGTAACTTTTTTTGCAGTAAAATATCCAAAAACCACTAGGCCAGTGTACTTAGAATATCCCAAATGTTTCCAACTACTTGTAAATCGTGAGAAATTGCTATTTTAACCAAGGAACCGGGACGTGTCGGCTATGCGTGTGAGGCAGTCGCCTGTCAATTGCGTCATATCTGTGTTACCCTCGGTTTCCTGTTTAATTTAGCAGAAACGCTTTACTCTTACTGCAGCCTCAAGTGTCTTAGCAGCCGCCGAGTGAACGTCATAACGTCCTTTTCAACACACTTAAATGTATCTAATATTATAAACAGAGCTGCGTTACCACATACTCATGACTGGAAAAGCGGAAGTGGCGCCGGCGACTGTGTCATAATAAAAGTCCCACTGGCGACTATGCCATTATAACAGTCCTGCTTTTCAATCGCTCCTGCGGCCTTGCTCAGCTCCACAACACTCGGCCCTGCTCTGCTTCATACTACAGTAACGTTAATAACCGCATCCATGAACATGATTTCTACCCGAGTCCTGTCCCGATTCTTTTCCACAGGCTGTGAGGTGAAGACCACATGTCCCAAGATTCTGCGCTCAAGCGTGGCGTCATCAAACTACGCCTTTGTTTTGAACAGACGACCTCTTGTGGACGGAAAAGTTACACAGTGTAGCTTTAAAGCTAATCTTGCTAATACACTGGATGCATCTTAGGGTATGTTTACACGACAACAATGTACTAAAAACAGATGACAATGTTGTCAAAATGATCCCCATTCACACAAATCTGTGAAAATGACTAAAAAGGCTGTATTATGCATGCCAGTAGTTGGAGATGTCGCTTTGTAAAGAAAACCCCTCGAACACGTTATTTGCATGCCTGAACATGTAATATGCATGTGCAAAGCGTCACTGTTTTCACAGATTCACGTTTTTGGTGTTTACATCAAGTATATGTCTCTGCAGGTTAGTAATAGGCGTTACCTCAGCAGTGGGTATGGCCATAAACAGGGGGACGTTTTCAACACTGTTGTCATTTAAATGAAAGGATAAATACAACAAAAATTAATGGATACTGGTTTTGTGCTTTAAATTTAAAAAAAGTAACAAATCCTCCAATCGCGGGTCAATTTGAAATGATTATTTAATATTAAAACTTAGTAATTAACAAAAAATGCATACAAACACACACACACACACACACACACACACACACACACACACACACATACATATATAAAATCAAAATTAAATGAAATAGTTTTCTGGACACAATAAGTAATGTGAGAAAGATATCAATGCTGATGTTGTTTATAAATCCCAGTGGTGATGGAAACCGATCCACTGAGTGCCAGAATTTGTGTACATGATATACAATTCACAAACGCAAGAGAGCTGATTGAGACGCACCCTAATCATTTAGCATCGTGGGATGCTTAAAGTAAAATCTGTGGTATGCTGGTTTCTCCATCACTCATTGTGTTGAGAAAGGCAGAGGCTTGGTTAGAAGCTAATAACCAGCAGACCACCTGCACAGTGAAGACACATGGGCAAAGGTCACCAAACACCATCAAAGGCCTTTGTGTGCATGCTCATGTCAGCGTCAGTGAAATATATAACCCTGAGATAAGAATCCAAAGGCAAAAAAAGAGCTGTATTGTTGACAACCAGCCAGAGGAGGTGGGGTTTCACAGGCCTGCACTGGAGACAAATACAGTTTAAGATGATAGTTCTGTTTTGGAAGATCTATTTCCTAACAGGTCTAAGATGGGCATTTGCTAGTTGTTAACAGGCTGACTGGCTGACCATTGACTATGTACCAAAAAGTACAGCTTAAACAGTTGGTCTATGGAAACCAGCTATCATGTTCCAAAACAATGGATTCTCAGCAGGGTAAATACTGACACAAATACATGACTTTACAGCTCATCTAAACACATAGTAGCACCTCTAATATCAACATCAATTATAATTCCGTCATCAACAATATAAGTGGGCACTGGGGAGATCACACTAGAAGACATCCCCTAAACAGCAGAGAGGAAACATGACAAACAAACAGGATGGCATGAGAGGAGGACCACTGCTGTTTGTTGAGTCTAAATGTAGACTTCCTATCAGATAGAGAGTTTCCTGTGGGATGAGGCAGTCAGAGAATGGCACATCACTCTCCATTTCTCCTCACAGATGCAGAGACCAAATGTCCAATAATTTCAAAAATCTTCAAAGGAACCTATTTAATAATCTTTTTTGCTTGTAAATGGAAACCAAATGGAATTGCAAAAATAATAATGGTTCCAAACAGGTCGATTGCAAAAGTTAAAGCCACATTACAAAATGTAAGGTATATGAGATATAATGCCCCAGTTTTAAGATATGAAGTCAGAACTATGAGAAATGGTTGTACTTTGATAAAGTCACAATTGTGAGATATAAAGTCAAAATTACGAGAAAAAAGTCTCAGTTGTGTGCAGTAAATTCAAATGCAAAATTGAAAGCCATTTTACTCTATATAAAGTAATATATTATATTAGGTTATACTATATGACACTTTATTTTAGGGGTTCTTTGTTACATTGTAATTATAAATCTAAGTACTGAGTAATATTAAGTAACTACCTTGTTTAGGGTTTAGTTTGGTTCAGTATTAGTTGCATTGCATGTAATTATGCATAATTATAGGCATTACTACAATAACTGCATGTAACAATGACGCTGTAAAATAAAGTGTTACCTTATATTCAGGGCTGTCAAGCGATTAATCGTGATAGATTGCATCCAAAATAAAAATACAATACAAGTGTCCTGTGTATAGATATAACCTATATTTGAATACACTCACATGCATGTATATATTTAAGAAATATTTGCATGTATCTATATATACACACACTGTATACTTATATAATTTATATGATATATAAATATTTTAAATATAAATATAACGTTTCTTAAATATATACATGTATGTGTGTGTATTTATATATATAGGCTACACAATTATCCACAGTGCACACACATATTGGATCGGGTGCAAATAACGCATCATCACTAATAATTTCCTGGCTTGAAGGCTACTATTGAGAGTGAGTCACTCTTTCTCTGGTCTGTTGAGGGGGCTGCACAGGGCAGGGGCTCAAGTGAACACAATATTCCAACAGGCACTTGCTCAAATGTTCCGTTGACTTTGGCTGTTTGTTTCCTAAAGACACTGGGCTCAACAGGCATTCCAGTGCAGCCGGCACAAAGAGCTCTTTTCAACGTGTTTAATCCTTGAAGAGGAGTGGCGAAGGGGCCTGGCTCTCCTCCACTGAGGACCACAGGACCCGAACTCCAAATTCAGACACAAGCACCCACACAGAGCAAAATGCATTCTGAAAATCCCTGTTTAACAGGGTCAGAGTTCAAGACCTAATTCTATATTTCCATACTTAAAGAAATTCTTGACACTCAAAAGAATAACTCAGGGAAAACTCAATTAATTTGATGGCAGGATTTCCATCTAGTAAATATGTGTAGACCCCAAAAACAAATTAATTGAAAAGTAATTGGCCAGTGTAAACGGGTTGGTCCAACTCAATTTGGGCCAATGCAATTGAGTTGGTCCAACTCAATTTTATCAAATACAGTTTAAATAAAAAATACATTTATAAAATGACTTTTATGCTCATCAAACTTAAATTGCATAATTTAATTGGAAAATCAATTATAAGCAGTTTAATTAATCAGTATAATATACAATGTATGAACAAATAAGAAAAGACTGGTGTGCATAGATCACTGAGTACCTAAAGCCTAAACAGGAGCCACTCTTCTGCATAATGTTAACCAATTTAAAAAAAGGAAATAACAGAAACTCCTTTAAATATACAACATAACTGTACATTACACATTAACTAACATCATCTTTCCCTTTAGTGCAAAACATAAAATAACACTTTAATCCCTAAATTTATTCTCCTAATGCAGTCCCTTAGTTTTAACACAAATAAATTAAGTAAACTTCAGTTTTAAATATATATTTGGTTGATTGAACACAATTCAATGAAGTTTTGTTACTTTAGCTAATTTTATTAAATTAATTAAATGCAAGAGGCACTTTCCTAAATCGAACTGAATTCAGTTGATCAAACTTAAATTTCATAGATGACACTTATTTAGGGCCTGAAACATTTTTGGACCGTACCTTTGCAAAGATGTTGATTTGTTGACAAGCATTACACATGCTTGTATCCTCTGAACAGAAGTTCTAAAGCAATGACCAGCTCTTCAAAATCTCCAATGCCTGGTCCAAAGCCAGGTCCAAAGCCCAATGCCACCAAATCCAGTTCAAAAGCTTTGTTTTGCACTTCTATCATTTAAAAACCTTGGATCAGAAAGAGATGACTATATGATGTCACACCTTATTCAGGTGCGGCAGGCATTGCCAATGCCCTCGGTGCCAGTGTGCGACCATATAAACGCCTTGGCAACACTGCTCAGATCAGATCTTTAATCTCCATCCAAAAATGTGAGAAGCTCAAAGCCAAGAATTCTACCTCAGCTGGAACGTGGCAGAAAGTGGCTAGCACACAGGGCCTCAAAGCCTCAAGGCAGAAGGAGAATGACGTCAACACCTCATTTTGCTGTGCTATTAAAAGCTGTTGAGATACAATGGGTTGCTGCCAAAGCAAGCGTCCCAGACTCACCCCTCTCCTCCTGACTCTGGGTCCCGTCTCTCCACACTCTCCCAGACATCAGATGATCTATGCACAAGAACTATGCAGAGAAACCTTGACGTCTACCAAAGCTGGTGTAGTGTGTATTCGGAGTCCTTCCCAGAGAGTAACTGAATGAGGGCTGTGAGTCAGTAAATGGGAGGAGGTGGACGCAGAGCAAAAGGAAACAGCTTTGGAAATCTCTTGAACTAATGGAAATATCGTCAACAACCTCCTTCCTCCAACCCTTCTTTTGTCTCAGACTCACTATATCACAGTAAAGGATGGAATACACTAGTTGCCGAAAGTCCGGATATTGGGCAGTCAGAGTCGACAGATTTTGCAAAAAATCTTGTATAGTTCCTGGCACGTCCTGAAAAGTCCTAACCATATCCCTACCCCATCAGGTTCTGCAAGTGTATGATGGGCACAGACTCTGATTTTTTAGCTTCAGGTCTGATTTTAAAAGTTGTAGTGAAGTGTACACTACACTGAAGTGTATTCCAGCCTTAAGTGATGTTTTAGTGTAAATGTATGTGGTAGACAGTGAGAAAAAAGGATGACATCACCCAAATTACACAGCTTTTCCAGCCACCAGCTTTTGACCGCAGCTGGAGCCATTCTTTCTCTGACCTGGCATTATGCAAGTCCGATAACAAATACATTTCATAAAATGACCCTGCATGGCTCCATTTCCATGAGAGCTCTTTCAAATCCCAAATTCAATTCCACACTGGGCTGCTGAGCACAGGAGTGTTAGCGGTGAATAATGATGCTCAGGAAAATGTGTTTAAGTGTCTGGAGGATATCGCAGACAGAGAGAGGAAGAGCGAGAGCAGGAGGTGGGAAAGATCATCTTGGAAAATTGTTTGTGAAGTGCAAATGTTGTTGTGGGGCCACACGCATGCACATTTTTGGAAGAAAAAAACATTCAAAACTTGCTGCCATGTTGATGCTAGAAAGCCGTTACTCAATAGTTGATAGTGAGATTTCTGGCATGCTGCTGTGCAGTTGCCTGGATGTTCGGAGTGCTTTTTAGTACATTGCTATGCGACTGCTACAGTATTCTGAGATATTTCTAAGCGGTTGCTTAGCTGTTCTGAAAGTAACAGCACGTGTGTTTGTGCTACAAACATGATGCACAATTTTGTGTAACCTATCATTTACAATTAAAGGGCCGTTCACATGGAGCGTGCTTTGCATTCCACTATGCTGCTTTTTCTCTGTAAAACATGCCTAAAATAAACACTCACCAAAAGCCAAGTGCGAGTAAAAATCACTGTTGGCAATCTCCAGTTGGCCGGTAACATTTTTATGAATTATAACAATGCAATGTTGTGAGAACATGAGCGACGCTCAGGACAGTTGACGGGCCAGTGCTGCATCGTCACAAAAGTTTGAGCCTTGCTAATTTAAATATTCAAGCATAAGAAGACGTGAAAGGGAATTTAGCTCTCTTTCACGTTTTATTACTTGAAAGGATGCATTCACACAAAGTATCATAGTAAACATAGTTATGTCTTAAGTGGATGTAAACAGTTGAGAAAGAAAACGCATGTATACAGTGTCAGTATATTGGATTCATGCAAGTCTTAAAGTGACAGCATCCTAATAATCCTTCTGCTGTTTGTGTCGTTAATGTTACCAACAAAAGACAAAGAGAATATCACTCACTGCTCTTGTCTGAATAACTTTTTTTTAGCTTTAATAAGGATTAATCTGTTTCATTTATACAGTGAACATGCGGTGTTATTTTACATTTGATTACTTTATTAAATGTCTGTACCTGAAAACTACTGTTAGACCTATCTGCAAAATGCAGTTTCTTTGTTCTGTTGTATGTAACCCTTTAATGCATACCTCGGGTCTTTAGTGACCCGGGATGTCATTCACTACCCTCCTTGTCATTCATTTTTTTGAAGTTAGACATCAACTATCTTAGTATTCCTCAATCAATTTATTATGAACAATATAACAAGAAAACAATGCCTATTTTCCCATCTTTTGTAAAAATTGTATATGCTAACGATTTGAAGTGTAACAGATGTAAGTATATTTTTTATCTGCTCAACAATAACTGATTCTTTGATGACTGAATAAGTGCTATTCACATTTATTCCTCAAGGTTGCACTGTCTGATACACAATGATGAAGTGACGTTACACTCATAGTAACAGCAGGCAGAAAACAAAAGAATAGGAAGCATCATCAGCAAAAGCTTGAAATTGCTCAGTGATTTACTGCAAAGTACTAGCCTGGCGTGGCCATACTCAATTCTAGTCAGAATATGAGTCTGGTACCGCTCCATTGAGTTTTGATTATGGGGTGTGTTTCAACCGAGCCAGGAAAGACCTCAATTGGATAGACCTACAACCAATCAGAGCAACGGAGCGGCGCGTAACATTAGTTGTCAAATGTCAACAGAACTCAACTGCACTGTGTTGTCAAGTCCGTGTTTTTCTCCATGTCCGCGGGTTGAAGCGACCCCAATTATGTGATTATATAAACCCAGGAATGCGAATTTTAGCAGGCAACCTTGCCAAAATAACATATTTTGCCAACCAAACGCCATTTTTTCCGGAGAACCCCCCGGAAAGTTATTGTTTTGGGCTATAGTTTTGAGTAGCAATTGTGCACGACATTGCAAAAAAACATGGCAACCCTGTCTGCACGTGCGCTGGATTAAGTAACGTTACAAGAAAAAGATGAGTGAAAACGATCTTTGCCAATATTGTAATAAAAGAATTTAAGGATACACAGAGTACTTACCAACACGATCATCGCTTCTGAGAGAAATAGTGAAGGTGAATGCATATATGAACAAGTTCTCCGTTTAGGATAAGAGCAAATTCAACCCAAGCGCCTTTGATGGCGTGGATGATTACGTTACTGTTGATCATCTGTCCAACATCGTCTAAAGCCCACCCTGACAATTTCATTGGTCCGAACTGTTTCTGTTCGGGCATAATTACTCCTCTATGGAGCGAGTCCAGACCGAACTGCCCGAGCAAACAATTTTGTGGGCGGGGCTAAATTCGGCTGGCATCCAGGCTAGCAAAGTACTGGACAAAGTCAAATATTAGTGTCACTGTCACTTGGTGGTGGATCTGGTGGAGAAGCCGTCAGCAATTGTGGAAAATGATAGTTTTGAGAATATGTTTGAGATGGCGAATATGAGCCAGATGCTGAATGTACTGGGAAATGAACTCTGACGAGGACAGTGATGATGGTATATAAAACATCTGCTCAAACTGAACCCTTCCAAGCTCCAAAAGCGAACAAAATATGCTCTATTTTTTTATTCCTCTGTAATTGTTACTCTAATATCAGGAGAGTTTTATATTATCACGACAGGTAGATCCTTAAGTGTTAGATATAGATTTGGGTCGCCAAATACGTAATAATGATTGCAGAAAGATTCATGCATTTAGGGTTATTAATGTTTTAAATGTATATTAGTTAGGCTAGTAGTTTTAACTGTTGTATCGAATTACTGCCTGTTTTTGCAAAAACAGTTTCATGGCCAGTAAATGCCACCAGCCACTGGCAGGTGTGTCAAAAAGTTTAGAAGGACAGGTTTAACTGTTGTGCTCTCATCTTGTGTCTTTTGCAGTAGCTGGCCAATGACACAGCATTCTAAGCTTCAGTTAAATACTTGGTAAGAAGCAAACCCCTAACCGTAGTAATGAGCTATAGCAATCGTTATGCTTGCCTTAGCAAACACGACTAATGAACGTGTCTGTATTCTACTCCCAAGCGAATCAATTCCAGCAATCGCTGCGTTCTGAAAGATTCCAATAAAACACACTGTCATTGGCAGGGACTGTGTGATTTCAGCCCATTCTCTATTTTCTTTTTCTTTTTTGGAAACAGAGACGACCTGGACAACAGAAGCTTGATTATCAAAACCAAAACCAGTGGAGCATTTTTCACTCACCACTGACCCTCCAAAGTGATCATGGAAAGGCCCCACACCCCCCCTCTGCCCGTTTCTCTGTGCTGGCTCAATGGACTGCTCTGTATTGGGTGGGAGATCAGGAGAGAGAGCTACTAACGTGGCACTTCCAGTGTTGTGCCTCTGGTCTCTTTCCGTCTGTCCTCCTCTCAGTAAATGAAAGGTGAGGCACAGATCTCGTCACCTCCTTGTTTTTTTCTCACCATTTCTGTTGTTTTCCCAAGGCCAGTGGCGGTATTCTGAGATTCTTTATGTTGTGTCTTCAGCTCTGATAAATTCAAGGACAAAGCTTGTTTCTTTTGCCTGCATTTGGCAGGGAAAACCTTTCAGGACCTCATGCCATTTCTGCTATGCACAACATCATCCCACATGGACTGATAGGTTCATATTTTTAAAAACATTTTCAGGTCACAGCTGATTAAACTGGACAAGATTTTTGGATGAGAATCTCACAAATCCTGCCAAGAACATTCCCAGGTCATTTCACCTCACATCGAGACACAAAATTAGTAATTATATATCACTCTCAAAAAATGCTGGGTTGTTTTTTAAAATTATGGGTTGACAATTATTCAAATGTCCTCTGCCATTCTTAACAAAAAAATTCTCATTCCTTTAATGTCAAAAATACTTCTAATTACTATAATGCAATAACCATATAATTTTATTCATCATTCATGTTACTATTTGTTGTACTGTCTTTAGTTTAATGCCTTTAATAATTTATAATTAAATAAGATGTATTACAGTATCTCTTATCGCAATACAGTAAAAAAAGTAAAGAAAAAGTATGAAAGTAATGAGAAATCTCCATTAAAACAATGAAGATGACAAAAAAAAATCAAAAATCAAAAGTAAAATATCTGGATGCATAATACAAATGGGAAGGGAATTTGCATAATTCCCACAAAATTGTCAATGCAACAACAACAAAACCATAAGATTTAGAATTTGACGGGAACATTTTAATAAGAATTTAAGGTGGAAATTGCAGGGAAAACTGGTGAATCTGCATAATTGCCCAAAAAAAACAAAAGACTTCAATTACTTTGATGGCAGGATTTCCATCGTAAATATGTGTAGCCCCAAATCATAAAAAACAAATTCATTAAAAAGTATTTGGCCAGTGTAATCGGGTGAAATTAATTGAAAAAAAAAATCTGCTTCTTTTTAATAATATAATTTTTTATAGTTAATTTATTGTTCCTTTTGACTGGAGAAATTGGACTTGGCATATGTTATTGAAAGTTTTCATGAGATTCAACATTTTTTATTTCTTGAAAAAGATATTTCAAACCGTTTGAAAATAGTTGCACTTGCACAGTTATTATAAAGCTATCATCCACCAAGTTAACTTTTTTAAAATAATGTAAACGATGAAGTTTCTTATAAGCCATACAGGAGACCTTACCTGTAAAAACTTTCTGGTAGCCTATGAAACAAGACCCTCTGTAGGCAAACACATGGCTCCTCACGGACAAGACATTATGAAGATGGATAGATGGTATGTGAGGTTGTTCCTGGCACACGTTTCGACCACAACCATCAGACACAAAGCAGATTCTCCTTCCCAGCACGGGACAAAAGTCATCTCCCTCTGTGACTGTCTCTCCCTTTCCCTCTCGCTCGTTCTGCCTTCCTGTTCTGTCAACCACTCCTAGCCTGACACAAGGCATTCATTCTTTCAGTTAAAGAACCTCTCACTTGTTCACTAACCTTGCAGAGACCCCTGCTGCAGAAATAAGTCAATTTCAGGAAAAGCTGAAACTCACTTTTCTGAAGAAGGTGCACAAACAGAGTGGCATCCACAATGCTGTTCCTCTTTCTGAGGGTTTCTTGGGAAGGTGCCAGAGCACTGGAGACCTGAGGTCAGTCCGGCTTTTGTCATTGTTTGTATAGTCCTGTGTCAGTCCTGACTCTTACTGGCACTACAGCAAAGAAAAGCTGCTCTTGTAGGATCAGGTGCTTCTCTCCAACAGGACACACTGGCCTCTTCCAGCTGATGTCTCTAACTGAGTGTGCTCCATTTCTCATCGGTCTGCAGTTGTAAGCTTGACTCTTTTCCCTTCTCTGTATCAATTCTCAGCATAATTTATCCCCTTTCCAATAGGAGGGGCACGTTTAGTGTTTTGGAGTGGTCTGCTGGCTCCAAGCCAGCCAAAAAGAGATTGATGTTTCAGGATTATGAGGAATGCTTTAAAAAGGGGTAGGTTTTCATCTCACTTGTTTACTTGTCACTTTAGATGAAGATTAAGTAATAACAATTTATGGGTTTTGTGGTGTCATCATAATTTTCTCTGAACTTCTGAAGAGTTCTACAAAATTACTCATTTTAATTTGTCTCTTGTGTTTATCTGCATCATAATTTCAATGTTCTTATGTGGCAGAAATTGGCTTATATCATAAAAAAGTTGAAATTTAGTGTTAATGATGCATGTAGGCTATTTATGACTTATGATGATAATTTTCACTTTTTATCTCAGGCTAATTATGACTTAGCATCTCATAATTTCGACTTTTATGTCATAATTATGATTTACTAAGATTTATTTTTCTTGTGTGGCGCAGGCTACACAACAGCACCATATTCATAAATGAAGAAGATGTACGAAAGTAAAAAAAGAAAGAAGAAGAAATACCCATAGAAGATGCTCACAGAGCGTTTGTCTGTAAGTGTCCGTGTCGGATAGTCTAGTAGGCTAAAACACACGAGCTTACTGTTATTTTGTCACTTCTGATAGATTTAGGAACCTTAAGTATAACAGAAAACTTACGTTTTTACATTTCTTTAGGATATGCTAGTTGGCGGTTAGCTGCTGGGGGACATTGCACGAAGTTCAGAAATTTGACAGAATAAGTAAAAATACTGAGCTAAAAAGATCTTCACAATTGACAAATGAGCAGGTTAAGTAGCTTAGGGTTGACATGAACACGAAAAACCGCTTAGAGTGACTGTAATGCAGAAAAATATCTTTGAGCGATTTCAGTATGCAGTTCAATAATAAACATCTGTGTGCCTGAGTTTGGGCAATTTCCCTTTGAGACTGTACGTTGTTTTTAATTAGTGAAATAATATGAGACATGTTGCCTTGGATGATTGAACAAATTCAAAAAACACATTTTTCACAAGCAAAAGAAATGCAAACTCTGTCAGCATTCAATTCTGAATGATGTAACAACAGTGCCCTCTAGTGACGGATCACAACTTCTATAAAAGACATGCTAGCACTTCATTTTACAGTCTGTGTCGCACTCGCAAATATTGTAATGACACTAACTGGGTAATGATAACTAGGTAACAACTCTGAACCTACCCCTACAACTAACCTTGACCCATGTTGTTACCTTACATAGGTAACACAGGTAACCTGTTAACCTACAGGCCTACATTGAAAGTGCAGATACTAAAATAAAGGGGGTAACACTTTAATGTTACACTTTAGTTTAAGGTCTTATTGTTACAGTGTAATTATATATTTATGTACTGAGTGATATTAATAAACTACATGTAGCCTACTATAGGGTTAGGGTAGGATTTGGGTTGGACAAGGTAAGTAGGCCTATCTCTTATCAAATCCATACAGCAATCTTAATACAAATAATCTAGAAAGCAACATTATTAGCCAATACTGAACTATAAAATATAGCTTAGATGTGGCCAACTTTACTCTCCCCCCTGTCCTAACATAGCATCTAAGTGTCAAATAAACCTGTAACGATCCAACCAACTCCTAGGACAGTAAGACTTTCGTTTGTTCTGTTCCTTCCTAAGGAAATTCCTCATGCTCACTCAGAATGCATCTAATTTCCTCATGTGTGTCTCACATGTTAAAGATCCAGCTCAAAGGCTTGTCACCACAGTGGGGAAGAAAGCAGGGCAGCTGGAGGGTCTATGACAGGTGTGAAAGAATTTAACTCTCGCTCTCACTTTTGCTGCGGGAAAATGTCCCTAAAATGGCCTCTGTAAGAATGGGATTATTTAGTCAGCACCTCAAGGCCCTAAAACCTGTAAACCAGTTTCTGTTTTTTTAGGTATGTTTATCACGCAGAAGACACATACTAACATCACTATTGTAACTAGTGGCAAATTATGCAGTTCATTATAGTAACGTAATAATAATAATAGTTATTCAAGTATACACTAAATAAGTTATTTTTTTAATATAAATTACATAAAATGCAAATATATGCAAGCACACATACATGTGTGTGTGTATATATATATATACATACACACACACACACACACACACACACACACACACACACACACACACACACACACACACACACACACACACAAACACGATTAATCTCATCCAAAATAAATGTGTTTACATAATATATGTGTACTGTGTTTAATTATTATGTAGGCTATATATAAATGCACACACATACATGTATATATTTAATATGTCATATTTAAAAATATTTATACAGTATATACATGCAAATATGTGTATCCAAATATACATAATTACAAACAGTACACACACGTATTTAAACTTTAATTTTCGATGCAATTGTTCACGATTAATTGTTTTGACAGCCCTAATATATATATAAATATATATATAATCTTGTCTGAAATTCCAGTTTTATAAATTAAATATTTAAAGAAGCTAGAAATTGAGGAACCATACTTTAAAAAAACAGAAACCATGCATTCAGATTCACACAACACATCGCACGTGTCCGGTTATTGACATCACAGTTTGTGGCTATGTTTCAGAAATAGAATGGAACTGACCTGAAATCGGACCTTCTTGAGCAACATATTAGAAGCCTGGATGGTGGACGCTTTACTGCTCTCTGTTGGGATCCTGAACGTTCAGCACATGTCGTATTCCTCATTAGCCAACCTGGAAGAATGGCCTATTTCAGACTGAGACAGAGCTATACAAATCACAGACCCCCAGCAAACTCATAAATCATTAACTCCCAAAACTTAATCCTTCGTAAATAATTAAAAATAAAGTTTTTAATGAATCTCAGACTGATACCAAAAATCCCATGTGACCATGTAAGCCCATGCTAGTCCCTCTGCCCCCTCTCACTCTTTCATGTGACCCTTTAACAAAGCCTGGCTCAGTACTTATCTGTTTGTTCATTCATCCGAAAGAAAGACCCGCCCTCTTTTATGACCGGGATAGTGGTCATTAACACCCCTCCTCTTTTTTCTAAACCCAAATCATGGATACACCCCCTCTTCTCCTCTCAAGGGAACCATATGGTCACCTGTGAGAACTACTGTCTGTTTACATCAGACGTGTATACAAGCAACCTTTACTCCCCCCTCCGTCACAATCACTGTCCACGCATATCTCCCTCCAGACTTCAACACATTATTTCTCCATTGCGGGCGATCAGATAGGAAATTAGGTCAGCACAGATACGGTCGGTCCCTATTCTTGAAGCCTACACCCTTCCGTCTCTTCATCAGACCCACAAATCAGATGTTAAATCTGCTTTCTCAGCCCCACCCTAAAACTTTCCTCACGGATTAGAGTCAACATCAAACATAGAGGCAGATTCTCCCAGATAAGACTGTGTTTCACATACAGATCATCCCCTGTAGATATGGGTCACATAATTCTCAGACTTGAGCTGTGGTCAATGACCATGACTGACATTTAGTAAAATATGCAGACACAAATGTATGATAGTCAACAAGGAAAGATTGTATCAAGTTCTAAATTTAAAGACTACCGGTATAAGGATTATAAAAGCGATAAAGAACAGTTAACCTGGCGCTATCACTATGCAACGATATTCTGTTGTAAAGTTGAACAACCAATAATAAAATAAATAAAAAATTCAACAATGTCAATGGTTTAAAACGCTACAAAGGAAAGTCTCACAACCAATGTTATTCTAATGATTATAATATTATTTTTTTCAGATTCATTTGACTTTTCCCCTCATTTTTATATAGTTTTGTTTTCTATTTTGCGTTATTATTATTATTATTTTTGTTCTCATCATCCCTCTCAAATACACAATTACCTGACAAATAAAAAATAATGGCCATAAAAATGTTAAGTTGAAATGAATTAAAGGACATGGTGATGGAAAAAAATGCATGTCAATGCTTTTGCGTTCCCCAGAGAAACTTGGCATTCGCACCCAAAACTTTTGCGTCCGAGACTTTGTGTTCACTTGCATCCAGTGGAACGCAAACATTTTGCAAACAAACTCAAGATACTCTGGGGAACGCAATATATTTTTGAGAGAACGCAAAAGCTTTTATATAATTTCCCATCTCCCATCTCATATTTTTGTCCATCATCATGTCACTTTAGGGGCTAAATGTGCTTTGAGAGACTTAACTTCATTGCTATGAAGTAAAATATACAGTTTAGCATCATTATACAAAATTTTAGTCAGAGTCAAATATTCCAAAAAGCCATGTCAGAGCAGATGTAAATCATTTCTCTTAGTAATTGGCTGAGGAAGTGATTAATTGGCAGGAATCTCCTCTAACCATACCCAATGTATACCCACTAACTGCCTCGTCTCTGAAATTCCTCAATTGTTTAAATCTAGAACAAACTCCCAGTCCACTAGCTCTAGCTCATGAAGTCCAGCAAACCAGGGCTGGGTGGGCTAGGATTACTCACAATATCTTACACCAAAACAATGACAACAAAAACCATCTAAAAGCTTTTTAATAGTTTGTTACTGTTCGGTTGCTGGGGTGTTCTGGGTGCTTAACCCCACCACTACTGCAGTCAGGTGATTTGAGACTTAATTCATGTCTGTTGTGATTTGATTTAAAGGCACGATATGTATGATTTTTAGATTAAAATATCCAAAAGCCACTAGAACAATATTATATATTTTGTTCTGCGTACTTATTGTCCCAAACGTTTCCAACGATGTTTAAATCCAGAGAAATCAGCTATTTTAACCAGTGTTACGGAGCGTGTCCTTGTATCGCATGTCAATGATATCATAACCGTGCTACCCTTGGTTTCCGTAGAAACCACAAAAACACTATTTATTTGATTAGACAGACGAGCAACTGTTTGGATATACATTTATCAACAGAAAATGAAAAATTGTTATACAGCGCAGATTCACGCAAATGCACTCGCACTCAACACACTCAAATGTATTTAGTTTTGTAACCGCTGTTTCACGCAGGTCTCTCTCATTAGCATTCGCTCACAAGGGCTCTCGGCGCATCCTGCTTCATACCACCGTAACGTTAATAAAACTTTAACACATTCGCTCATTCATGAACATGATTTCTGCCTGAGTCCGTCCTTTCCATCGGGTGTGGAGGTGAAAAGTCAAGACTACAACTCCCATGATTCAATGCTTTGTTTTGAATAAGCGACCTCTAGCGGCGAAACTTACATACTGTGCCTTTAACTTTGATACAAAGGGTTAGCGATTTAAAACGAACCCTAACTCGAAGCATAAGCAACAGTGCAGCCTGCTTTAGCATGAACATCCAAAGCAAAAACCATGCAGCTACAGTATTCAAAATCCTAGGTAAAAACACATATTGAGGGTGGAAGAGCTCAGAAAATACACTTTAATTTAAATGTGACTTTATTATTGATTAAAGGTATTCATAAGTATCTTACAGCAGAATGGAATGTCGTAACCCTCCCCATGGCGTTCCGTAATCATCTTTGAGTGTGCGCTGATAAATGTATTTTATGTTATGAAAATACAAAAAAATAAATCCATTCTTAATAACATCTGGGAAGCCAGGTAGAATATATTTTCCTGTTTAGCCAAATAAATGCAGCAATGAATAAAAAGCAAGGAACGTTTAAACAGATTATGAGTTCCATTACTTACAAAACAACAGAGAATGAAAAATCTTCCCGTTTAGAATAATCTTCAAACTAATGATTACATAAATATAACACAACACAAAAAAAGGGGGGGAAGATACTAAAAAGGCAAATTGCGTTTGTGTTTTGTATTGATGTAGACGATCAATATGACATTTTAAAGAGATGAAAAACTAAATTTGGACTGCACGTTTAATGCAGTGTCAGTTCTCATTGCACAAGCACAGCTGATCTAATCATCACCCACATATGCATTGGGTACTACGATATTAGAAAACATTATTAGAAATAAATCCGAATTGCTAATGAGCTGATGCAGATCACGTGGTTTTGGGGGAAAAAACTCAATTAGATCGCAATTCTATACAAAACCTATGCGACAAGTACAGAAGTTTCCAATTTTATTCTATTTCTTTGAAGGGTCAGGAGGGTTCATATGAGTTTATAACACATCTGCTGTAGGATGACACTGATCTTCCCTTGATGTCTTCAGGTGCAGTGCTGTATGTCACTCTCTTTTGTCTTTCCTGGCAGGTGTAGCTGACTGCACTTAGTACCGAGCAGCTGAAAGTCCAGTTTATATAAAAGTAGATTATTTTCCTTTAAGACAAACCAACACAGAAGTACTGCAGCCCATGTCAGAGAATGTTTTGAGCGCCGTGTTAACGTACAGCACGCTCTCTGATCCGTTAAGGTGGCTGGCAGGTTAAAACGATCTTCCACCAGGAAACATTTACAGGATCTCATACTTATCCACAACAAATGATGTCTCTAAGGAGAATTTGACCGGACTGCCTCCTTCTACGTATGTCACCTTGGCCACCTGTGGAAACAATCCACATATAGTCATTTCCTTTCTCGCTAGGACTCATTTATGTTTCAGCATTTCATAGAAAAACCAGCATAACTTGCCTGAATGTCACAAAAGTTACGTTTGGAGACAAAAGAAACGTTGATTGGGAAGAAGTCGTTGGGTTTGCCATCTATACTGAACTCCAGGCTGCCACTCTTGTTCTTCTCATCGATAACAGGCAGTGACCATTCCAGGAGGTTTTTCCTGCTGTCGTGGTTATACTGCCCATCCAAATCACCGACCACAGGAGCACCTACACCTGACCTGCATAATCACACCAGACAGACTTTGTTTATGGTAGATAGAATCAAATGCAAAAGTTGACATGCCCTAATTATTATTTTTATAATTAGTATACATACAGTTAATAATTTTTTTTTTTTTATTCCCAACTAATGCTGTACTAAACTATCCAGGGAATGTACTCATTTGGTACATTACTATAATACAGCCTTATGAAATCCATTTTTCAGTTGTAGGTTTCAGGATGTTTTTTTCCATCTTAATTTTTCTGGACTCCCATTTTAATTGTTAAATAAAATTTTTGTAATCAAAAAGCATGTCTAAATAATTTAAATAATGAAATTTACACAATTTAACAATAATTTATTAAAAGTTAAAAATTTTAATGTTTAGTTTCAATGTTTAGAGCCCTGTAAAATATGTTGTTTCCCCCTCAAATTCTGAGTTTTCTGTTTTAAGTTTCTTGACTTAATTTTAATGGTTTAATTCCATTTTAATAATCAATGATTTTACAATTTTATAATTTTATAATTTCATTCTGTGTTTTTATATATATATATATATATATATATATATATATATATATATATATATATATATATATATATATATATATATATATATATATACACATATATTATATATATATATATATATATATATATATATATATATATATATATATATATATATACACATATATTATATATATATATATATATATATATATATATATATATATATATATATATATATATATATATATAATAAAACATTCCTTAAATATAATATAATAATAATAATAACAGAGACACGCAGAACATGCAGGATTCATATTTAAATAGTCTTTTTTGTGGTTTAATATTCATAGACACTAGTCTATATCACGATTAGATTTTAGTGTACTGACCTACTTTTGATTTATTCATCCAATATTTGACAAATTCCGCTTTCAAGTAAAAATAAAGCATTATGTGTCTCAGTATAATAGACGTATAACGTCTAATATACAGCAGCCTGATATCTAATATAATATGAGAAAATAAATTTAACTTTTTAGCTTTAATAAGAAAAAGTAATTCAATACAGTGAAGGCTATGCAATATTTTATTTTTCTATTTGATTATTATTAGGGCAGGACTCAATTAAAAATTAATCTAATTAATTAGAGGCTTTGTAATTAATTAATCAAATTAATCGCATTTTAATTGCATATAAATATTTGACCTGAGAACAGTGAGAAGTAATTTTTTCACATGGACTTTTAGTATACCATTGAATAATGACTGAATACATAAGCTTAATCAACAAAATTTTGTTTATTTATTTATGTTCAGCATTTTGCGTTGAGGTGATATTAGAGGCTCGACACGCAAATTCCTTGTTGCATAGCTTCCACACAACCATGCTCTTGTCGACGCTTCCATCATTTCATTTTTAAAACAAAATTTGCCAAGCAAAGCTGTCTCGTCAGCTTCTTCGCTCATGTTCACTGTGGTTTGTTGTGTTCAGAAGTCAAGAACGCTAGTTGGTGTTCCAGTATAAACGGTCCGTCGAAACTCATTCATTAAAAACGTTCACAAGCGCAAAAATAAGTTAAAATTGTTATCAATTTTTGCGTAATTAATCTTAATTAACGCGTTAAAGTCACGCAATTAATTAATCTTAATTAACGCAAGTAAAGTCCCGCCCTAATTATTATATTTCTGTACTAATTCTAACATATTAAATAAAAAAAAAAATCCTGGCGGTGGCTGGTGTTTTTTTATTTATTTTGTTTTAAACGCTGGCGGGAAAGAGTCAATAACAGAAATGAGATAAAATACAAAATAACTATATTGTGATATATATAGTTATTGTGAAAAAAATTCTCATATTGTGAAATAAGAATTTGGTCATTTAGCCCACCCTTAGGAGTTTGGTGTAGGAAAAAACACAGATCTGGCAAACCCTGGCTTTAACTACGGGCAATTTACAGGGTAAAAAGAAGTCTTCTTTATTTAACTGTTAATGCCATTTTCAAGGACATTTTCTTCACACACAGTAGGAGTTGCAATCTGACACGTTTTTCCGCCTCCTTTTGATTGGCCCTGATCATTGGCTATTATTAAACAACCAGCCAATGGCTGATAGAGAAAATAATTGCCTTTATCGGCTAATACCGATTATTGGCCGGTATATCAGTGCATCCCGATAATTAAATGTTTACACAAGAATAAAAAAAGGAAACAGAAAATATCTTGTTTATAATGATTTGAATAAGCACTTACGGCACGGGAATAGTAATGATAACATCATTGAGTTCGAGTGCCTCATCCTGAAGCTCGTACTCAATGTTGACGTCACAGCCACTTCCACTTTCAGATGGCCAACAGTTAACTGAGACGACAACATAGGATGCAAGCATGATTGATATGTTCATGAAAGTGCTGCCATATAAAATCCTTGCGTATGAAAAAAGAGAAGACTCACTAGTTAAAGGAATGAGGGATTCATCTGTGCTCTGTAACCTCCATTTCAGCACCCCCAAATCACTGTTGAGAGGGAAGGACTTATCCTGGTTTTTCAGAGCAATCAGGGAATCAGTGGTGAACAGCTTTTTATCAACATGAGGATGAGTCTGAAGGATAAATGAAACAATATGAGTCACACGGTCAAGACTAAAGATTTATGAAGATCTAACTCAGTGGGAAAACAGAGGGAGAGCACAGTATCTTCTAAAATCCCATATTGTCAACAACTTCCCCTTCAAAATACATGCCGAGACCATGACATGCTGTGTTGTGTCTTGCACACCTGTAGTTGGGCTCCTTTCTTTTCATTGTTGTTAAGGAGTATTAAAATGCGGCCATTTTTTTCATCTGAGACTTTCAGAGTGATCATGCCCAGAACCTCCATGTTCTGCAGTCCACCATCCCGACCAGAGGTCAGAGAGATCTTCTCTTCTACCCTCAGATGTACACTGGGAAACAGAGTTCATAAACAGCCATTTACAACAGGCATAAGCTAAAAATAACATCATTACAATATGATACACTACTGTTCAAAAGTTTGGGGTTGATAAGGTGTATTAAATGTTTTTGAAAAAATGCTCACCAAGGATGCGTTTATTTGATTAAAAGAATACAGAAATATTGTAAAATAGTATTATAATTTAAAATCACTGTTTTCTATTTGAATATATTTTAAAATGTAATTTAAACCGCAAAAAACACGAGAGAAAGAACTTTAAGGTTGAGTGTACGAATAGATCTGACAAGAAATCTGAGGTATATTTTTACAGAATGCCGAAAGCTATAAAAAAAGAGAAGCAAATGGATCACTGCAATTCACAGAAACAACTGGACTCCAGGCTGCAAAACATGGATTTGCAGATACCATTTTGGGGTAAAATCATACCCTATATATTATATTGTTATATATTATATTGGCAACTCATCAATTAAATATTTACCATCTTATATTCTGCATAATTGAGTGTTTTTAAATAAACACTGACAAAAACTACACATTTTAGGGCTGGACGATATATAACATTGATCACCCAGATTTATAACTACCTATATATATGTATTTATATAATGCATTGCAAATTTGTTTAGTATTTTCCCGGCGTTGAAATCAGGCTCATTTAAATGTCAGGAAACACGATCCTGGCTGCAAGTCAATATCCATGGGTTACTGGATGTTGAGTAAGTTGTAAAGAACACTATATGGAGTCCAAACTTTAGTTTAAACTGATAATAGTTTGTTTTCCTCGTGTTTTTGCAGTTTCCCCTATTAGCTCCAGTCATGCAGCAGCTCTTCAGCCACTCAGTCCGGCTGAGGGGGCGTGTTCCGGCGGGAAAGTGAGATTAATGCAGACCCGCTATAGAGTGGTGCAGATATGACATCAATTTGTAGGCCAAAACGCAAAAGCGAGTTAAAATTTTAGCACTTCCGGTTCCTTTGTCCCAAAGCCAATGGGTTTTTTCAATGGGGTTTTGGTTAGATGACTGAAATAAGGTCTGTGGTGAACACAAGCTCAAGACACTTTCACTCAGTCTGCTTTTACAGCCTCATAACGCTCATTATGCTCATAATTGTGCTTGAGATAAAAACTGAAAGAGTTGTCGGATGGTTAGTGATGATGAATTTGAAATTGTGGGACCGTGGTGTAGTTCGTTTATAACCTACCTTTAGCTTTTTACTTCTGGCGACTTCTTTACATTTCGGCGTAAAAACTCATAAAAGTTGTGTTCATCTGTGATCATTATCTTGATGGACAAAACGTGTAAGTATCCTAAACTTTTGTTGATCACAGAGTTTGTTTTTTGCGATAATCCAAAAGCCTATGGGAAAATCCTATTGGGCTTTTGGCAATGAAATCATTGTGATGCTAACTGCCGGTTGGCCTTCAAAGTGACGTCATACCTGCACCACTCTATTATTATTACATTTTTCTGGATTTTTTTAATGAAAAAATTATTTATTTGTAACATAAAATGTCTTTACTGTCACTTTTGATTAACTAAATGTGCACTTACAGAATAAAATTATTTATTTAAAAATGTTTTATACATAAAGACTTTTACTGACTGCAAACTTGTGAACTGAAGTGTACATAAATCAGTGAGCAGAATGTGCCAAATACTGAAATAAAATCAGTAAGCAATACCTCTCTATATTCACTGGAGGCTGAAGGACTTTAGATGCCTCTGATGCCTTCCTTCCTGCACTGGATGTCACAATATTTTCTCCTTCTGACTTTAGTTTGTCCACAAAGTTGTCCACCTCTTTCCCCTTGAAACCCAGCTTCAGTGCTTTACCCGAACCACTCGGCCTACGGGAAGAACAGGGCAGATTAACTTCTGTACGCTTATATATTTCGATGTATCATGACTCACAGATAAAGCTCATACCTGACTGGAGCAGAAGACACTTTGGGCTTCTCTGGCTCTATTGTATCTGTGATGATGGTGGCTGATGTGACGCTGCTCATTCCTGAATTTCCAAAACCTCCGAAGCCTGGCGATTTCCTTCCGGCACGTTCAGCATCTTGTCTTGCTCGCTGCAGCTCTTTGGCCTTGCGTTTCATCTCGGCCTTTGCTTCTCTTTCTTGGGTCTGTTGAAATGGAGAATTGAGAGAAACCCAGACAATTAGAGTGTGTTTGATCAAAACTTAAAGCGGAGAGTAATTTTGCCCTGGATGTTTCATCAAATATCGGACCTCTCTGACAGCCCTGAAGACTTTCTCTTCATGGGAGTCCATCTCAGTAAAAGTGCGAATCTGAGCAAGGTTAACATTCTCCCGGTAGCCCAGAGCTACGATCTCATCAAATGCAAATATGAGATCAAAACAGTGCTCCGAGATCTCGCTTTCCTCCAACACTCTGCAATATTCAGGGATCTGAAAACATACAGAAACCAATCACTTATTCAAGATACATCCAAGAAGTAGAATAATTAGGAGACAAAAAAAAGTACGCTTTACCACTCGGGAGAAAAGCCTCAGTGTCTCCAAGTCCTCCAGGATGTTGCTGTTTTTTGTAGTGATCAGAACCATGTAGAGCTTCTCCAGGGGCTGGTAGACGTAGCGCACGCTGTCTGTTTCCACAAAAGTGTGCTGCTTGCCTGTATTCATCAATTTGGGAAAGGCAGCCAGAAGGCCCTCAACGCGGGTTCGAGTCATCTCTACGAACTGTCGCGACACTATGGCTTTTCCTGCCTTAGTGCACACCGCCGCTGCCAAGAGCACCTGCATAGATTTGATGGACATTTACAACTTAATCAAAGGACCATTAGAAAAAAAACCCAGCACAACTTCTATTTCAGCAATGACGATTAACTTGCATTACCAGTGAAAATGATAAAATGCAAATTAAGCATCAAAACATTGATTATTTTTCAGTATTGGACCTACCGATAAATGGCATGCCCTCAATTGTAAAGTAACTTAATTTGTGTGTGCTTCTGCATGTGTGTACATGTTTTTCTATCCCGGTGGGGACACTGACTCATGGGGACTCGTGTACCGTGGGGACCTAAATTGAGGTCCCCATGAGGAAAAAAGCTTATAAAAAGCTCCGTTTTTTTTCAACTGTAAAAATGCAGAATGTTTTGTGTGATGGGTAGGTGTAGGGTTAGTGTAAAGGGGAGAGAATATACAATTTGTAAAGTATAAACACCATTACGTTTATGGAGAGTGCCCACAAAGATAGCAAAGCAGACTTTGGTGTGTGTAATTAAATATATTCAATTCAGAAAAAAAAAAGGAATTAATTGAAAGTAGCTGATATAAAATATTAATGTTAGATGAACAACTTAAGCTTAAAAAAAAACATTTAAAAAAAATTGTATAAATGTTGCCTTGGCAAAAAAGTTTAAGCTAAAGAACTAAAGACAGGGAGAAGCTAAACAGAAATATATAAAAACCCACTAAAAAGCACATAAATCATTAAAACAAAAGCTCTTAAAAAAATATTAAGTTCATTCAAAATATGGATAAATACTAGAATAGTACATAAACAATACTAAAATAACAGTTCTCAGATGAGAAAACCATAACGTTTTATGCATAACATTAAACATGGGACAGAACAAAGACAACATATTTGCAATAACTTAAATAATTGCATAAATAATTTTAAACATTAACACATGCTATTTATTGTCTAGTGATTTTGTTTTTAATTCAAAAACACCTGAATACTACATTAAAAAAGCTATCAGATATGAAAAAGCATTAAAATAATCATCATGATACAGCGACACGACTAAAAAATATTTTTCTTAATGTTAATAAAGATAATACATACAAATTAAATTATGTATATATATATATATATATATATATATATATATATATATATATATATATATATATAATATTATTTTATGTTTTTTGTTTCATGATCCACCTGTCATTTATATTAAGTAAACATTTGGATTGTCAAAGTCAGTTTGCTACAACCTGTTATCTACATAGTCATTCAATATCAAAATTATAATAAAACAATACGCAAAACAGCAATTTAGTATATCAATATTTATCATATAGACAATGACAGCTATTTACTTTCGTTAATTTCTTAAACTGTAATGAATCCAGAAGGAAATATTATTAGCTGGCTAACCTTTAGCTGGCTAACTTAACGTTAGCTGTCTCTTATATGAAATCCTAGCAACAATGTTTCCTTACTTGTACGATGTTTTTAAAACAAAAACAGACGGAATAGACACTTTTTAGTAATTGACACTAAAATATGAGAAGAGTTTCAGACTGTATGAGCGATGAGCTACATCGCTAGCTGCTAGCCCCATCCTGCTAAATACATAAAACAAACCAGTCATACCATTTCTGTTCCCTTTCACGCGAGGATCCGTCAGTGGACTCGGTCACGGACACTGTCTGTCCAGCTGTTTCAAAAACAGAAAATGTAAGAGTGGTGACTAATGCTCTGTTTAACAGTGGCACATAGCTTGACTCGAAATATCGAAGAAACAGAGCCACGTCTCCAGAGTCCAACCGGAAAAAGTTGCGCCGTGTCAGAAGCAGATGAGAGGAGAGATGGCGACATCTAACGGCGGAGAGCCGCTACTGCGCACGCAAACAATCAACACATTCTTGCGGAGATTAGTGACTTCCTGAAAAAAAGTTTTGTTGTTGTTGTTGAAGAAATTCATTATTAGGTGCAACAAGGATATATTAAATTGACCAAAAAGTGACATTAAAGACATTTATAATGTTGTAAAATATTTATATTTTCAAATAAATGCTAAAGTTTTTATGTTTCTGTTCATCAAAAAAGAAAGAAAAAAGAAATAAATGTGTCATGGTTTCTACAAAAATATTAATATTAATAAATATTCAAACATATTAAAATAGAAAAAGTTATTTTGAATTGTAATATTATTTCACAATATAATGCAGCTTTGGTGAGCATAGGAGAGTAATTAAAAAAAAACACACAAAAAAAACATGAACGGTAGCCTATGAACCATAGGTATTATTTTATTAGATTATATTTTATTATCTCTTGTGCTTTATTTACCTCAGTCGGTGTCATTTCTGTACTTTCTATCTTCTATTTAAATATTTTAATTTTCAGTTTAAATCTATTTTTGAGCCCTGCTTTAATATGTCCTTGTGGATTTTGGGAACCCTGGTTCTTCAAAGGAAAGAAAAACAGTTGTTGAGGCTTATATAACTGTCACAGTCCCGCTGGCGGGACGCCTAACGCTCTTTTTTTATCGTCTTTTTGTATCATATTTTTGAGTAATTAGTAGGTATCATACCCACTCAATTAGGTAGTAGGTATCAAGTAGGTATCATTTGAAAAGCTAACAAACTCAAAATTCATCTTGTGAAAACCGATTTGAAATCGGACGTTGTGTTACCACTCTAAATTCTTCTAGGTCTTCCCCTAGTGGGCGGTGTTATGTTTCATATTATAAAATGTATTTTAACAAAAATAATTTGAATCTTGACAAAACGCAAATCGTCGGAAAGGTCTGAGTCTCAAGGTTTCATATTTGGCGACTGTGTTGTGATGGAAGTGATATTTGGACAGAACTTTACAGGAAAATGCATCAAAACAGTTGTGATAGTTAAAGGGTTAAATCTTATTTATTCCTATTTTAAGTCATTTTAAGTCATCATTCGGCCCTGGCCACTGACATTTTTAAACATTTATTAGATAAATAATTTATATAAATTTTAAACCTTTTGGTCACAAGGTAAAGAGAAGTGTGTTGATGCAATTAAAAAAATAAGAATTTAAGAGTTTAAATTCTTAAAACTTTGACTTTTAACATACTATTAAAATCCCTACCTTAGAAAAAAGTAATCTCTACATATAATGTGGTTCCCAGACACTAGCATTGTGTGACAATTTAAGACAAAGTACATATAGTGCTGCTTGAAAGTTTGTGAACCCCTTGCAGAATCTGAAAATGTGAATAATATTAATAAAATAATAGAGATCATACAAAATGTATGTTATGTTTTATTAAGTACTGTCCTGAATAGGATATTTTACAAAAAAAGGGGTTCACAAACTTTCAAGCAGCACTGTAAAGGCAAATTGCATACAGTTTGATGTGGTTTATAGTGCAAATGTTCCATGCAGCAACAATAGTCTGACACAGAAGACCAGTTGTCGTTTCATGAGAGATTACTCAAAAAGTAAAAACAACCTTGTTTTCCCCCTTTTTTTTAATGCTGAAATGAGCTACTGCAAAAGTCACAGTTACTTGTTATTTGTAACACGTCACTTTGAGAGACATGGAAAATAAAGTCCATTGGGAATGACAGAGGACTAAACAGGTTGAATCTTGTCAATAACTGCACCCCTGCCATCAGCAATCCAAACTCAGGATGTTTTTTTCCACCAAATTTCACCACATTAGACAATCAAATGCAATCCATGGTATATTGTTACATAATAAGTCACGTTTGTCTATCTCACATAGATGTATATATTTGTGATTAATCATAGAAATGTACAAAGTCAGCTTTATTACTGTCCATTAATTGGAACAATATTCAGCAAAACACATTCAACTCAGTCTGTTAGTTTAGACCCCAGTATCAAATAGATTAAGTGCAGCATACTTTACATTCAGATGCAGACCATTTGCTGAGATAATTATATCAGTATTTTGACCTGGGGATTTATCAAATTCAGATAGGCCAGTGCTGCACAACATCCCGTTTCAATTCTGCTTCCTCTCAAAGCCAAAGTTACAATCATCATCCAAGTCAGCCACATAAATTACATACAATGTCCAACTGTGGGCCATAAATATAACAAACCAAACCCAGCTCCTGCATTTACAGGCCTAAAGCACTGACCTACTGCACGTTTTGCCTGAAATTGTGTTGCTGACTATGGACAGATATGTTTCTGGTTATATAACTTTGTTTGCTTCTATGTGTTGCAATAAAGCATATGATCTTATGCCTGTTACAGACAGTAGGTGATTCTCTCAGTCGTGGTGAAGCTGCTAGGTTTGTTTGGAGATGAGAGGCAGAGCTGCAGCTATCGATAGGTTTACTTCTGCGCTGGTGGCTTCTCTCCACAGATGATGATGGGCCCAAGGATGTCCAGCAGGTAGTGGGGTACGAAGATGGACAGAACGCCATCAGAGGACAGAGAGGAGGTGATGGACCCTAGATCTACCCCAGGTGGGATCTTATACTTCCGGTAAAACTCCCTTGCCACAATGCCATGCTCATCCTGTACCAGAGACCGATACAATTTCTTTTGAATTGATGAAGTGATGATCATTGCACAATAACATGTCATTGAGAATAAAGCTGAATTGACTTTAAATTGAGGTATAGCAAATAAGAACTTGAATTGACATTCAAAATTTGAATTTAGAGAAGGACACATTGATCAAAAGTAAAGACAGTAAAGACATTTATAATGTTACAAAAGATTTCTGTTTCAAATAAATGCTGTTCTTTTTTACTTTTTTATTTAGACTCTTTCTAAAGATTGATCATAATGATATTAAGCAGCACAACTGTTTGATGATAATAATAAGAAATGTTTCCTGAGCATCAAATCAGCATATTAGAATGATTTCTGACGGATCACATGAAACTGAAGACTGGAGTAATACAATTATTAAACAAATTGGAAAAATGTCCTTTTAAAATTTATTTAACATATTAAAAACCTAATGTATAAATATATTAAAGGGGTAATAAAATGAGAAATACAATTTTCCTTCATTTTTAATACTGAAAACGTCCTTGTTAGTCCAAAAACAGTTTTTATTTGAGCCAAGCCCAGAGAACGACTCATTGTGGAATGTGCCTGTAAATGGGTGAAAGACCGCCTCTGCAGATGAAAACTATAACGCTTACTTCATCTTAGCAAATTTAGCCCCGCCCACCGGTGTGTTAGTGAGATGACGTGGACAGAAGAGCATACAGGACGGACTACAAATAACATTACCTTCCAAAAGATCCTAATGCTAATGTGGTTATTTATTTTCAACAGTGTGAATGTCTCAGTTGAGCATTATTTATTTGTGTTCAGTAAATTTCACAGTGGAATCTTTGGTCATAATTTTGGCGCATGGGCTTTGCAAACAGACATTTATGATATGGACGTGACAACATGTTAGTAACTGTGTTAATTCTAACACCTGATCTGTGATCAGTGATTTCTGATATGAATGATGTACAGTGAGATGTCCTATAATGTGTTAGTAAATCAAACCAGTGACTAAATGGTCAACTTCATGTTTCTTGTACGATGAAAATAATCTGTTATTTAAACTGATTAAATTATATATAGAAAGCGATCAAAGAACGCTCCCTTTGGAATCGCTGGAGCTGTCAATCACACAGCAAGAGTTTATCAGTGACTGAGTTCACTCGTGCCTTAACTCCCGTAATAATCAATGAATCTCTTATTTACATTGTGTTGCACATTGACAATTTATGCTAGCAAAATACCCATCTTAATGAATCCAGAACAGCTAAGTTCAAAATGGTGAATAAAATAAAGGTGAGTTTGAATACTTATGTTACCTGCCGTTCATCATGTTTCCCATGAATCTCAATAAAATCATCATTGACCTTGATAGTCAGTTCGTCTGGAGAGAAGTGCTTCACATCCAGGCTGATTACAATGCGATCTCTGTCCTTTCTCACCTGTGAAAAAGAAAATGGCAAACTGAACACTGCAAAAGACTGGCTCAGCTCATAAAAGAACATGTTAGCCTAATCTCAAGAATTTAAGAGAAACTCTGAGATTCAATTTGTTAACATTAATCAGCACGTCATCATGAAGCAATTTAACAGTAGTTGTTAATCTAATTATTAATAATAAATACACTATCATCAATAGTTTAAGCTTGGTAAGATTTTTCAGTTTAAAGTCTTTTATGCTCACCTACATTTACTTGATCAAAAATACAGTAATGTATTGTACATAAATGTACAGCATGTATTTGAAACATTAGAACAGCATGTTTGAAATAGAAACCTTTTATAACATTATAAATGTCTTTACTGTAAAAAGTAAGTATTAGCTATTTGGGTAATGGCTCATTTGTAGCCACATCAGCAGTTTAACTCACCTCTGACATGCCAATGTCCCACCAGTTTGGAAAGCGCCATAAATAAGGACGATAGTAAAGAAAAGGTGAAAATAGGTCGCTGTTGGGTAGGTGCTCTCCAAAATTCTGGTCATAAATTCGATGGGAACATGAGAAGAAGCCTGAGAACCAGGCCCGGCGGTACCAGGGATTATGAATAGAAATGTCCATCGTATCTCAGAAGCGGCTGGAGTTGACAGCGGATCTGCTGCATATTCTGCTGTGGCCCTGTATTTATGGCCCTTCCATAAACCTTATGTCAGCTGCTGATCTGTCTGCAGTTATGAGGTAAGGTGTTTTTTGCTGCCCTCTTCCCCTCTGGCTAATTCAAACAAAAAGCCTATTTGATCACCCATCACTCTCTCTTAGATCATACAGTCTCAAACACTGGGGTCTGAATAGTGTTAATGCCGCTCTGCTCACAAGCCTGGAAAAATATTTGCCTGCATGGCTAAGTTAGAATGGTTCTGAGTGAAGCCTCCATGTCAACTGGCCACATCCCAGCAAGCTCTTGTGCCAGGAGGGATTCTGCCACCCGTGCCCTGGATGGGACACAGCCAAAAATTATCTGTTCCCTCCTGGCTTCTATCAGAGGAGAACTCAGGCAGATGATATTATGCACTAAAATAACGGGACTGGACGAATCAGCAAGATTGGTGATCTGCTGTGAATCAGATGTGGTAAATGAGCCCTCTAATCCAAGAGCACCACTGCCATCCCATCTGAGAGAGTTGGACAGGAGTCACGGATGGGGCTGGAAACATAATGTCAGTTGTGGCTCTCCATATGAAGTCATGTCTGTGATGGTATCATCCTCGCTAGAAATTTTACGTTCCTTCCCAGAATGCTCTCAAAATGTCCCCGCTGGTGTCAAGGACGCCGCCTAGTAACGTTCCCAGAACGTTCAGAGACGGTCACGATGTGGAGTTCTTTTAAGGGCTGGGGGACGTTATTTGGCAGAACTTTCAGCCAGGACGTTTTGGGTATATTTAGGGGACCATTGCTATAGTAAATTCTCTCTAGGTCTCTAGAAACATTATTTTTATTATTAAAATATATAAATACCTATTACAGGAAATAAAGTTAACATATATTGTACAGGTGAAATCTAAAATGTGTAAAGAAAGTGTTTGTTTTTTTTATAAGTAAATGTCTTTGTAATAGAAATGGTGTTTTTTTAGAATGTTGCATAGGTGGAATCGGTGCTTCTTAACCGACATTTCCAAATGGGTCAGTAAGATATGTTACAGCGCAGTCCCGAATAAAACGTTCCCATCTGACTAACAGGGAACCATATGGAAAGATTCTGTTAACGTCCTAAATCCTTTTTTTAACGTTGCTATGTGACCATATAGAATAACCAATATTCTAATATTCCAATAGTCCCCTAAAGTCATATCCAGAACATTATTATATGATCAACAGAGGACCATGTGGGAACGTTCTGTTAATGTCCTAAATCTTATAATGAACAGTGAACTGCAGTAATTTTATAACCAAAAGAGCATGTTTTTAGGAACTTTCCTAATGTTCTGTAAAGGTTCAGGATTTTCATCACCTTAAGATAACTTTTAGGGAACGTTGCGCGAGGTCGCAAGAACGTACCCTCTGACATGGGATGCGTGATTAAAATACACTTCCCAGCCAAAAAATACAATCACTGTTTGGATTTAAATAGGCAAATGCTTAAAGTCCAATTTATACTTCTGCGTCGAGTTTACTGAAACACTAAAGAATCAAGATGAATATTGCCTGTACTATTGTCTGTACCTCTCACTAAGAGAAAGCACATGCTATCAGTATGTTTGGGAACATTTTGGATTGGAGCTTAATCAGCTCCAACCTTGAAGAGACCGTGTATCTGTGTATGTGCGCAATATTCTGTGTTACAGATCAGTATTGGAGGTGGAAAATGGGCACCCTGAGATGATGGGGTGGACTTGTTGTTCTGGACAAACTGGAGCCTGTTCGGGTGAAAGCGTCAACAGGTGACGTGTATGTACATGTGCATCTGATTAACTGACTATGTGGAGAAATTTACCATGACGGTGCATTTTCTCTGACCCAATCAGAATCATACACCTTGAAGTAATGACGTGGTTAGACCTTGAAAACAGTATAACTGTTGGGACAATTGTATATACGGTACGACGAGACTGGTAGAGAGAAGGAGCGTGGCCTACAAACTCCTCGTGAGACTTGAAGCTGGCTTCTGCTGATGAAACTGCAAACTATTCTTCAGTAAAATTTTCTTTAATTAATTGCACTCCTGACTCTTGGTCTTCATTCTTCACTACTGGTCTCTGGGTCTAAACTGTTAACCCCTAACATTTGCTGTAGCTACGTCGTAGGCTGTGTGTTGCACGCGTAGCCTACGACATAAGCCCAATTTATATTTCTGCGTTGAGTGTACGCTGTAGCTACGTTGTCGCAGACAACAACGCAGAAGTATAAATGAAAATCGACGCGTAGCCCACGGCGTAGAGGCTACGGCAAAGGTCCGACGCAGAAGTATAAATCATACCCTAACCTGCACCTCTCAAAATATGTAACAACGCGTTGATTCTACGTGGACTGTAAGCGCTGTGATTGGTCTGTCAGAACCCCTCCCTCAGGGATATCATGCTCCCTCTGCATGTGGAACTGCACGTCAATGCGGACAAGGACACAGAAGTATATTTGAAAATCGATGCGTAGCCCACGGCGTGGCGCAGGTCCGACGCAGAAGTATAAATCAGCCTTAAGAGTCAATGCTTGGATCACTACTGCAGTGATTATGATGTTTCTAGCATGTTATATATTTGGCAAGTTCTTCTAACCCTAATTGATGGAGTGTGTGGCTTTTCATCTCTTAAACAACCATGTAGGAAGACACATCATATTCCAGGATGACAATGTCAAGATTCATCAGGCTCAAACTATGAAACAATGATTGGGAGGGAGCATGAAGATTCATTTTCACACATGAATCGGCAAGTTAATTAAATTAATCTGTAATGGTTAATTCAATTCATTGAAAGTCTTTGGGATGTGCTGCAGGACATACATGATCTTGACCAAAAATGTATGCACCTCTTGATGGAAATAGCATGTGCATCAATTTTTGGTCACTTAGGGTTAGAAGAATTGGGACATGTCACTTTCAAACCAAGCAGTTTCTGTTGGTTAACACGAGGAAACTGCATGTCCAACTTGGTTTTATATTATAGTTTCATGTATACATTATATCCATGTACATCTTTATCTAACAAGGCATTTGCATGGATTAGATGGAGGAAGTTCAAATGTAAGTGGTTAGACAATGAACAAAATGGTCTACTCGTAGCCTATATTTTGACTCACAATTCGCAGTTTGACTGTGGCTTAACTTCTTTGAATTATAAGTAGCTTGTAGCTTTACTAAGCTTCATTTACATACATTGTAGCTTTCCCAACACTGCCCTGGACTGTCTCAGTGTAATCTCTCTTCCAGTAATGCTGTAGGTTTTTCTAATTCCACTCCAAATCCACTGCCAATATCACCCTTCTCTGCAAAAATTGGGAATTCAGCCATTGTGGGATAAAAGGGTTGTTCATGCATAACATGTCCAGAGACTTCAGAAAACATTATTCAACATCATTATTTTTGGTTAAAACTTGATGTAAAAGTTATAAATCATAAATAAAACAAAGATTATTGGAGTACGTTTTACAAGAAAATACCATTTCAGTCTTTTAGTCTACCTTAAAATGTAATGTTTAATGTAGGCTAATGTGTTTCTGTGTACCGGTAATTATTTGTGAAACTACAAGCTATTTCTGAGTGAAAATAAAACAGGTTTATTATTTGTAATAGTCTAGCATCATGATTTCAATGCTTTCATCACTGAAGACTTGTGGAGTTGTGGAACAGTATGCTTTTCTCTGATTTTAAGCTGACGTGGTCATACTCAACGTCCTCTTTCTCTCTCGCTCTCACTCTCTATCACTTTCACATGCACACACACATTCCCCTTCTCATTTCGACATAGCACGACAATATAAGATGTAATTCACATAGTAAATCAAGCACTAATCATAACCTACATTATTTAAAGTGTGTCATTTTCACACAGAAACAAGCCAGGTTTACTGGAGACGCCCATTTTTTCATCTTTCCACTTCCCACCCACCCCCTCCATCCTGGAGCCCACTCTGTGTGAAAGGGAGGGGTGAAGATGGAGGAGGGGAGGGTAAACAGAGCCGGGCTGAACCATGTCTGATTCCTAAAAAAGGAACAAGGGAGGGGGAAGACGTGGAGCGAAAAGAAACAGAAAGGCAGAGGAAAAAATACCTCAAAACTGCCTTGAGAGAGGCACAAAAACAGGGAGAATGAGAAACAGGAGTCATAGTCACAGAAGACACCGTGGAGATTCAAGAATGGAGACAGCAGTCCATTCAAAAGCCTTTTACTCCCCTGTTATGGCTCAGAACTGAAAACAGGATTACCTCATGCTTCTTATCATAGAAACACATGCTGCCTCTGATCGGGATTTTCAACGTTGAATCTGTGGGAATACACAAAAGGTCATTTAATCTGGGTTTACAGGGTGTCCAAAGGAAGACCTGCCAAACGAGCAGGTAGGGCACACACAGATTGGGACATTCACATTCTCCATCATCTCCAACAGACTAGACTGGTAGCTACGTGGATACTGGGATTTGAGTGGCGGTTTTTGAAGTGCACACCCTTTGGACCGGCGCTGTGCCGTCTGCTATGTTGATGACACACTGCTGCTTCCTCGAACCCCACGGGTTGGGCTGGATCAGAATGGGAGGTTAGAAGGGCAAATCGCATCATGGGAGCCAAACAAATGAAATGGTATGAATGAAATTCCACAGCTTCATTTTTTCTTTCCCGTTTCCATCTTCTATTCCATTTTGGACATCCAGGAAATAAGAGCCATGCTGCTTGTTGTCTATAAATTGGACTGCAATATTGTGATATTGTATGTGATGGTATGGCACATCACTGTTTTCTCACTCTGTAAGTCTCAATTGTGCACATAAGAGATTGATGTGTGGGTGTTGCCTGCTATTGTGAATCACCTAGCAACCGGGAATCACTGGCTTCAATATGGTCAGTGCCATCTGTGTGCTCTGTGAATGCTCAGATATATGAATGCACTATTTGGTTCATAAATGTGTTGACAGTTATGGTCTTTTGATACACAATACATCATAAAGAGGTCATACAAGTGGAGTAATTGACTATATTATATACAGTATTTGCTCTAACATGCAAATGTTTCATTATGTTAGACTCATTAATCTGTTATGCAACAGGCTACTTGGTCCTTCCTTGAAAAGACAGAATATGGAAATTATTTAAAGGCAAAATATGTACGATTTTTGGATTCAAATATCCCAAAAACACTAGAACAGTGGTATATATTTTGTTGACTTGTGTACTTACATTATGTTTCCAAGAAGAAATAAGCAATTTTAAACAGGACACAGACCATGTCCGTGCGTCGCCTATCAATGACATCATACCCACATAACCCTCAAATTTTTTTGTAGAAACTATGGAAACACCAAAGACGCTTTAATATATAATGCGTTTTATTAGACAGGTGAGCAACTGTTTGAATACATTCATTGACAGAAAACGAATCATTGTTATACACACAGTCTTATTGTTTAAATCTGGTTTTCTTGATTTACCGCGAGAACCATGTTTACCATGCCTAATATCGATCTAGCTCACTGCAGTGTAAACAAGTATCTCATAGCAGCCGTCGAGCGAATGCACAGAGGAACTCCACACAATCAGAAATTTTGCGTGAGGGTGAAAAATCGCCAAAACAGATTTAGCATGGGGTTCAAGTTAATCACGTGGTCAATTTAGCTATAGTGTAATGTAACCACACACACCTGAACACTACTGACAATCACAAGCGCTGATATCTAATCAGACTAACAGCACATTGCTTTTATATAACAGTACAATAAACACAACTTTAATTTAAAATACCTTACATTTTAAACACAATATTGCCTATTTATTTGTCTATTTTTGCTCCGTCAATAAAAATAGTTCCAAATGAAGTAACAATGTTACGAGTCTCAAAACACACACTACTGAATCTATAAATCAGTGTGCAATGAAAAGTTTGAGTGAATGATTCAATGATTACTCATGTAGATATTCGGTAGTTTTGTTCCTAAATGAAACAGTGTTTTAAATGAATCAGTTAAGTGAATGATCCAATGACTCGTCCATAAAGACATTTAGCTGTTTTTATCCTTAAAGAATCAGTGTTTTGAATGAATCAGTTGAGTAAATTATATAATATTTTTCTCACAAACAGTAACTTGTCACCATCTACTGGCATATAATCACTTTTTTATCCCTACAGCTTGGATGGAAATGGATATAAAATTGGTTACGAAACATAGCCATTGCATAGTATTCTGTTGCAAATAATGTATTAGAGTAAATATGTGCAGTGAGAAATAGATGATCTTAGATGAGCCAGTCTGGAGTGTTTTGTATCTGGAGTGGATTACTATCAACCAGCATGTTCCTCTTTGTGTAAATAATCAACATTCAGTAATATGACACCTCTCAGAGACGCATTCTGCTGTAATTTCATGCATGTTTGCACATCCCTTTATGTAGTCATTCTCATAAACTTAATCAAGATGTAATCCTGGTTAATAGTCCTTATCAAAATTATGATGCTTATCAACTGGGAGAGCTGCTTTGTCTTTTATTCTGTGCGACAGACTTCATTCTGTCTTTATTTCTTTGTTAGAGAGATCTCAATTTCAATATCATATTCCCGTGCCAGAGGAACAGCTAGGGGTGTTTGAGATAGAGTCTCTAATTTCATCTTTACTGAAAACAGATGAATGACATTTGACTTAGGAATGCTCTGAAACTTTATATTAGTGTGGTTTAAAACTGAAAACTTGGATTAGAAAGATGACATGTCTATTGTAACAGAAATTGCCCTATATTTTAGTTCAGTTACATGTAATTAAAGTGAACACGTTATACCTTGTGTAGACAAAAGGCTTTCATTGTCATCAAATTACTCCAGCTCGTTACATATGATATGACTGAAAATCAGGGCCATACAAATACATAGGTATCTTGCTCACTGATTCTTTGCAACATCTCTCCAGCCTCAGTTCATCCAGTCCAGCACACACACCTAAGGAGGAGTATATTATTGCCAAATCTGAAGATTCGGGAGAACTAGTGAGGAACCATACGGAGCAACCACAAAGCCTAGGTAGGATGTATCCACTGTGTGGTCCTATACACAATTCTATACTTTTCTAATATTATGTTGTTTGTTTTCTTTGAAGAGGATGTAGTGAAATCCTCAGCCACTGAGCCATCTCCTGGCCCGGAGCATGCTGGGAAAGAGGAAAGCAGCACATGGGAGGAACAGCTATGTGCCCAGCAGGAACAGCTGGAGAAGGAGATGCAGGAGACCAGGAAAATGGTGTCAAGGCTTCAGGTGAGTAACACATTTATAGATAGGTTTTCTTCACTATCAGGCTTTTATACAAAAAGATAATATAATACATTTTAAAAGTTTGGAATCAGTAAGAAGTGCCCTATTGTGCTATTTTAAAGGCTCATCATTTTGCTTTGGATGTCTCCTATATAACATGTTTACATTTTATAAATGTAACTTTTCATTTTCTCATAATATACATTGCACATCAATGTATATTATGTACCTTTCCACGAGCCTACTCTGCTGATTGGCCAGATGGTCCAGTCTGTTGTGATTGGTCTACCACGTACAACATGTGTTTTGGAAGCTAAACGGTCATTACCATTACTGAACTTCAGCTCCGGAGGCTTCCCAAAGCTCAGTGATTATACACACTGTAAAGACAGTAACGATGACGTCGATTTTACCATAACAATCTGAGTGCGAGTTCGATGATGAAACATTGGAAGAACTAGTTATTCAATTCGAACGGGCATTATGCAAATGTGTGTTCTAGTCACGTAGACAATTCAGCTTTGCCATCAAAGGAATAAATTACATTTAAATGGTCATAATATTACTCTTTTACTGTGCTTTTAACAAGTAAATGCAGCCTTGGTGAGCATAAGATACTTGTTTCAAATACATTAAAAATAAATCTTTTGATCGGTGTATTTCATGTGAACATATTATTGTGTATTTAGGATACGTGTGAATGTAGGATACACAAAATGCTATAGGTATGAAATTAGCCTTAACAAGACAAAGTAGTCAGCCGTTTTTTTGTGCAAAATATTTAAAAATGTATTTTCCAACACTATCATTTGAGATGGAAAGGATCATGATTTTCATAAAAAAATTAATAAAACAATATATACAGTATATAAAGATGAAAAATGACAGAATGCTCCTGTGATGTACATTTATACAGACAGTAACTAGTGAGTCCATAGAACCAACATTTGGGAAACGCCCATGTGTAATACTTCTACTACTACATTTTAAGCAAAGAATTAGTTCTTGTAAAAGTAAAGCAGTTCATTCAGTCAGATTAAGATTAGTTTGCACAGTTTGGCAGACTTTCCTAATCCATCATGATTAATGTCACTCTTCTAAACATAAGCAGTGACCAAGCATTTGAAGCTCATCAATCACTATAGAAGGCATCTTTAATTATCTAATGCAATGACAGAAGGAGTAGAAGAGAGTTCAAAAATATTGAAAAGAGGAAATACAGCTTTAAGTGAGAAGATGGTTAGTCTAATCATCAATCCAAGGTTGCAAAATTGTTTGGAACACTGTTGGTGCAATAGCACTGGTATGGACTAGCTTTACTCACATTAACTCACATGTCTTCATTCAGGCCTTACTGCTGCATGGGTCACTACCTGAGGATGAGCAGACATCTACTCTGAGCTTTGGAGACAGTACCAGTTCAGAGCAGCAGCTGGTAATGCATCATTCTGCTTTTGTGCATGTCTCATTTACAGTCTTTTATAGTAATGACATATCCTTTCTATTCTGCCATTGAAGATTTTAATCCGCAGTCGTCTGGACCAGAGTATGGAGGAGTCTTTAGATCTGAAGGTAACTTCAAATGCTGAAAAGAAATACTGATGTGAAGTATACTATATATACACTGTTAAAAGGGTTACTTCAGCGATTAGCATTAAGCTTTGTATCAGTAGAAACCCAGGAGTATATTCAAATGATCGTACTTTCCCCCCCTCATATGACCCTGAGACGAGAGAATTATGTATTTTATTTCTGGAAAAATTCCTCCGATGACGCATATATCGTCATTTTGCGTCATTGGAGGAGTTTTTGGCCAGAGGCTGAAGACTACAGCCAGCAGGAGGCGCTGTTTACACATGTTTTCAACATCACACTCACAGCACTCGGCTCACGGAGCTGCGGAGATTCATGTAAACGGAGCGGTGGAGAGCAAAGTGAGTGTTTTAACTTTTAAAATGAACTTCCTATGACAGTTAAGCTTCCAAAGACATGAACTGAACACGTGCCAGACTGATCAGGTGCTGTGAATGCAGCCGCGAATCCCACGATTACCTCAGCCAATGTGATGAATATCCTGCGATCCTGCTGCGTTTGTGCCGTGACGCTCAATCGGCTCACTCGCATTATATCGAACAGACACGTTCAGTTTTTAATCGTAGTGTCTCTATTTTCTGAAAATGAACGCGGTGGGCAAGTGATCCAGTAATCCAGTAGCCGACTAGCCGTGCCTAGAGTAGGGCAGTGAAGCAGTGCGTTCTGGGAATTGTTGTCTTTCATCCCCATGAGACAAAAATACATTTTCTGTGTTTTCTCAGTCTAGAAGGCACCAAATTCAAAAATAATTTCACATTTCTACTACATTAATGACCCAGTTTAAATACAGATTCATCTTCCCAGCGCTGAAGTACCCCTTTAAATTTTTAAGTAAGATAACATGGATTTTTAAGTAATTTCAATTTACTAAAAAGGCTTTAAAAAATTAGTTGAATCTTGTGTAACAGAAACATTTGAAAATTGCTTAACTTATTTTGGTGAGTTAAAACAATGTAAAGACATATGTTGTCCTAACTCATTGATCATATCATTGTTTAAAGTGTACAAGCTGAATATACTACAGTTTGTATATTGAATGAGGGTTTTAATGTGTTTTTCAGAGAGAACTTTTAAGATACAAGCAGGAGGCACGTAATCTGCAGGCTATTAAGGTGAGTCCAGGTGAAATTAAGTGTAGAACGTTTTGCGTATGTTAATTTTTAATATTATTAATTACAAAAGTGAGAATAATTATTCAGTAATTTCATTTCAACATTAGCTTATGCAGTGTATAGCAGATTTGTTGCCATTCGGGATAATTAGGGTTTGTTTCTGTGTCCATTTACCCAGGATGCCTTGCAGCAGAGAATGTCTGTGCAGGAGGACTCAGTGCTGCAGCTCAAACAGGAGCTGCTCAGATCTAGCATGGCCAGAGAGGAGCTGGAGGGACAGAATGTGAGTCATATATATATATAAGTAATTGCATTTGGCTCTTCTATGTGATATATAAAAGATTTATTTGCAAACTTTCTTTTGTCTTGTTCTTTAGGTGGAACTGGAAAGGAAGTTGAGTGAACGAAACAGATTGCTGAGTGAATACAAAGTAGGCAAATTTAATCATGCTGAGTGTACTTGGATCCTATTTAGTGTTATTTAATCATCTATAGTGTTTTCATTAAATAGATAGACCTATGTTGGTTCTCTGCTGTCATGTTTTTTGGTTGGTCTGTATAGTAAATTTTTTTATGTCACATGTACTCATCTTTGTAGAAAGAACTTGGGCAGAAAGACCGACTCCTTCAGCAGCAGCAAGCAAAACTGGATGATGCCCTGCACAGGATCAGTGAAAGCTATCATAGGGTAACTAAATAAACTACTAGGGCAAAATGAGCTTGTTTCTGCAAGAACTGTATGTCCCATGGGCGTCGGAACCATTGTCTGTGGGTGGGACAAGACCCACCTACTTTTCAAGACCAATGATATTGGACCCACTCACTTTTACCATCTCTAATTCAACGCATATAGCCCCAGGTATACTTCAATTTCCGCATTTCAAATAGTGTCCGCGACGTCATTCATAGGATTCTGAAGAGCATTTTTGAAGCCCAAAGTGGGCGGAGCCAGCCGTCGCCATCTTGGCAGCACGTCACTCACAGATAACCGAAAATGGGCAAAGAGATGGGGCGTGGGTGGAGCTGAGGTGCCTGGTTGCTGAAACCACACCTACTTAGCGCGACCATAGCGGGAATCCACCTGTCACTCAAGTGGCCACGCCCTTAATTATGCAGAACTGTAAGGCACCCATAGGGTGTCCCATTCATCATTTTAAGTTTCAGAAGGGTGCTCGCGAGTACCCCCTTTGCGGCCGTTATGCACCCTCAATGTGCAATTCAGCTGAGCCCGCAAGTTTGCGCGCTACGCAGAGGAATTTGCTCGGCAGTCAAAGTGGCATTAGGTCACAAAAGTGTGGACTCAGGGGAAGACTGTGACAGTTTAGGGTGCCATTTGTTTCAACTGCGGATGGCATGCGCAGTAAAAAATTTTAGTACTCTACCAGACATCTGAGGGAAGCACTGAGTCATGTCATCAACAGGACATTCCCTCCGCAGGGTCAAAGAAGAAAAGTAGTGGATCAACCATTGCAACATAGTTTTAAAGAAAAAACAACGCACAAACTTCTCACAACGCTCATCAAGTTCGCCGTCCATTGTAGTGTTTTCTGTTTCAAGCGTGTTGTTTTTGACTCGCTCTTTCCACACTCTTCTTCGACGACTGCACACTGTGCAGAGTACTGTGCGTATTGCAACCGAGTGGACTCTTCTCACACGTGGTCTCAAAAATTCGGCTGCACGGAGACGGGGTGTGCAGATGTCCGCAAACCGTCCTGATGACGAAAATTACGTCATGCAGATGGCCAAAGTATATGTCTGTTCACTTTTCAGAGCATCCATATAAATATAGAGTCCATATAAATGAAACTCCATTCCATAGTTTCGCTACTCATGCCTGCTGCACTCCCGCCAGGGATGCCTTTGAAAAAGATGTCACCCTGATGGCAGCATTAAGCATTTTTCTCATGCTGTAGCCAGACAAAAGTATCAAAACACATGTTATAAAAATGGACACTTCCAGTTCTTGATTATAATTGGCTGAGCTGTGTTCAATACCTTTGTAATATACTAGTAACCACACAGTTGAGTCTTGAGACTGCAGCACGGTTTTCAAAACAACTTACTAGACTTTTGTTGCTTGTTCATTTTTTGGGAAACCTTGCCAGGTATGTGCTAACCGTTTTAGACTATAAAAGCAATTGTTTAATTAAAAGGCACCAGAAAATAGGCAATGTCGTCTACTCCAGTAAAATTTTCATGGTGGAGGACCCATCCACATTTTTTTTTTGCTTCCTACGCCCATGTCTTATTAAAGGGATAGTTCTGCTGAACACATAAGAAGATATTTAGAAGTAAGTTGGTAAACAGACATTTGAGGTAGCCATTGACCTTTTTTTCCTACTATAAGTCAATGGGTACTGTCTGGTAACTGACATTCTTCTAAACATCTTCTTTTGTGTTCAACATAAGAAAGAAACTCATATGTGTTTGAAACAACTTGAGTGAGTAAATTATGACAAAAGTTTCATTTTTGGGTGAACTATTTAGCTTCGTATTCCATAGACATTCCCATAAAATTCAGATATAGGCTACATAACAGAACTAAAAACAGCTTTCATATAAACTATATGACTTTCAAGTAAATGTGTAATGTTCTACATTAATAATATAAAATTGTTTGCTCCAGTTGTCAGGCTGTGAGAATAATGGCTACAGTCACATGATGGACACATCGTCCACTGTTTTCCAGCACAGAATGGTGAGTCATGTCATTCTTCATTTAAAAAAGTATTCGCTCAATTTCTACTAAATGAGTGTGTTTTTTGTTCTTTGGTTCTGGCTGAATGTGTGCATCAGGGGGACGAGCTACATCTGGTGCGAGATGCTCTGCGTAGCCTGAGAGACAGTTTCAGCGGTCATGACCCACAGCATCACATGCTGGACACGCTGGAGCAAGGTGTGGCCAGTCTGGTGGACCGCCTTCACACCACAGAGTCCAAGAAAAGGCAGGAGAGAAAGGCAAGGTCAACCATGATCTGTATCCAATGTTCTGGATAATAGTAAATATGTAATCAACCTGAATTCACCCCAAGGTGTTGCACTTAGTGACGGGGAGTCGACTCCAGCACAGGAATCGACTCTAGCTGCATTTCCACTGAAATTACCCGGAACAATTTGTCGCAGGAACTTTTTCCCCCCAGACCTGTTGCTGTCTGCATTTCCATTGGGGCCAAAGTAGCGTGAAGATTAGGCAAATTATTCTGGTGACATAGGACTGCGTGCAACATTACAGTTTCCACTGGATTTCGTCCTCCACATATAAGCCTAATGAAGCCAGAACATCGTCTTTGGTCATATTTTTTAAACTCCATTGTTGATTCGAATACCAAACAACTCTTACTGCACGCACCGCAACAACTTTTAAACCTGGTGGTAAATAAAATGCTTCGTGAACTCAACCAATCAGCATGTTCAGCACCCAAGTCCCACCCCCAAAAGTTCCTGAAAGTTCCTGAACTTGCTGAAAAAATACTACCTTGCAAGCAGAGACTTTCTGAGGGGGACAATTTTACCTGGAACTTCATTTAGACCCTGGTCCCTGCTGTCGAAACACATACCACCCTAAAGTCCCTAGATCCTGGGGAAAGTTCCTGTGGTGGAAACGCGGCTTCTGTCGCTGTATTCGAAGTCATCACTATTTTCAAAATTTTTCTCTAACCAAAAGTTCACCCAAAAAAGAAAATTCTGTCATCAATTACTCACTCTCATGTCGTTCTAAACCCGTAAGACCTTCGTTCATCTTCGGAACACAAATTAAGATATTTCTGATGAAATCGGAGCGCTCTCTAACCCCTCCATAGACAGCCATTTAATTACCACTTTTAAGGCTGAGAAAGGTAGTAAAAACATCATTAAAATAATCCATGTGACTGCAGTGGTTTAACCTTAATTTTATGAAGCAATGAGAATACCTTTTGTGCGCAAAAAACAATCAAAGAGATCACACCCTATAACGGCGAACCATCGAAATTTTGAAACATTTTGAAACTGTTACTGTATGTGAACTAACTGAAATTCGAGACTTTTGGCAGTGAACCAACTTTAAAACCATTTGTTCTACCACCACAGGGTTCAACCCGGTCTCCTGGACGAAAAGCAAATCACACAGACCGAGAATCGTGGCCATCGAGCTCAAGTAAGTCACTTCAATTCTATTCAGCTAGAAATTCATGCAGGGTTGGCACTTATATTCACATAAGCAAATTGTTTTCTTTTTTCCAGAGATGGCTCATTCTCACAGTAGCCCCGTTCTTAGTGCGGCAGCCTCAACCAAAGTACTCTACTACACAGATCGCTCTCTCACACCCTTCCTAGTCAACATCCCTAAGAGGTGAAGAGTCGACAAGAATCACATCATAGCTTCATCTTATAGATGTCTCGTGATCTAAATATAAACTTTTTATTGGTAGGCTGGGGGAGGTCACGCTACAGGACTTCAAGGCAGCTGTGGATAGGCATGGCAGTTTCCGATATCACTTCAAATCTCTGGATCCAGAGTTTGGAACGGTGAAGGAAGAGGTGAAGGATCACACCCAATCAGGAATAATTCAATGTTCTGAATTAGTGAAAACTCAGTGTCTTTCTCTAAATGTGCTTTGAGTATTTGAGAAATAACTCTAAATTCTGTCTTTCAGGTTTTTCAGGATAATGCTGTTATACCTGGCTGGGAAGGGAAGATCGTTGCATGGGTGGAGGAGGATCATGGAGAGGGGAGATAGAACATGAGGGTTTCCGAACAATTCAGAATGTATGTTTTACCCCATATATACCTCATCCCTGCAACTCTGAAGCCTTTCTCCTATACTGTGAATCTCACCAAACCTGTTCACTATGTCATTACATCAGGAAAGTGTTTGTAAAATAGAATAAATGCATTTTGAAGATTAAAGAAAAATGAAATTTTAATATTATTAAAAAACTGTTTACATACTGATTAAAAGTGTATTAAAGTTATGGTACATTTTGTTTTTCCAGAAACTAGCGTTTCAACAATTCCATTGTGATAAGTAAGCAAGAAAATAAGTTTTTGTCTTGTGCTGTGACAAATAATAAACACATCGCATTAGTTGCCAAACTGTGACAAGGACATCACATGTGTGCATGTATAGTCCTGCCAGAAAAAAAATGCCATTTCAAGAGAACATATCATATCAACATATGCACACATTCACTTTTTCACAAAAATGTATGTCAACCTTTCTTGAGTATCCTTCAAAAAAGGGTGGTAAAAGCAGGGACAACTTTGTTTGTAAAAAGATTTGTAACATTTGAAAATATTGAAGTATTCCCTTTGAAAATGATTGTACTTTTCCTATCCAGTTTGCATGTCTGTTCATAGTGTTTGGTATATGTGTTGTAAATGCAAATGCAATTGACACTTGTCCACCCTTTTATTAAAGACAAGGTGAATGAGGGCTTTTTTGTATATGTAATCGTCTAAAATTGTGGCGGTGCACAATATATCAGTGTCATATTGGTTATTTGCCAATATATTAGAGATTTTTTCATTTTTCAGTATTGGGTATTTAATTGTTTATACTCATTTTCCATACTTACACATTATAATTACATTTGCCACCATGTGACATTCACTTGAAGTTAAATAATTTATTAACATTTAAATGTAATCTACAGCAAATCTCAAAATGAGCTTCCATTTTTCACACTGTACTTTATAATGATGTGATGCCTAAATTCACTTTAAAAAGAGAGATTTTATTGTTTAGTATTCTATTCATTTAATTAGTCAAAATAGTACAACATTTTTCTATCAGACATTAATCAATTAATAGCAATAACATAAAATTATTATTGTCTTTTTAAGTATTAATGTATTGAATGTATTGAAATGATGTAACCTTGAAGTTGAATGCATGACTGATGATCTTTGAGACAAAAGTTAATAATACAACTATGTATTTCTCAGAAAATGATCTGGAAGGTGTTTATATCTTCAGTTTTTGGATTAATAAGAGTGAAGTGTTCTCATAACATTGTCACAGTAATATTTAGAGTCTGTTTCTTCTTGCTAAACGTTGCAACGCATGTCTCCTCCTTGACCAACCCAGGAAATGGAAGATGGAGATAATAAATGTCTTCAACTTCCAGGAGAATATCATCCTAAATAATACAAACCAACCCCTTATTAAGTCCACATCATGAATAAAAACCTTAAAGGGATAGTTCACCCAAAAATGAAAATTACCACATGACATTTTTTTAACCCTCAAGTCATCCTAGGTTTATATGACATTCTTCTTTCAGACTAACACAATCAGAGTTATATAAAAAGATAGAATTGCTCTGCCAAGCTTTATAATGGCAGTGAAGGGCGGTCCTGATTTTGAAGTAAAAAAAAGTGCATCCATCCGTCATTAAAAGTAACTCTAGGGGGTTAATAAAGGCCTTCTGAAGCCTGTCAGAAGTTTTTAAAGTTTTAAATATTATAAAGCCATTATAAAGCTTGAAAGAGCAATGATGTTTTTTAATATAAATCTGTTTGTATTCGTCTGAAAGAAGAAAGTCATATACACCTAGGATGGCTTGAGGGTGAGAAAATAATTTTTCATTTTTGGGTGACCTATCCCTTTAAAAAAGATGTACAATATAAGGGCTGTAGAAAGGTTAAATCAGAATTATGGAAATTTCTATTTAATTCCAATAGAATTTTATAGAAGAAAAAACTGACAGTGAAAAATTATATAAAATAAAAGGCATCTGTTCTGTAATTAAAGCTTCAACCCACACAGCTGCCATACCAGGAATACTGACCTGAGAGACGCTGAGCTGGCACTGTGATACAGATCTCACTCCAGGAAGCTGAACACTCAGCTTCAGGCTCCTAGATGAACCGCTGCCGTCAGGACAGACTGTGAGATGATGCTGGGGTTGTTGAGGCTGAGACTGGTCTGATTCTGTGCTGGAGATCACCTCAATGAGACCTGGCCGGGTTGGTTTCTTCTCCTGCTCCATGCTCAGTTGGATGGATGAGTCCTCATTACTCTCTGCCATTCGCAGCGAGGAGATCTGCTGCAGGAGTGATGGGGCTGTAAAACAAGCGGTGGATAAAGGGTTAGTTCACCCAAAGATGAAAATTCTGTCATTAATTACACACCCTCATGTAATTCCAAATCTGTAAGACTTTCATTCATCTTTGGAACACAAATTAAAATATTTTTAATGAAATCTGAAGTTTCTGTCCCATTGACAGTCTACTCACCTACCACTTTCAAGGCCCAGAAAGGTAGTAAAGACATCATTAAAGTAATCCTTGTGACTCCAGTGGTTTAACCTGAATTTTACGAAGTGATGCAAGTGCTTTGTTTGCACACAAAAAAACTAATTCACCACTTTATTTACAAAATATAATCTCTTATTAAAAAATATTAATAACACACATTTACAAGAGCACCACGTCGCATGCATGTTGTATTGATGTAAGAGGAGATGTTGCTGCATGAACTAATATTTTTGTAAATAAACTGGTAAATTATGTTTTTTTTGCACAAACAAAGCGCTCGGGTTGCTTCATAAAATTGAGGTTAAACAACTTGGGTCACATGATAGAATACTTCTATGATGCCTTAACTACATTTCTGGGCCTTGAGAGTAGTCGTTGCATAGGCTGTCAATGGAGGGACAGAAAGCTCTCAGATCTAATCAAAAATACCTTCATTTGTGTTCCAAAAATGAACAAAAGTCTTACGGGTTTGGAACAACATGAGGGTGAGTAACTAATGACAGAATTGTATTTGGGTGATCTAACCCTTTATTATTGCAAAATCACATAATTTGCACTCCAGCAGGTTGGCCATGAGGTTCTATACCATAGACCCTTTTCACATTCCCGGGTTTCTCAGAGCGGAAGTCGTCATAGATGGGTTAACTTTTATAGCGGTGAATGAGAGAATACATTACATATATTTGTTGTGTCCCAATTTGCTCAGAAAACCGCAACAATAGTGATTTCACAACTTTCAAAAAGAGGGAAAAACTGAGTGAGATTGATAACAGCAGTGAAAAGAGAGAAAGATGTTATTTTTACCATCACTCCCATAGACGCTGTATTAGAAAAACCCTCACAGCAGCAGTAAGTTGTTTTTTAGGTAATTTGATGCAAAAGTAATATAATGTACATAATAAAAATTTACATAATAAAAAATAAAATAAAAATATAAAAAACGCTGCAGGATTTACGATATTGATGACTGTTAAAACGCGTCATCCCAGTCTGTGAAAAGGCTCCATTAGCTAATCTCTGTATCTTAAAATAAATAAAACGTTTTAAAGTGTGTGCATTATTTTACCTGGTTCAGATTGTGGATTATTGGGAGAAGATTTGCATACATGTGGAGACATGAGACGCTGCTTCATATCCTGGATGCTGCCTTTGATTTTGTCTTTGGTGAGTTTGTAGCGTTGGGAGAGACTCAGATTGTGCTGTTGTTGGATGAAGTTCACAGCAAGCAGATGGAGCTTCTCTTTCTCATGTTTGTCTTTCTCTGTCATCTCCAGAACCTCAGGGCTGAAGGCCACATCAACGACACTGTAACACTCTGGAAAACAAACAGGAAATCAGATTGTCTCAAGAATAGATGTTTAAGAATTTAAGAATCAATATGAAGATAATCAAGGAGAAAATTAAGTAGGTTAACTGGAACACAAGACTACGAACCAATGACGCCTAAAAAAAAGTATTTTGGTTTAAAGAAAAATGTTTTGAAAGCAGCAATGATGAGAGATATTTGTACCTTTCTCCTCTGTTACTTTCTCCAATCGTCCTCCACACACAGGGACAGGATCACTGTAAGAAGTGGCCGCAGGTACACGTTTCCAACCACACATGTTAATGTACAATATATCTTCCTTTGGTCCCTGAAAAGTAATCATTTCACTTCATAATTTCTGATTTCATAATTATTTGTATAGCCTATGCCAGCCATTTTGAACTTTTACTGTGGGATCATGGTTCAATAAAGGTATCAGATGCAAATGCCATACTATGATTATCACATTCATAGCGTTTGATTAAATTTAAATGCCACATTTTTCAAAGTATTGCATGTTGTTATCGTCGGGAATATGTTCAAAAACATGGTAATACATGTCAATGGCATCAAATCAAATAATAAGGCCTCTAAAGTGCTCTCATACAGCTGTGGTGGTCTAGCTTTGTTTGTTAAGATCTATAAAATCAGTCAAAACAGAGTTTTGTTAAAGGTTAAAGGTGTTTACCAGTACAGAAGTGCGGATGCAGGCGTGCGGCTGCGGAGGGGAGTGAAGCTCTGCTCCCTCCCGTAACTGGCGTTCAATGAAGGTCCTGTAGGCCTCCGGATTATTCTGAGACATGTCATCTAACATCGACCAAAACTGATTCACCTGCTGCACAGCTGCGTTATTATCATAGCCAGGAATTTCCATGCTTGAAGTGTATCAAAACTACTGTAGCAACTAAAAGAGAAGCTAATACGGAACAAAACGGAAGTTTTGCAGATACTATATTATTTAGAAACTAAAACTTGGTATACAAAATGAAAATAAAAAACTTACACGATAATATTTTGTAGAAAAAATAGATAAATGATTAGTCGCGGACCAACTGTTCGCCTTGTTGCTAAACTCAAAGGTTACCATAGAAACTAATATAACACATGCACTTTTCTTCCGAAAGATGGCGATGTTTAGTCAAAATATTTTCCATTCGGGGGCGCTACTGAGGCTCTTTCAAATATAAGGTTTTTGTCTTATTTTCAAAAAATCTTGAGTAGCCACAAGCCAACCGACTAAGGCTTACCAGAAAATTAACAAGTAGACCTAGGCTACAGTTACCTCTTGATGTAATCAATATAACAAAGCATAAGTTCACTTTAATGACATAATGGCTACACTTGATTAAGCATTCCAAACATGCCACAACAACAAAATATTGGCCTAAGATAACTTTGTAAAAAAGTAGTGTTCAGTCTAGTGTTGTAGTCAAGACTGTCTTCTAAACCGAGAGTCTGGGACCAAGTCGAGACCCAGACCAAGACAAGACCAAGACCAGACCAGCACTCCTCAAATGGATCTAAAAGATCCATAACTATTGATATATAGTATAGTATACTGTTTGAGAAAAGCCTTATATTTAATTGCTAATATAAACACAAGAGCTCAATCAAAATAACTAACAAAAAATGCAGAGATGGCACAGATGTTGTTGCATTTGAATTGGTAATTACACAAGCATAAATAACGTTGAGATTAATGTTTTAAAAATATGATTGAAAAATAAAATAATAGGTCTACTTTTAAATATGAAACTGAAATCAAAACACTTCATGAGTGAGTCATATCATCATTTATTCAACCGATTCATTTAATAACAAACTACATTGGTGAAATAGCAAAAACTTTAAGTCACTTGATATTAACTTCTTGTGTATAAAATCAATATCACGTTTGCAATCATGTTCATATTCTTGAAACCAGCTTTCTTGCTCTTGTGATATTGCTTAATTATATTGTATGTTATATAAAAATCTCATAGAAGTACTTTTTTGCAATCATATCTTGAATTTTGTGGGCATTTGAATTCATTTTGGTCATTTTTTTAGACAATCCTGCATTGATTTTGAATCCAACACCACAGTAACAAAATAAATCATATTAGAAATAAGTTATTGATTAAATTGTAAGCAATAAGTTTTAAATCAAATCACATTGATGATGTTACCAAATAAATCAGACAATGCACCAGCAATTTAGGGATGTGTGGTCTTGAGGAAAATCCTGAGTCATCTGTTAGTCTGAGACCGAGACAAGACAAAGTAACAATGCAGTCGAGATTGATACAAGACCAAGACCTTCAAAAAAAAAAAAACTGTCTCGAGTGCTACAACACTAGTTCAGTGAAAACTAAAAACGTTTCTGTTAGATGAAGTGCCCGTTAGGTTCAGGATGAAGAATTCAATTTGAATAAAAAACACAACCAGAACAGCTCACATGTTTGAATTTTTTTATTTTTTATTTGAATATCAAAGTTTATTTCAAAACCAAAACGTTCTTGCTAAGTAACAACAATAAACATGTAATGTACAAACATCTAAATGTAATCTTTACCTTGTTGTGTAAATGTTGAGGCTTTACATAATAAAATATAATAAATAAAATAAAAAAAGCACAGGTCAGGATATTCTTCTCTTCTCTTCTACTATCAAACATCAGTCTTTAGTAGCTCTAGGACAGGAAACAAGATGCAATAACACAAAAGGAAGTAAAAGCTGAGTTCATCTTTCATGGGCCATTGTGTCTTGATTTACTTACCTCTACAATCTCATATAGCCACCCTAAAAACTCAGCCACTTTGGTATAAACCCCCGGATGGTTTGGCTCAGCACAGCCTGTTCCCCAGCTAACAACGCCAACCAGCCTCCAAACATTTTCATCCTGGCAAACCAGAGGGCCTCCACTGTCCCCCTAAGAAAATGAAGATCCATTACTACATCTTCTTTATTAAATAAAAACCATATACGTATTTGTGGAAAAAAACATTCATGGCATGTATTTTGAGTAACATACATGAAGCTCACCTGACATGCATCTACTTTTCCCTCTGTATATCCTGCACAGAGCATTCGAGGGGTGATCTCTCCATTGTACATGCACGAGCTATTGCATTTCTTCGTGCTTATTAAAGGTACAGGCGCCTCTTTGAGAACCTCTGGTATATGAACTTCAAAAAAGAATTGACATAATTTACATTTACAAACAGTGCAATGTCTTATGACAGCTTTTAACACTCCTAAATCATAATTTGAATTTAAATAGTAGGCTATTTATGTCAAGATTATGGCCACTAGAGGCCCTCCCTGTGTTTCATTAAAAAATGTCCAGCATTGTATCATGTGTCAATTGTTTTTTCTGAGGTAAGTTGTTCTGCTCCTCAGTTCTGTGCTCCGTGTTTGATGTATTGATAGAAGAAACTAACTTTTTAGAGTGTACCCACATGAAAAAATACTATAGTATATGATAGTAAAATTACTCTAGTAAATACTATAGTGTTTTTGAACCATACTATAGTAAATATACTACAGTAAATTAACAAAGTGTAGTAAATATTATAATATACTACAATATACTACAATTTACTGTAGTATCTTTACTATAGTATGGTTCAAAAACACTATAGTATTTACTAGAGTAATTTTACTATAATATACTATAGTATTTTTTCATGTGGGTGCCATCAAATGTCTGCAAATGTATGGCTGTGGCCTCTCTCAGCAGGATAATGTGCCCTGCCACAAAGCAAAAATGCTTCAGGAATGGGTTGAGGAGCACAACAACAAGTTTGAGGTGTTGACTTGGCCTTCAAATTCCCCAGATCTCAATCCAATCGAGCATCTGTGGGATGTGCTGAACAAACAAGTCCGATCCATTGAGGCCCCACCTCGCAACTTACAAGACTTAAAGGATCTGCTGCTAACATCTTGGTGCCAGATACCACAGCACACCTTCAGGGGTCTAGTGGAGTCCATTTCTCGACAGGTCAGGGCTGTTTTGGCAGCAAAAGGGGGGCCAACACAATATTAGGAAGATGATCATGATGTTATGCTTTAGAGATTGTCGCCCCCTAGTGGAGAACCATTGACATTTTAAACATTTTGAACCAGTTATGATGTAACGAAGCGTCATTTACTGGAATCGCATTGAATCAATGGTTCAAAAAAAATTATTCGCAAAAGTTTTGAAGCTTCACAAAGCAGTATCTTGACTGTACCCATAACTAGTTTGATGTTTAGTGACTAGCATTGCCAGTTTTTTTTTTTTTGATTTCTCTGATTCTAGTGTATTTATTTGCCCTTACTATGCCTTTTGCGGACCTTATTTCAGTTTGAAGACCTGTTTTGGGGTTATTTATGGATTTTACTTGTTTACCTTTTTGGGAATCACTTACTGATAGCGCAAATACATCACAGAGACGTCTATATGATGTACTTTTAGAGTGTTTGTTTGCTCCCCGGTTCTGACATATTCATATACACTTTTAAAAATGCATTTGAAGAATAACTGTACCATCATCTGGCTGTGTATATCCCCATCCAGAGATCCAGCACTGGGTCCCTCCTGGGAGATCACGGTCATACTGCGGTAGACACACAGGTCTGATGGTGTCTAAATATGTAAAGCAATAAATAGCAGATAGGCTTAATGAGATACATGACACACAGTGGCACACATACTATACATGTGATTAATAAAGTATCGGTCACCTGAGAAGTTCAAAGGCGTTCTTAATTTCACCAAAGCAATATCATTGTCATGAGTCCTATGGTTGTAATTCTTGTTGAAGATAATCCTCTCCACAGCAAAGCCTTGGTATTGAGCCAGTTTAGCTGAATTACTGGTTACAATACCAGCATAAACCACCCAGCTGGAAACTTGAGGTAGCCTGTAGCTTCAAAAAGCAAGCAAATCAGATCATAAACACACTTAAAGGGTTAGTTCACCCAAAAATTATTTACTCACCCTAATGTCGTTCCAAACCTGAAAGACTTTCGTTCATCTTCGGAACACAAATGAAAATCATTTTGATGAGAGATTTCTGTCACTCCATTGACAGTTACGCAACTATCACTTGCTGCTTAATTTACCACAGCTCAGAGGTGCTGCTTATTACGAGAATGAAACTCATTGGTTCTTGCAGAAGCTCAAACTTGCTGTGTAACACGAGAATGAACCTCATTGGTTCTTGCAGAAGCTCAAACATGCTATGTAACACGAGAATGAACCTCATTGGTCCTTGCAGAAGCTCAAACGCTCAAGCGTGCGTAACACGAGAATGAACCTCATTGGTTCTTGCAGAAGCTCAAACGTGCTGCGTAACACGAGAATGAACCTCATTGGTCCTTGCAGAAGCTCAAATGTGCTGCGTAACACGAGAATGAACCTCATTGGTTCTTGCGGAAGCTCAAACGTGCTGAGTAACACGAGAATGAACCTCATTGGTTCTTGCAGAAGCTCAAACGTGCTGAATAACACGAGAATAAACCTCATTGGTTCTTGCAGAAGCTCAAACGCGTGCTGAGTAACACGAGAATGAACCTCATTGGTTCTTGCAGAAGCTCAAACGTGCTGCGTAACACGAGAATGAACCTCATTGGTCCTTGCAGAAGCTCAAACGTGCTGTGTAACACGAGAATGAACCTCATTGGTTCTTGCAGAAGCTCAAACTTGCTGTGTAACACGAGAATGAACCTCATTGGTTCTTGCAGAAGCTCAAATGTGCTGCGTAACACGAGAATGAACCTCACTGGTTCTTTCACATCAAGCAAACATGCTTGAGCTTCTGTTTACCACAACTCACAACTGATGTGTGATCTGATAAATGTTTATAGGTGGATAAGGGCCTAAATTCCATCTTTACATCATATAAAATTTGGAAATAAATCTCTCACATTTCATCAATAATATCTTAATTTGTATTCTGAAGATGAATGAAAGTCTTACGGGTTTAGAATAACATCAGGGTTAGTAATTAATGACAGAAATCTGCATTTGTGGGTTAACATTTTTGGCTTATAATAAATTAATTTGCAGGGCCCAGCATGTAACTGTTAGAAACTTTACCGGCATTATGCATTATGTTGCAGTCCCTGCCATCTATTTAATCCAGTACCTTTTGTTTTCACTCACTGCACCACATTCCAACACTACTGTCAACATCTACAAAGTTCCAGTGGGTGTGTCTCACAAAAGCATGTCCTTTTGGGGTTAAAATACTTAACCTAAATATTATAACCCTTGTTTTGTTTTTTTCTTGGTTTCGGGTTCTTGTTTAGGTTTATGACAAGTTTAGTCATGTCATACTTAAAGTGACCATTAATTCAAAATTCTAAATCTTTTTTTTATATAGAATATTCTGTATTTACTATAAAAAGAATTATCCGTGCACAATCAAAATAATTTCCCCGCCTTTTTGCAGCGACACTCTGATGATGTGTTTACTGCCACGAGGGCGGACAACCTATCCCTCATTTGAGAGTGCTAAAGAGTTCTTGTTTGAGAAGTCGGATATACGTCACAATAGGGAAGAAAAGACTATTGCAACTTCCATTTCATGCCAATTTTATTGTAAAATTAGAATCTTACTTGTGGACACAATGAGCAGCTGTTACTATCCACTGGTTGGTGATGATGGATCCTCCGCAGATGTGGCGGTTACTGTAGTAGAGACTCACTTGCCAGGGCCATCTGCCCAGAGTGGCTTCCACTCCTCCAATAATCCTAGGTAACTTTGCTCTGGTCCCACATTCTATAATAAATCAAATTACGAGTGATCAGACTCAGAAAGAAAGCATATGTGGATAGTATGTTTTATTTCAGACTTATATATCAAGCTAAGACTCACCAAAACATTTCAATGCTATAACCTTTCCTGTACTACAGCTTCCTCTAGAGTAAAAAAAAAAAAATACTAAACGTGTGACGGTTGTTGTTCTGGAAACTCATGTCAATGAAAATTATTTTTCTTTTTCTTGATAACCTGAAACGCCATAAACTCTCCAAATTGCTTTGATGTTCTGAGGAGATTTGGACGAATCCATCTGTGTAGTTCGGCCCAATATCAGTCAGATTCACTCCTTTGTGCTTTGATAATCTGAAAGAAGAGGTTGTTTAACAAAACTCAGATGTTGCCAAACTTGCTAAAAAATCCATTATTAAAATAAATTAATACAACTCCATCAACATCATTAAAGGCACAATATGTAAGATTTTTGGATTAAAACCACTAGAACAATGTTATATATTTTGTTGACTTGTGTACTTGCATTATACCAAATGTTTCCAAGAATGTTTAAATCCAGAGAAATAAACTATTTTAGACACATCACCTATCAATGACATCATACCTGTGTTACCCTTGATTTCCGGTTTTACGTTGTAGAAACCATGGAAACACCAAAGATGCTTTAACATATTATATTCATTTATTAAACACGTGAGCAACTGTTTGGATACATTTATCCAGTGGCGTAACTTTGCTTTGAAAAGTGGTGGGGACACTGCACAACTGGTTTTGCTGTGTGTTTATTTAATAACAGAATTTACTTGTGGACTGAGTTCAGAGTTTGAAATGCACTTAATTTTCACTTTGATATAGGCCACACATGCATTACATTCACAAATTATTCTATAAACATCCAATAAGCAAAACTCACAACACATCTAACGTTATATACTATTATCAATCAAAATATGCAAGATAATATGGCGAAGTTTCATTAGCTGCGTTTCCATCATATGTTTGCGCACAACTTATATTTATAAATATTTAACTTATAGATTTAGCGATATTTTCTAAATGTCGATAAAAAACTATTACGAAATGATTGCATTTCCATTACGCGATGTTATGCGACTAAAACATTTCATTCAAAAAAATTTGCCACATAAGTTAGTAGGTTTATGTGAATCACAGCCACCGCTATAGCCATTATTTAATGGAAGGAGACAGGCCTTCAAGCATTTATTAAAATTAAAAGAGGGAAATGTTTGAATTTATATGGTGGTAACTTTTCAGTTTTTTTTTTTTTAAACATTTCGTTATTTTGGCTTGAAATTTTGTTTGTTGAAAATATAATCTGAATTTAGAAATGCTTTTTAAATGAAAAACTTTACGTTTAATAAACAAAATACATGAATTTTTAAAATGAAGACGGCGTTTGGACGAAGAGCATCGCATGCAAAATAACCTGTTTCCTTAATCCACGGCTCTTGTTATTATGAGTCTAGGCCTACACAAATCAAAGTAGACAGTTTATAGTTTTTAATTATCTGTATGGATAAAAATGACGGAGCATTCTGAGTTGTTTCCTCTGTCATTAAGGAAAAAATCCATCAGAACGCGTCGCACCTGCGCTTTCATCAGACAGAGGGTATAGAAAAAGTAGCCTATATTGTTTCGTAGGCTATGTTTAACTATGAGCCTATACTATTATTATTTTTTTAATTTCATGTGTTGATTATGAAACGTGAGCACAACCTTCTACACAAACATTGGCAATAGAATCGCCATTGGCTAGTAATTATTTGTTTTGTTTCGTTTAGTCGCCAGACTGATATAGGCTATAGACCTACTTTTATAGAAATATATCTAGTATAGAAACATGGAAGTGTGACAAAGGCACATAGTATGCTAAATAAATTCTCTAATGTGGTTAGGTCATTTTCTACACAGCACAATACAACATATGTCCTTATTATGATAAAATACATGTCGTTTTATGGCGTGCGGTGTGCGGCTGGGATTACATAAACCTAACAACCTTCGTAGCATAATTTTTTGAATGACTTATCAAGAGAGGGAAAAATGTTTTTAGTGGCATAACATCAGTTAATGGAAACGCCGTCATTTTGCTATATTTTTTTATCGACTATTAAGAAATATCACAAAAGTTTTGCGTAAATCTGTAGGCTAATGGAAAAAAAGCTTCAGACCGATTTAAAAAAAAATGTGTTAAATGAATGAATTAGATTATGAAGAATGACGATTTCGTGCTTTTGCTTTTATACACACCTTCCACAATCTATTTTTCAGTTACTTTTAAAAAGTGGTGGGGACAATATTGAGCCTGGCAAAAGTGGTGGGGACATGTCCCACCGTCCCACCCGTAAATTACGCCTATGCATTTATCGACAGATAAATTAACAAGTACCATGTTTTACCATGCCTAATATCGATCTAGCTCACCTGCAGTGTGCAACAAGTGTCTCATAGTAGCCGCCAAGCGAATGCACAGAGTAGCAACATAACTTTCAACACACTCAACCTCATGTAATATGATAAAACAGCGCTGTGTTACCCCACATACTTATGAGCGGAAGAAGAGGAAGCGCTAGTCTGTGGCATAATAAAAGCTCCAGTGCTCTCAAGCCATGTGTCGCGCTTGTCTCTCATTAGCAATCGCTCCAGCGGCCTCGTTCCGCTCCAACAGCTTTCAGCCCCACCCTGCTTCATACTACAGTAACGCTAATAAATCTTTAATACATTCGCTCATCCATGAATAGGATTTCTGCCTTTAAATAAGCAACCTCTAGCGGCGAAAATTACACATTGTGCCTTTAACTAATTTCAATGTCATTTCAAATTTCTTGCTGTTCACTGTTGCCATCAGGTCATGTTTACGTTTATGCATATTTAAACTGTTAAGTGCTCTACTTTATGGCACTTTCATTGTGCATCCTTTTCTGAACACTTCATTGTATCGTAAAGAGCAGCTTAAAGATCCTTCGAAATATCTCCTATTAGCCTGATTAAGACAGGATTAGACTTTAGTTAAATTAGGATATTTAAGTAGCTTTTAAAAGTGACTTGTAGCTAAGTACACTGTCCCAAACTCTGAATTTGTGCTCTGCATTTCACCCATCTAAGTGCAGAGCAGTGAGTGTTAAACACACGGAGCAGGGTAATGGGACTGGAAGAGAGCACTGTTCATTCACTCCCCCACCTATACATTACTAGTGTATAGGTAGACATATTTTAAGATATGCTAGCGCAATTTGCTTTCAGTTAAAACAGCTCAAACATGCATTTTAGTCTGGGACTAGATTTAAGCCTTGTCTGTGAAACCGGGCAATTGAGTTCCACAGAAAAAATAAAGTCATACAGCTTTGGAGTGACATGACGGTGAGCAAATGATGACAGAATTTTCATTTGTGGGTGAACTATCCCTTTAATGTTCTTCGAAATGCCTGTACTCAGCACACGTCATGCTTTGAATTAGAACGGACTTCAAAGTACATTTCAACACTGCTGTCACTCTATGAATGGTTGACCTACAGAAAACAGCCACAGCTGGTACTCAAGTGAAAGGTGCTGAGAGCTGAAAGTGTGTGTGTGTGTGATTCAGCTTTCAGCATGCTCACCTCAGATAGCCAAGCTGTCGACATACGAGCGTTCCCAGAGAAGAGTTCCACCTCTCGTAACACACGGGCAGCCACGTCTGTAGCTTCTCCAGCTGGATCTCCAGAAGAGAGTTCTCGACACTGATCCTGTAAAACACTGAGCCCCATTCAGTCAAAATCACTCCTAAAACAACAAACTGTAGAACAGTGGATGAGACTCATTGCTGTCATGAGATATTTACATGATATGTTCATTGAATTTGTTTAAATGATACATTTCAAATAAAAATGATTGTGTTGAAATTGTTGTATTTTGTAAACTCTTTAGGATGCATCAGGCATGAACAGGTACATTTATACTGAATACAACAAAAACAACATAATGTATAAAACAGACTGAAGAGAGACAGGGGTTCTATCCTTTCGCTGGCACTCCAGACACAAATAAACATCCACAGCAACCCATGTTATTAGAGTTAACTAAAGGGTTATTATAGTTAACTAAAAGTAAAGCCATAAAATCATACTAAATACATTTGAGTGTGTTGAAAGTTATGCTATAACGTTACTCCATGCCTTCACTCGTTGGCTGGTATGAGACACTTATTGCACTTATTATGATAGAATATCGAAGTAATAAAAACAGGATGACTAAATGACTGTTGCAAATGACATGCAATTCATTTGAAAATATATTGTATAATGGGGAAAGTTCTCTCTGATTGTGTTAGCCACTTGACAAAATAGTGTTGTCTCTGAGGCATAATAAAAACATTACTCGCAGTGAATCAAGAAAACAAGCGATTCAAACAATAAGACTAACCGTGTTGAGCTGTATAACGATTTGTTTTCTGTTGATAAATCTATCCAAACTGTTGCTCGCCTGAGTATATAAAATACATACTATATTAAAGTGTCTTTGGCGATTTCTACAGAAATCAAGGGTAATGCGGATATGACGTCATTGACAGGTGACGCAAAGACAAGGTCCATAACACTGGTTAAAAAAGCTGAGTCTCTGGATTTAAACATTGTTAGCAAACAGGTCAACAAAATATATTACATTGCTCTATTGTTTTTATGTGTGGATATTTTAATATTTAAAAAAATACTTTCTATGGCTATTTATGAGGGTAGCCTATATCATTAAAGATGAACAGATTCTCAATGCTATATGAGGAAATCAGGGAGAGCACAATTAAAGATGAATGATTCACAAGAATGAATCAGAAGTTGCATTGTTACATATGAGAGAAAGCATACTGTAAAAGTTGCACTACGTTGAAAACTGATGAAACTATCACTCTACAGAAAAATGTACTCAAAGTTAGTAGTCACTTCTTTCACTAGTTGGAAAGCCCACATATTTTCACAAGTCTGCTCCTCTTGTTTATGTGTTTGTTTCAGCTTTCACTATGGGCATTGTTTATGGCACTTTGTTTGCAATGCCAGTGAGTTTGGATGAATGTCCACTCTGCTGTTTACCTGCTGTGTCTCTGTTGTTTTTTACAGAGTCTGCACACAAAAAGCATGGGACAAATACCTTTCCTGGGGTCTGTCACGGAGATATCCTCGGTCACGTTGCAGAAGGATGCGTCTTTGGCGTCTCCCAGGCTCGCAGGGCTCTGAGCTGAATTAGGCCTTAGGAGAATTTTCACTGGACAAAGACATGAAATGTTCACTGCAGAAATATTTCATTTACCTCTGGTTTTCCCAGAGTCTATAGTCCCAGGCTAAAATGCATTATTGAGCTGTTTTAACTGATTGTTTTAGCTCAAGATTTGACCAAAGCTTTTGAATAATTAACTTCTTACCTATAAACCAAACTCCAATGACAACACCTCCCAGCAGACACAGTACGCACAGAGCTGCAAACACTCTCACCAGTTTATGGGCCGACACTTTGCCAGACACTGAATAAAATAATAGCAATAAATGCTCATGGGATGTCCAAAAAGCAAATGGCAGTACTGATAACCATGCAGTTTTATGAATTTATAAATAGGATTCACAATGACCCTTGCTCATGTTTTTAAAGGAACAGATGTCTACTCAGGTGTGAACAGACTTGCCTGGATGGACAAACTGCAGTTCTCTAAGCCAGGTGCGATTATTCTGTCCCGTCTCAACCTTGTCCACCTGCAGATGCTCTGTATGGAAAGACTGTCTGACCACCACAGGATTCTCAATCACTGCCACGGCATCTCTACTGAGACTCTGTAAGATATGATCAATCTCATCTGGTGTCATAAATAAACCAAAGTAAATGAACCACTGTTGACTTATGTTCAGAATAACACCCCTGTTTGTAGCTTTCCTAAATTCAAATGAAATCATGATGATATACTTTGTCAAAATCTGCACAGAATAACAGCAACAAAAGACATGGTCAAAGCTAGAGTTCTATTTCCCACAATGTAATGCAACATCTCATCCATCCCAGCTTTTGGAAAAAGCATGGACATTTTTTTTCTAATTGTCATGTTAAGAAGTTTTAGATTTATTTTTGCATAAACGCTATGCTTTAGCACAGTTTAAAGTAGAAATTATCAAGGAGCACAAGAAAACACCATTACATGCATAATATTTTCTTCTGATTTAGTGATCTTCCATTTAGAAGTGTTAGAAATATATTAGAAGTGTTTGGGGAGCATGCCCAATCAATCGTTTTTGAAATCATCACACGTTACGGAAAAAAAAGAAGAAACATAGCAATGCAATGATAACATTTTGAAGTTTATATTGTTTTTTCAGCTTACAGGCTAAAGTATATACAGTCAAACCAAAGATTATTCAGACACCTTCAACATTTTCTCACATTATCACAGTTTAATCACTATTTAGAAAATGGTAATAAAATATGACAAGAACTGAAACAAATGAAAGAAACAAATTCATCTTTATGATCTCAGATAACTTTGGAGAAACGTTTGTAATGGATTACAATCAACCAATCAGCTGTCAGCTGTCAAATTTCAGTACACAATTAGATAATACCAATTTAGGTCAACCAATGACCAAGAAATGCTTAATATTGTTGAGTCTGTGGTGTAAAAGGTCGCATTAGCAATTAAAGAAAAAACACTTCAGCAAAACATGGTCGGGCCAAAGTGTCTGAATCATTTTGGTCCTAAATTTATCAATTGTACTGGTAGTCACTGAATGAAGAATGTTTGGGTATAATAGGTCATAGTTTACTTTATTTTGCTATCCTCACTTACATAAATTAACTATAGTGTCTTTTGTCCTATAGTGATCATTTTTGGTTTGACTGTGTGAAGCAAATTAAAATGTGTTTTTGTAGTAATGTTATTATTAAATTAAATTATTTCACTGTAAAATAGCTTGTCATTTTTAAGTAAACAGTAAAAATATTGATTATTTTATAAATTATTGTATTAATTAAATTGTATATTTTTTTATAAATCATAATAAAACATAAAACCATAAAATGGTGCTATTTTCATAAAGAAAACACACACACTTTTCAAGGCTTTTTTTTGGAAATACTTTCGCCTGTAATATTGCAAAAATCGAACCTATACTACACAATCTCACTGACTCACCAAATGAACAGCATCATTCCAAACATAATAATAGAATAAAGATATGCCTCTGAATTTGAGTAAACTGGGACTCACCATGTTTTGGTTGTTCGGATCCAGGGGTTTCCTGGCGGCAGCTGCTCGGACTCTCTCTCATCCACTCACCTCCATCACAGCAGAGATGCTACACACCAGCAGCTGTCTGACCATTGAGCAGAATGCAACTCTGGATTTTCACTTCACAAAGAGACAATGAGGTCAGCAGCGGAGCAAAGAATAAACCCGTTGTTTTACCAAGGGGGTCATGGGGCCTATCCAGACTGCCTGAACCAGCCCTTTGTAGGGCCAAACATCTCCAAAGATATCCCCCTGTCACTGATAGGATACAGGCTGCTTATAGCACCACCCTCACCTGTGCCTCAGACCTGACAGTTCACAGCTTCTGGGGAAAAGGTTGTAATTAGAATATGATGAAAAGACTTATTGTAGGAACCTCAGACAACAGTGCTAATGCTGTAGATCAGCAATCACCTCTGGGACAAAAGTAAAATTTGGTTGGTCTCCTCACAGTCACATCAGTTATCAACATTGTTCAATGAAAAGTCTTTATGGAAAATATTACTAATATTAGATTTTTTTAAATATGTAATGTAGACCTTTTCGGCAGCAAGTATAACAAATTTACAAAGAATTTAAACGTATTATCCCTGGTGATTATCAGTGTTATTTTCTGGGAGATATTGAAACCTCAATATGGGATAAAGCTTTTATGTTGCATGCCCTTGCTCTGAATTTTAAAGAGACTCGTTAAAAATGTGTTTAGTATTTACCCTGTCAGTGATTGTTGCAACACATTCTCACTCACATAATCACATACTGACGCGTTTATACAGAAAAGATTTCATTGCGAGGTGGATACTTGTGGCTTTTGTTCTTCTGATCTGGAAACACTTCACTATGAGGTTACTTCTAAATTTTGGTTTGATGTACACTGCTAGTTGTCAGTGAGAATGAAGACAATTCCTCCAATTGTTCTACAATATAGTTTCCTTTTAAAGTTGTTGTAAAGTTGTTTTATTGCTGGTTAATATCATAATTATGTAAATGGGAAAAAAATCTTTTCATGGCCCGCGCTGTTCACAAGACACAAAAAAATCGCAAGACAAAGAATAACTCAAGGGAACAATAAAGACAGTAAAACCCTCTGAACAGACTGTGAATTGATACCTCATAGCCTTGTTTTCATAATAAACATGCTGTTTATCGTTTATAAAATGTCCTTCCTTCGTGTACTTTATGTGATGGTCCCTTCATCTCCAGTTATAGAAATACACACATGACCTTATTCAGATTTTACATGTAATTTATTTCACAGCAACAGCAGCAGAAAAACCTTAAGAAAAACAATGAAAAGCAAGCACTGCTGCCAAAAAGACTATTCTAAAGCTATGGATATCATAAGAACAGAGACATTGTCTAACTAGAAGGTACCACTGCCAAGTGCAACGGCGCAAAGGAAAAAACTGTTCAGAGTTTAACAAAAAATTGCAAATATATTGTTAAACAAGCTTAAATGTTGACATCCAACTTTTTCCTTTCTCTCTTTCTTGTGTATATGCTTATGTATATGTTTATGTAAAATTTCTTATTTTTATTTATTTATTTACTTTTTTTTTCATTGTGGACATTTTCATGGCATCTGTCTGAATATAGTTCATTGGAATGTGAATAAATGTAAATCAAATTTTGATTAAAAAAAGGAAAGTACAATTTAAAAAAGTAAAAGAATGATAAAAATATCACCATTTAACAGCTGCAAGTATTCATAGCACTAAAATGTATTGTTTTCATATTTATATTCGTGTAAATTCAGTCAATGTATCTGACATGTGAGATGATCAGTGGTGCTGTATTTTTGTATTATTACAAGGGCTGAAGTATGGGTAGAGTTTCTCAGTGAAAGACTGACCAGTGAATGAATAAATGAGAGATCTAGACTCCACATCATAAAAGGAGACCAGACCGTCCTCATAATCCACAAACACACCCACGACCTGAGGCTTCACTCTCAGAGACAGAGAGACAGGAGGAGATTCACGAGCCTTATATTGATTTCCATCCCTCATAAATACAGCCCAGTGTCCATCCTCAGGAGCTGCTGTGATAATTCCCTTCCTGTTAATGGATTCTCTGGCCAGTCCTAAATCCCAATCCGTCTTTCCATTTACATGCACCTCAAAATAAAATCTCCCTGAGCTGAAACCCTGTTTTGCCAGGACACAGGAACAAGTGTCAAACCGCTTTTGGTTGTCTGGGAGTTCAAGCTTAATGTTTCCACATGTCACTTGTTTTCCATCATCAGACAGGATGAGTTTTGAATAAGATGTATCAGGATCCAGAGTCACATCCACTGAAAGATCAGATATGAATCACAACTTCACAATACAATGATTTGGGTGTGTAGATTTTGGTGAATGATTTTAAACTGCTATTGTGAACAATGTGAACATGCACATCACAGATTTTACCTGCATATTGCTGCATCGTCTTCAGGTCTGCGGAGACTAATGACAATAAATGATTATGACATACAATTTAATATGATACAAGTACTCTGTGTTTCAAATGAACTCCTGTTTTACAACTGAAAAATAAATATTACAAGTTTACCATTAAATTAGAAATGACCATAGTGAAAAATAAATACACCAAAATGTATCTAAAATACATATATTTTATGCTAAGTACAAATACATTTAACTACAAATACATTTACATATTTATGTTTATTTATTTACACATTTATTTATTAAATAGCTTACATTAGACTTTTTTGGCATACTAAATTGATTAAAGTCTGCTAAATTGGAACAAAGAATTGTGTACTTAATGCTTTTTTAGTTATCCGTGCTGAGATCCAACTAAAGATAAACTTTAGTATATTCGATTGTTTAAAATGGAACTATTTGCAATATACTTTAGGGACACTTTCATTTAAATACTACCTTTACTAATAATGATATTAAAACACATTTTAGGCTTAATATTAAGAAATATGCATTGTGCAATTAAGAAATGTTCCAAATAAAGTTTAATTATATCAAATGTTCTCAAGCGATATGTCAGTAAATATGTTAATGGGATTGTTCTACTCTTAAGGGTTTACTTCAGCGATTAGCATTAAGCTTTGTATCAGTAGAAACCCGGGAGTATATTCAAATTATCGTACTCCCCACCCCACCCCCTCTCTGAGATGAGAGAATTATGTATTTTATTTCTGGAAAAATTTCTCTGATGACGCAAATATCGTCATTTTGCATCATCGGAGGAGTTTTTGTCCAGAGGCTGAAGACTACAGCCAGCAGGAGGCGATGTTTCCACATGTTTTCAACATCACACTCACAGCGTCAGCACTCGGCTCGGGAGCTGCGGAGATTCATGTAAACGGAGCGGTGGAGAGCAAAGTGAGTGTTTCAACTTTTCAAATGAACTTCCTATGTAAATTCAACTTCCAAAGACATGAACTGCGCCAGACTGTTCACGTGCTGTGAATGCAGCCGCAGCGCGAATCCCGCGATTACCTCAGCTCAAGTGATGAATGTAATCTGACTCCTGCTGCGTTTGTGCCGTGACGGTTCTGACACTCAGGCTCACTCACATTATGTTGAACAGACAAGTTCAGTTTTTAATTGTAGTGTCTCAAACTGAACTGATTTTATGAAAACGAACGCGGTGGGCAAGTGATCCAGTAAGCCGACTAGCCGTGCCTAGAGTAGGGCAGCGAAGTGTATTCTGGGAATTGTTGTCTTTCATCCCAATGAGACAAACATACATTTTCTGTGTTTTCTCAGTCTAGAAGGCACCAAATTCAAAAATAATTTCACATTTCTACTACATTAATGACCCAGTTTAAATACAGATTCATCTTCCCAGCGCTGAAGTACCCTTTTAGTATGAAATAATTTGTATTTTAAACACATTTTGGTATAGGGTTTTATTTTCAAAGTGTACAGTAGGACAAACATAGTTGTATTGCTCAGAATGAAGACCTATGGCACAAGAAACTCTGAAATTCTCTTACCAGTTTTGTTGAGCTTCTCATCTAGAGTCTCCTGCAGCTGAATCAGAGATCTCATCAGGGTCTCCACACTCACACGTGTGTCATTACTGATCTCAGTCCAGCTGCTGGTGTGTGTAGGTGGTCTCAGGGACGGGTAAATCTACAGCAGGAGAGAGCAGAAATCCCTCAGCATGGGGAGTGTTGTGCTGTGACGTGAGCAGACAGAAGGAGCTGCACTGACCTGTAGGAGGTGCAGGTGATCCTCAGTGTGTGAGAGCTGCTCCAGCTCAGTGTCTCTCCTCTTTAGCTCAGTGATCTCCTGCTCCAGCTCTTTAATGAGCTCCTCAGCCTGCTTCTCTGCTGCTTTCTGCTTCTGCTCCATCATCTCCAGCAGCTCAGACTGACATCTCTCAATGGAGCGGATCAGATCAGTGAAGAGCTCAACACTCTCTGCTTTATCTTTCTCTGACGTTTCCTGATAAATCAATGAATAAATTGTTGGCCTTATTAATTTTATAGGTATCATATCTTTCCTTAATCATATCATGTCTTGTCCTAAATTTATATAATGGTTAGTGAATACTGCCATGAAACACAATTGCATAAAGCCTCCTGAAATGAGGAAAGTAATGGATCTTCTCTGTGACCCGAGCCTCCGTGTCCCACAGAAATCAAACAATGAAACCCAAAGCTCTGGGCACACATGTAAGCTGGTCTTGGTTTATGTGATGCATAAAACAGGCATATTTAGTAGCCACATGCTTCTAGATCTGTCATAAAGTCTGCATTGTTGACAATGAAAGAGCATCATCTAAGCAGTAATATTTTCCTGAACTCACTTTTTTGAGTTTTGCTGAGCGTTTGACATCTTGAACCCTATTCATTCTGTCCTGGATCATCTGCTGCACGTCTGTCTGCATCTTCATCAGCTGAGGCTACAGATTCAGATAAGTCGTATCATTGAACATTGCCTTTATATATCAGACCCTACAGATATGTATTTGTTTGTTGTTTGAATAAAGTTAAAGCATGTATGTCCTACCCTTCTCTCTCTGCTCTCCTCCTCAACAGAAACAGTGTTGTGATTCCTGTGGTTTGTCACAGCGCAGAGCAAACACACACATGTGTGATCATCTCTGCAGAACAGCTCCAGAGGTTTCTCATGTTTCTGACAGATAAAGTGCTCAAGATTCTCCACAGGATCGATCAGTTTGTGTTTCTTTAACTTTGGGACTCTCTGATGAGGCTCCAGGTGAGTTTGACAGTAAGAGCTCTGACACACCAGGCACATCTTCAGAGCGTTCATCTTTATATCATCACAGATGTCACAGAGAACCTCAGATTTACTCTCACCAGACTTTCCTTTAAAGAGGAGCACAACCTCTCTGAGTGCTGTGTTGATCTTGAGGTCGGGTCTGTTACTGAATGCCTCTTTACATAATGGACATTTGTAGGTCTGACTGCTGTCCCAGCTCTGGTTCAGGCAGCTCTTACAGAAGTTGTGTCCACATGGAGTGCTGACTGGATCAGTGAACACATCCAGACAGATCGAGCACAGGAGCTCTTCTGCCAGAGGACCACTGGAGAAGGACAGAGCTGAAGACGAAGATAAAGAAACACTTTTAATCATCTACATTTGGAACTGATTTACACAGAAAAATTATTAAGGCAAAAACTCATCAACAATTATGCTAGCAATAGGCTATTATCTGCTAGAATAAAAAAATAAAGCCTATAGATCAGTGTCATTTGACGTGAGTTCTTTCTTTTAGTTACTGACTTGTTACAGGTTCATCCATACTCCTCCTGGCCTGGCTTTGTTTTGTTGATGATTCTGTTTTTGCTATTTTCTCCTCTTTAAGCCTATATAGGACAAAATAACCACACATAACAAAATCAGGACAAAGTTTAATCCAACACAACAGTTGTAGTATACAGTTCAACTTGTAATGTAATCAAAATTTTCAACTTCAGATTTCCCTTCTGTTTCTTAGTCTGAAGTTCATGTAGGCTACTTCCTGGTTCTTAAGTCTTGATAACACACTACACTTTGCTTTAAAACCAATCAAATTACAGTACATACTATCAATACAATTCTGATATAATTTCAATTAAGCAAACTCATCAAAATTTTGCAAACCGGTTGTGTAGGCCTACTTGACTAATGCATAAATCCTGTTTTTGGCCAGTTACTGAAGCAGACCACTAACATTAAAAACATGTTCAGTGAAATTGTATAGGCTATTATCACTTACCTATTGTATCAGCAGTTGTCTGAGATTATCTGAAACAATCTTCTGTTGTTTAAGAAAAAAAAATAGTTCAGCCGTTTTAGCCTGTGTTCATTAGTTTAGTTTCACTTTCACTAAAGCTCTCACTAGCCTGAAATGATGTCATAGCCCCTCCCATTTTTCCTTATCGACCACAACAGAATTTACCTCTGTAGTGAATGTAATATTGTAGCTACTATAGAAGTGTACTTTAGAACTTTCTTCCATATGAAAAATATAAGTCCTCAAATTAAATTCAAAGTTATTTGGTGAGCATACTGCATAACTATTTACATGTTTGACAAGTCTCACCACAAGTGTGTCGCAAATCACTGCATGTTTCCTGCAGTGCTTTTCAGCAGCGCCATTCTTTCTTGTGCTTCACCCAAAAACAGGCTTACAAAGCGATGTAGTCCAATTCATGAAAAATGACCATTCTTTAAATTAATCTTGAGTTTGGGAGATTTAATGGTTTGAATTATTATCTTAAATGAATGCATTCACCAAATACCTCAGAGCAGCTTCAGTATTAACGCCTCATTTATCGAACACTCAGTTTTAATACATCAGTAGGTTACTGCAATATAATTAAGTATAGCTTATCGTATTTGTTGTACCAGCATCTTTAATATCTGTATACTTTCCAGTCACGACTTTGTTGACCGTTATCCTTTTTTTTCTTCTTTTTAAAATCGTTTTCCATAAGCTATAATGGTTATCTACAATAGAATTGACAAATCTAGTATAGGCTAATAGGAAAATAAAACAAAGTTACCTAAAAGAGAACGTTACCTACTTTTGCCCAACTTATTCCACTTACTTAGACAGACCAATAACATTAAAAACCTGTTTAGAAAAATCTCTTGGTTACACTTTATTTTAGGTGTCATTGTTGATGTGTATTGTACTGGGTAATATTAATTAACAACATCTCCTTACTACAGAGTTAAGGGTAGGATTAGGGTGTGGTTGAGGGTTAGTTGCATTTACATATGCATAATTTCTATGGTAAGTACATGTAACAAGGACACTAAAATAAAGTGTTACCAATCTCTTAGTACATTATCATCACTTACCTGTGAGTGAATGCCAGCTGTGGCTTTAGATCACCTGAAGATTATCACCTTATATCTTCTGATGTTTAACAAGAAACATGCAGCAGTTTTCAGACTGGTAGTCATTTTGTTTCTCTTTCACTGGAAGGATTCACTCACCTGCAGTGATGTCTTAGCTCCTTCCATCTCGAAATGCAACAGAATCCCTATACATTATGTTGTGAAACAAACTAACAGAGAAAGTATACTTGCATAAGTGTAACAGAAAGTAATGAAAGTTAACTCTACAACACATTAAAAATGCAAACGCAAAAAGGCTAACTAAAAACTGAATAAGTGGAACAACTGAACTTTAAATATATTAAAGCGTTTTAGGGGTGTGCTGTGCACAGACATTTTGGGAGGCATGGACTTAAGCTGGAAATCCTTCTCATAGTTATTTATTTAAAAAATAAAGTTACATAGTTTAGAACATACTTTGACTGACCTCTGTCTTTATGAATGGGTCATTGAATCATTGAGTCATTCAAAACACTGAAACATTCAAGAACAAAACACTGTGTTGCTTGAAGATGTAATTATTCAGCTTTGTTTGGAACTATTTACGTTGGTAAAATAGAGCAAGAACAGTCAAAATAGACAATACTGTGCTAAAACTTGATTTATAGAGACGCCACACCATGTTGAAGTGTATGCGCCATATTGTGAGGATCCCGATGCCTTTCTGCCAGTGTTTCACTCTCAGGTTGAGATGCAATAATCTTTCAATATTTATATCTTTATTTATAGAAATGAACACAGGACAGATGCAACATTTTATATTACATGTTTCACAAGTAGAGTGGCTGTAGCAAACATTTCTGACTGTTCAGAAAAACAAAGAAACTTCATTTAAGGCATGATTTTCAAAACAGGAAAACAAATGCTATAGCAAAAATGTGATGACATATTCATTGTTTGAGACCAACAAGTATTCATTGCATGGAAAATGTATTTTTATATTCTTGTAGTTATCTTTTTACAAAGAGACAGGGAATGATTGAAAAGGAGATACTCATAATTGGATTGGGAAAACATCACGAGCCAGAGCTTGGGTTGCCCGAATGCCTCGCACCATATATCAGGGATCTCTATATCAGATCTGTCACTCCGACCATTTATAATATCTGATGTGAGATGATCAGTGGTGCTGAATTTCTATCTTTATTTTTAGTACCAGGGCTAAAGTATGGAAAGAGCTCCTCAGTGAAAGACTGACCAGTGAATGAATAAATGAGAGATCTAGACTCCACATCATAAAAGGAGACCAGACCGTCCTCATAATCCACAAACACACCCACGACCTGAGGCTTCACTCTCAGAGACAGAGAGACAGAAGGAGATTCACGAGCCTTATATTGATTTCCATCCCTAAGAACTACAGTCCAGTATCCAGCCTCGGGAGCCGCTGTGATTATACCTTTCCTGTTAATGGATTCTCTGGCCACTCCTAAATCCCACTCAGTCTTTCCCTTTACCTGAACCTCAAAATAAAATCTCTGAGCTGAAACCCTGTTTTGCCAAAACAGAGCAACAAGTGTCAAACCGCTTTTGGTTGTCTGGGAGTTCGAGCTTAATGTCTCCATATGTCACTTGTTTTCCATCATCAGACAGGATGAGTTTTGAATAAGATGTATCAGGATCCAGTGTCACATCCACTGAGAGAAAAATCAGATATGAATCACAACTTTACAATACAACAGTTTCCATGTGTTTAATGTCTAAAATAATGTATTGTGTGTAGATTGTAGTATAAATTCAAACTCTTATTGTGTGACAATGTGAACATGTAGGCCTACATCACAGATTGTACCTGCATATTGCTGCATCCTCTTCAATTCAACTGCAGAGACAATGACAATAAATTAGATAAGTTTTATAACTAGTGAAAGTGTTTGAGGTCATGATCATAGTTATTATAGTGTTGTCATGGTTCTGTTTGGCTAGTTTAATTTTCATGGAATTTTAGCTTTGTCTATTTCCTGCTACTCATTAATGTCTATGGACACTGATAATTCTCACAGCGCTTGTCATGAAGTTCATTATCTCTGTGTATTTAAGTTTCTCCTTGTTCAGCCTTCAGTTGTCGGTTGTTGTATGTTTTACGTTGCACTCTGTTATGCCTTGTGGATTACCTGAGTTTATATTATTATTAAATACCTTTGTATTGGAACCTATTGTCTCATCTTCATCTTTGGATCTTCAGCTATGAAACAGAACAACCAACCTTAAAATTTAGCTAAGTTTGCATCTGTGGCCTAGAAGGGCCACACTTTATACAACAGAGTTTTGAGCGCCGCCAGCGCACCTTTTGATGACAAGACCCTCAAATCCCTGTTCTGATTCGGGGCCAACTACCATCATCCAGTAGACCTCCCAGATATCCACTGACTTGACAGGAGGGTGTCTACCCCCGATCCAGACTATAGCCAGACCCAGAGCCCAGCCCACCACCACCCTAGAATGTGGAGAATTCGCCCGAGCCCCCCCGCAGATGGAGAGCTTCCGCCCGCAGCGAGGATAGAGCCTGTGACGACAGCGGCAACCATCACCCCAGAACCGACACCTCAAAGTAAGTCTGACCAGGGGTGTGTGCCGGCACCCACAGACAGAGAGAAACCTGGTGGAACTGGAAATGGAGGACTGGCTAATAGAGATACAGAGGTACTGCTTCCCACTCAACCGCACCCAGAATCATCAATTTCATCACCTTCAACGCAACAGGTTCTGTCCAGCTTAAAAACTTTTCTTCAAACTATATAGATTTAAAATGACCGTTATTGATTCCACCCATCTTTCCTCTTTCCTCTGTAGTAACATTAACTAATGGTAGGTTAGCCATCTGTGTCCAGTAACCAAAATGGACTGAACTCATCATCATCCGATGAGACCTAATCAGATTAATGTAAACAAAGGCCTTTTTGTTTGTCTCGACCATGTAACTAATTGACGCGCCTGAATGTCTGAATGTCTACAAAAAGAGCATTGTCAGCATAATTTGATTGCATCCGGGGCACTCTACATCAGCACCCCGCTACCCCCCTTTTTGACTTTTGCACCCGCACACGTGGACTGTCCCGTGAGATACACACACACACACAGAGTTTCCACATAAGAACCAATTGGACAAATTGCTTCTTACACTATTAAATATATATATTTGGTTGATTCGACGTCCTTATACGATGTATTAAAATGACTAGATTTTTACTGTGTTACTGAATGTAGAATCAAACTCTGTATGCTAGAAACTGTGAAAGTTTATGGATCTTTGTACTTTGAACTCGCAGAATTATAATGCATGGTACCTCCAGAATCGCATCTACCTGACGATACCGAATCTCGTCTCCAAATTACAACAAGAAGCATTATTACAAAATTACCAACTTTCTGAGAATACATTTTCAGAACCTATCACCCCTCGTGATGAGACAAGAAGGCGGATATTGCAACACAAAGGAAACTTTGCGCCTTTTGACCTCTCGGACATGATTAAATCATCTCAAAGGAGCAACCCCTTTCTTCCTATAAAAACCGAGAATGACATTAACTTTCTGCGCTTCCTGCCAAAGAGAGACAACATTGCGAACGGACCTCCTGCCACGAGAGAGCCCCAGCATCTGGAGAGAGAGAGAAGAACTGGCCTTCATCACCCAAGAACGTCCTGCAGCTTCATCAGCGGCAGAGAACTCTTCCAAGAACCATCCGTGCCTCGCTGCTCAGAAAGATTCAGCGGACAATACTCAGACACACATACGCGAGAAGCCAGATCAAAGCAAGTATTTTATTTCCCAATCAAACTGCGCTGGTTGTACACTCATTCCTATTTGTGGAATAATTTACTTGAGGTGTCTTGTGCAGTCTTAGCTGTACTGCTGCAGTCATTCGCCTTCCATTGTAATGCCTCACGATGTGGTCAAGCCTCAGGTCGTGCACTCTCCAGCTGAACCTAAGTTCAAGGGATTCAAGGGAATACCTTGTCTCTACCTCCGGCCTCTAACCCCTTCGCTCCCCCATTGACCTGTCAACTTGTCAGTGCTGCCTTGGCTCCCACCCTTGGCTCCACCATGCTCCGGCTACACCATACTCTGCAAACCTAAGAGCCATCTGCAACACTGCGTCTCTCTGCCTTCCCTCCGGAACTGCTATGGTCTTCGAGCGCACTGGCTCTGCTTAAGTCCTCGGGCTATCAAACTCTGCCTTGAGCGCTCGTTGCTGCACCTCGCCTTGGTCTTCAGAGCCAGCGGTGTCAATCAAGCCCATCAGCTCTGTGATCCTCTGACATCATCTCCATCTCCATATTCATGGACTTTTAGTTGTTTTCACTAGTCATGTTTTTCTTTGTCATGTCATTTTATTTCCCACCACTCATTAGTTTCAACTTAATAAATAAAGTCTAACATTCTCTTACCAGTTTTGTTGAGCTTCTCATCTAGAGTCTCCTGCAGCTGAATCAGAGATCTCATCAGGGTCTCCACACTCACACGTGTGTCATTACTGATCTCAGTCCAGCTGCTGGTGTGTGTAGGTGGTCTCAGGGACGGGTAAATCTACAGCGGGAGAGAGCAGAAATCCCTCAGCATGGGGAGTGTTGTGCTGTGACGTGAGCAGACAGAAGGACCTGCACTGACCTGTAGGAGGTGCAGGTGATCCTCAGTGTGTGAGAGCTGCTCCAGCTCAGTGTCTCTCCTCTTTAGCTCAGTGATCTCCTGCTCCAGCTCTTTAATGAGCTCCTCAGCCTGCTTCTCTGCTGCTTTCTGCTTCTGCTCCATCATCTCCAGCAGCTCAGACTGACATCTCTCAATGGAGCGGATCAGATCAGTGAAGAGCTCAACACTCTCTGCTTTCTCTTTCTCTGATGTTTCCTGATAAATCAATGAATAAATTGTTGGCCTTATTAATTTTATAGGTATCATATCTTTCCTTAATCATATCATTATATAATGGTAAGTGAATACTGCCATGAAACACAATTGCATAAAGCCTCCTGAAATGAGGAAAGTAATGGATCTTCTCTGTGACCCGAGCCTCCAGTGTCCCACAGAAATCAAACAATGAAACCCAAAGCTCTGGGCACACATGTAAGCTGGTCTTGGTTTATGTGATGCATAAAACAGGCATATTTAGTAGCCACATGCTTCTAGATCTGTCATAAAGTCTGCATTGTTGACAATGAAAGAGCATCATCTAAGCAGTAATATTTTCCTGAACTCACCTTTTTGAGTTTTGCTGAGCGTTTGAGGTCTTGAACCCTATTCATTCTGTCCTGGATCATCTGCTGCACGTCTGTCTGCATCGTCATCAGCTGAGGCTACAGATTCACATACATTTTATCGCTGAACAATGAATTTATATTTCAGACCTTACAGCATTTATTTGTTTGTTGTTTGAATAAAGTTAAAGCATGTGTGTCCTACCCTTCTCTCTCTGCTCTCCTCCTCAACAGAAACAGTGTTGTGAGTCTTGTGGTCTTTCACAGCGCAGAGCAAACACACACATGTGTGATCATCTCTGCAGAACAGCTCCAGAGGTTTCTCATGTTTCTGACAGATGCAGTCCTCAAGATTCTCCACAGGATCATCACGGAGAACCTTAGATTTACTCTGACCAGACTTTCCTTTAAAGAGGAGCACAACCTCTCTGAGTGCTGTGTTGATCTTGAGGTCGGGTCTGTTACTGAATGCCTCTTTACATAATGGACATTTGTAGGTCTGACTGCTGTCCCAGCTCTGGTTCAGGCAGCTCTTACAGAAGTTGTGTCCACATGGAGTGCTGACTGGATCAGTGAACACATCCAGACAGATCGAGCACAGGAGCTCTTCTGCCAGAGGACCACTGGAGAAGGACAGAGCTGAAGACGAAGAAACACCATTTATCATTTAGAAATGATTTATACAGAAAACAAGAAACAAAACTCCTCAGCAATTATTTCATGCAAAATAGAATGAAGCCTAGTTCAGTGTCATTTGTTTCAGGCATGTTATTTTATGTTATACTTTTCACATTGTCAATATTCGTTCTTTCTTTAGTTTACTGACTTAATGGAGGTGCATCCAGACTCGTTCTCTTGGCCTCAGTCGGTTTTGGTGATGCTGATGAAGATTCTGCCATTTTTGTTCTTTTCACATCACACACAACAAATAGCCTATGTCATTTCACAGCGTTAAACATGACCAGCGGATAGAGAAAAGACAAAGTGATATAATCTGCCAAGCATGTTGTTCAGGTACAAGGTTCACATGAGTACAAAGTACACCGAGAGTAAAATGTGAAATAATAAATCAGGTAACAAAACATTAAACATCTAAGCTCAAAATTTCCTTAAAACAGATAATATGTAGCCTACCTTTATGACAAATCTGAATTTTCAGAGGTTTCAGTTTATGTATGTGCTATTTCTTAAATTCTCTGTCGTATGCCAGCACACATTAAACATTGCATCAATCAAATTATATACTTTCGATGTATTTTTTAAACCATTTCAGTATGCAAAAAGGTTTCAGTATGTCAAATTCTCCGGTTGGCCGTGCATCCACTTCCACATGCAAGAGGTTATTATCAACTTGCATAAACAGGTGAACAGCACACCTATCCTGAACACCCGCCCCCCCACCACGCAATACACACTGCCCTCTATTGGCATTCTATATACCCTGAGAACATGGTTTATTTGAGGTTATTATAGTAAGGGGCCATCTGCACAACACCGTTTTCAACTAAAACAGAAGACATTTTGGTAATACTTTAGAATACTGTTCCGTCATTAATGAATAACTACAGGAACAAATGAGTAATGCATTATTAACATTATTGTAACTACTATTAACTAACAAGAATCTCTAACAAATTAGTAAGTAACAGTGCTCAACTAGCTAGTATTTTTTTCATGCCTCCCAGAGAGCTATTAAGAACTACAGGTTCATAATTAACATGCATAATGCACAATATATAACTAATTCTAAAGTGACGATCACTAACTATTAATTACTCAATAACCAAATCCTTTAGAAGGAATTACTAATTATTTGGATCAGAGTTATAAAGTGATACGTCTCTAAGTAATCGTAAGCTTTTGAGGTTTTTGTACGTTTTTGCATAGTAATGCGGATTTGGTAAGACTTGAATAATTACTAATGAGTAACCATGATCTTAACTTTAGAACTAATTATAGATATTATGCATTATTTATGTTAATTATGAATCTGTATAGCCTGCCTATAGTAACTAGTTCTCAGTAGCCTAGTCCTGAGGTATGAAAAATATAGTAGACTGGTTATTAACTAATAGTTGTCACGTTCGGTCACATAGAACGAGGGACAAACAGGGTCGAGGACTCAAGTGCAGTACAAAGGGTGAATTTATTACCAAACAAAACATAAACTCAAAACAAAACCCACGAGGGGGAAAAAACACATAATAAGAATAACAAAAGACAACTTACACAAACCAACAAAGATCACAGGGAACTGGGAGACGTAGACATTACAACGATCCGACAAGGACTGCAAACACACAGGAACTTATAAAGGGGAGAAATCAAGCAGGGAATGAGGGAACACAGGTGGGGCAAATTAAACCAATAATGAGATAACAAGGGGGTGGGATCTGACAATGACAGAGGCACATGGCCACCACTAACAAAACCCACATGTGCACACAAGACAGGACAGGCATGTGACATTACCCCTCCTTGAGCGGCTACCAGGCGCTCCACTAGGGACGGGAGGGACTGACCAGGGGCACGGGAGGGACAGACCAGGACGGCCCGGGAGGGACAGACCAGGGGCGGCACGGGAGGGACAGACCAGGGGCGGCACGGGAGGGACAGACCAGGGTGGCACGGGAGGACAGACCAGGGCGGCAGGAGGGACAGACCAGGACGGCACGGGAGGGACAGACCAGGGCGGCACGGGAGGGACAGACCAGGGCGGCACGGGAGGGACAGACCAGGGCGGGACAGGAGGGACAGACCAGGGCGGCACGGGAGGGACAGACCGGGCGGCACGGGAGGGACAGACCAGGGGCGGCACGGGAGGGACAGACCAGGGCGGCACGGGAGGGACAGACCAGGGAGAAACAGATAAGGAAGGGGAAAACAAGGGAGAAACAGATAAGGAAGGGGAAACCAAGGAGGGACAGGGAACACAAAGAGTTCAGGCGGCCGGGGGCCGGAGTGGCCAGCAGAGTTCAGGCGGCCAGCAGAGTTCAGGCGGCCAGCAGAGTTCAGGCGGCCGTGGGGGCAGGAGTGGCCAGCAGAGTTCAGGCGGCCGGGGCGGCCAGCAGAGTTCAGGCGGCCGGGTCGGCCAGTAGAGTTCAGGCGGCACGGGCAGAGCCGGAACGGCGCTCGAAGATCAGGGCGCTGAGACGGCGCTGGAAGAGCAGGGCGTCGTTGCGGCGCAGGAAGAGCAGGGCGCCGGGGCGGCAGGTGGTGCTCGATTGGCCTCTCCAGCACAGCAGACTCCGCCGGCCCTGGGACCACCGGCACAGGGACCACCGGTACAGGAATCACCGGAATACGATCCACCGCCACTGGGACCACCGGCACAGGGACCACCGGAACACGATCCACCGGCACAGGGACCACCGGCACAGGGACCACCGGAACACGATCCACCGGCACAGGGACCACCGGAACACGATCCACCGGCACAGGGACCACCGGAACACGATCCACTGGCACAGGGACCACCGGAACACGATCCACCGGCACAGGGACCACCGGAACACGATCCACTGGCACAGGGACCACCGCACAGGGACCACCTGAACACGATCCACTGGCACAGGGACCACCGAACACGATCCACTGGCACAGGGACCACCGGAACACGATCCACTGGCACAGGGACCACCGGCACAGGGACCACCGGAACACGATCCACCGGCACAGGGACCACCGGCACAGGGACCACCGGAACAGGGACCACCGGAACACGATCCACCGGTACACGATCCACCGGAACAGCGATCACGAAACAGCGACCACGGAACCGTCCGCGGGCGTGCTTTCCCTCTCCTCCTCCGCTTATGGACCACGGGGACAGGATCCACGGAACAGGGACCACCGGACCATGATCCCACGGAACATGGATCACCGGACCATCTCCCTGGCAGCACTCTCCTGCCAGCGGGCGAGGCTCTCCACCATCGCCTCAAGACTGCCCCCATTAATTCTCCCGTCCATAGGTTCATCGAGAGCGTAACTGAATAAGTCCTTGCGAGCCTCCTCGCTAAGGTCCAACCCCTCAGCTGCGGTGATGAACCTCCTGCCGAACTCTCTCACCTCCGTCCCTGTTGACGGAGGGAGGCTAGGTCTTTGAACCGTAGTATCCGATCCCATTGCGGACAGGAGACCTGTTGCACCCCTCCTTTCCGCTGAGTCCTCATGTGGTCGGATCGTTCTGTCACGTTCAGTCACATAAAACGAGGGACAAAACAGGGTCGAGGACTCAAGTGCAGTACAAAGGGTGAATTTATTACCAAACAAAACATAAACTCAAAACAAAACCCACGAGGGGGAAAAAACACATAATAAGAATAACAAAAGACAACTTACACAAACCAACAAAGATCACAGGGAACTGGGAGACGTAGACAAAACAACGATCCGACAAGGACTGCAAACACACAGGAACTTATAAAGGGGAGAAATCAAGCAGGGAATGAGGGAACACAGGTGGGGCAATTTAAACCAATAACGAGATAACAAGGGAGTGGGATCTGACAATGACAAAGGCACATGGCCACACTAACAAAACCCACATGTGCACACAAGACAGGACAGGCATGTGACAATAGTGAACTAGCCTACCACATTCATAATATTGTTACTCAGTTGTTCGTGTAGCCTAGCTTATTCATTAATGACGTAACAGTATTGTAAAGTGTTACCAACTTTTTTTGCATTTTTCACGTTCATTTACACGAGAACAATGATTTGGGAGTGCACATTTTTGAAAACGAGTGCAAGTTTTGAAAACAGTTATTGTATCCGTGTAAACTACAAAAACGCAAATTTGTGAATACGGTGATGTCATGCGCATGCATATTACGTGTTCAGTCTAAAAGTGCGTCGTTTTTCTTTAGAAAGCATGTGGCCTACAATAACCATTTTCACTGATCCATTTGAACGGGTATCACTTGGACAACATTGTCGCCTGTACACGACTCAGTGACTCAGCACCTCAGGCGGGTGTGTCAGATAAGAAAGAGTTTTGGTGGGTTATGTTTTAATATGTCCATCCGAATCTAAACCATTCTCCGCCTATAATAATTTAGGCTCCACCCACAAGTGACATAATTTACCAGAAATTACATCATTAACAGTGGTGCAGAAGATGCCAAGTAGTATCATATTTTTTATTCATATTTTCGAGGCGTATTGTTGTCAGGAGGTTGGTTTACAATCAAGCTTAACAACTCAACCCCATCACATAAAAGATGGGAGGTTTGTCTATTTTTTATTTTAATTTTATTTTAAAAGAAATGGCAGCCACATAAGCAGCGAAAAGACTGCGTTGTGCATGATATGTTGACCCAGAAGGGGGGCACAATATGAGAGAGAGACACAATTAAAAATATAAAATTGAAGGCAATGTCTCCCTTCAACCCTGTCACACTATTCTCAACCACACTGTAAAAAAATCAAACTTGTGTTTTGTATGACAAATTCAGCTTTTCAACTATTTAACTTGAAAAAAGTTGAGATAACTCAAACAAATAAGTTGAGAAAACTCAAAAATGTTCTGCAGCTGGTTGCCTTAAACTTTTAAGTGTTCTCAACTTTTTTTTTTTTTACTGTGCATGTCACATTAATATTTGTGGAAAAAATTAAAAAATAAGGCATTTGTCACTGATTACTACCTGACATGTTAAGGAATAACACAGTAAAATAGTTGTTTTAGTTAGACACCTCAATTGAACTGTTTTTATTTTTACAAAAATAAAGAGACCACAGACATAATTTATTCATTTCAACACCAGTCCCATAAAAATGTTACATTTATGGTCATGAAATTGTTACAGCAACAGTGTGTCTGGGTAACTATTTAATAACCATAAATGTAACATTTACCAGATCCCAGGAATGACTCATAGGCTTACTCCAGGACCATGGTTGGGAATTACTGGAGTAGAAGAGCTCAAAAACGTTTAGCATAGTTATTTATATGGTGAACATTGACATCTTGTGGTGATATGACACTAACCTACACTGTAAAAAAATAAAACGGAAAATAAAACACAATGTGTATAATTCAAAATACAATCAAAACACCTGTAAAAAAAAAGAAAAAAAAAAAAAAAGAAAAATCCTTCATATTTATACAGTAAATTGTGCCTGCCCTGATGCTGGTGACCAGTCATTGTAATCTACTACTTGGTCACTGGTTCCCCATTTAACTAGAGCCATTTTAGTGCTTATTTATTTAAATTATTAACAGTGATGCACACATGTGCATACCCAACATCATATTCAATAGGAAACGGAATTAGGAAAGGCAGTTTATAAGTTACCTGTATAAAGCCTTTTTATTTAAAGCAGGTTTATTTAAAGTATTTAAACATTAAATTATATCATTATATTTATTAAATATTTAAATTAAATATTTGTCATAAATAGCATACCCACTACCAGCCAAAATATATTTATAAATAAGTTAGCTAAACATTATATTGTGTGAGGTTCAATTGTGTATGGAAATGCTTAGTACACCTCTAACAGTTTTACCATCTCTTATTTTGCGCTGATTAGAAACCAAGCAAATGCCACAAAAGGCATAAAACTTAAGAGCATTATAAAACTTTTTGTCTCGTAATCCATAGATGAAGGGACTCAGACAACGAGGCAAGATCAGAAACACAATGTAATTTGAGTACCTTACATTCACAAATATCATGATATCTGCTTTCCATAAGGACATTTCTATAAAAGGAGTTAAAAGCTGTGTCATACACAGAAGCAGCTGAATGCCATGGAGAAGAACAGTTTTTAGACCCTTATTTGTGGACTTCTTGTTCTCAGAGGAGGCAGACCTGGCCGCGATCATAATCTTGATGTAGGTGGAGACGATAATACACAACACCACGATAAATAAGAGCTGCAGTGTCGCTGCCCTCATGTCCGCCAGCCATTTTACCTGTAACATGACCTCCACACTACACAAAACATATGAAAACATGACACTAGGTGGAAGATAAGCAAAAGAGACTATGAAAATAAACAGTGGGAGAATAAAACTGACACCCCAAATTATGAGAAGCCCAATAAAGGTGTTTTTGGGGGTGGAGATGCTAGCATGTCTTAGAGGCAAACATATCGCCACATAACGCTCCAAACACATGGCCACAAGAGTCATGGGTGTACAGATAGTGAGTAAAGACATAAGTGTGCAGGTCATACAGCAAGGAATTATGTGCACGGGGTACAGGTAAAACCTCCCCATAAGGGTTAAATCAGTCAACAGCATATTAGCAGTATCAGCAAAAAGAGTCTGAGCAAACAGAATGTAACGTGTGTCCCTGAAGGTTTCCTTCTTCAGAAAGGTGAAAATCATCAGTCCGTTCACATATAGAAGAATCACCACCACTACCTGCACAATAAAAGGCTTCTCATTTGAAATTTTCAAACTGTACGTACTGTTCAAATTGTTTCCTGTTGCATTCATAATGATGGCAAAAATAAGCCATAAAAAACAAAGTCAGAAGGTGCAAGCTGTGATGAGCACCTCCGATCTCTCCTTTCTTTGTGCTGTTTTTATAGAGCGTTAGATGGGCTGGACCTTTTTTTTTTCATATGTCATCGGTGCATTTGTTTCTATACCACAGTGCTGATTTCATCATTTGGGATGAATGTGACGACATTAATATCAAAGAATATCAATGTGTGTGGGTGTTTTTTTATTAGGCCTTTAGAAAGGTAGGATAGGCAATGTTTTTCATAAACAGGTTTTGTTATACTGGTTGAAAACACATACTTATAGCAATCAGTAATAAAAAATAAATTACAAAATTTTTTGTCCATGGCAGGGTGTCCTAATACCCGCCTGTCATTTTTTGTATTTCCATATAGAGTTGCCAACTTAAGAAAATGAAAATAATGGACAATCGTTGTTCTTCAGGAAAATAAGGGACAGAATAAGGGACATTAAAAAATGTGTACTGTATGTACTGGATTGTACTGTACATAAACACATTTTTGTTTTGCTTTACCTATTTATGAACAATTTAATTCTAAAAAGAATTTTAATGTCATAAAAAATGTCACACGTTACACACAAACCATCAGCCTGAGCAAACTGTACCACTATAGAATTCTGGTACAATTCTTTACTGGCTTGCTTAGTTGGGGACAATATACGCGCCTGAAGAACAGGGATATCTAAGTTGTAGAACCCAGCAAAGGTGGATGACAAGGACCAACTGGCCACTGCACATATGCCAGTGATGGACACTCCGCTAAACCAAGCGCAAGAGGTGGTCATTCCCCTTGTGGCGTGGGCCCTCACCCCAATAGGACACCCCCAAGGACTTGTAAGCTAGCGCTCTTGCATTTACTACCTAATGAGATTGTCCCATTTCTTAACTGGCAGCCCCTTCGAGCGGCCTCTGAAGCACACAAATAGCTGCTCTGTCTGTCAGAACTAGCCAGAGCACTCAATGTACACCCTAAGGGCCATGACCCGGCAGAGTGGTCTGCTCATCCTCAGTGGAGGGGAGAGCAGAGATTGTTATGACCTGTGCTTTAAAGGGTGTGGAAAGCACCATAGGCACAAAGCCTCGTCTTGGTCTAAGAACAACTTTACCGCCATTAGGCCCAAACTCGATGTAGGATGCTTCCACTGAAAGAGCCTGCAGATCACCAACTCCCTTGACAGATGCAGAAGGGCAGCCTTTAGTAAGAGAGGCCATAGATCAGCTGTTTTGAGTGACTCAAACAGAGGGCCTCGAAGTGCCCACAGGACTGGTTACAGGTCCCAGGATAGAACCGTGTTGGCGCGAGGCGGGTGACAACCAAGTAGTTTTTCCAAACTGACTGGCTTGATATCTTGAGATAGTGTTCATGACCTTCCGGGAAAGACGTGAAGGCAGCTGTCTAGAGGCCATAGATGGAGGCTCCACAGTTTGGATCGGGGATGCCAAATTGTCCCTCCTTAACAGAATTGGACATGGGGCTGCTGATAGCAGCTAAACTATCCCTGCAAAGCCAGAGTGGTGCCACAAGTAAACCTGAGCATCTGTCCTCCAAGATTTGGTTGATGACCTGAGGAGCAGAGCTATCGAAGGGAAGGCATAAAAGCGTAGAGAGGGCCACATGAGAGCTAATGCATTGTTTTCCTCCAAGAAGAACATCTGGCTGTGGGAGTTCTCTTTCGATGTAAAAAGGTCCACCCAGGACATGGTACCCCCTGAGTTCTGACTGGAAGTCTTTGAAAGCCCGAAAGCCATCGCATAGGGCACCCCAACCTGTCTTGGAGGCGTCCGTCATGACTACTTTCCTTCTGGAAACTGAGCCCAGTTCTACTCCCAACTGATACAGATGGGACGATTTCCAGCGGGCCAGGGCTTTGATATAGCCGTGGGTCATCCTGAGATTGATGCTGCCCTTGCGCCACATTCGAGGTGGGACGCAGGCCTTGAACCAGTTGTAGTGGCCGACATATGTAACAGGCCCAAGGGGTCTACTGCTGTCCCTGATTCTGAATGAAACTTAGCCTCCAAATTTTCAGAGAGCGCTCCTGCAAAATTGAGGCCCGCATTTGCGCCGATTCGAAGACTGCCCTAAGGAACAAGATTTGTTGGCTGGTGGGACAGTTAGCTTTGCTTAGATTGATCCTGAACCCCGGATTTACAAGTGGCTAAGGAGCAAAAATCTGTGAACGCCTAGTTTCTTTTTCGGGCTGATCATCTGATCTCAGGCTCTGCCTTGGGTTTAGGCAGAGCAGACATTGACACAGGTTTGATGGACTGCTGAGCCGTCAGGACCTCTGGTGACTTAAAACATTGGAGCTGGACCACTTTGGGCGGACAGAGCCCCATCAAGGGTGAAGCTTTTGCCACCGTCAACAAAGGTGAGGAAGGGCTAAGCAGATGATTGGATGTGGGCCCAGTAGGGGGCGTGCCACAGCTGGTAAGTTCATCATGAACAAATGGGGTAGGTCTTTGGCGGGGGGCTCACTGATGGCGCTTTGGCTGCAGGAACCATTCGTTGAGACTGCTGTGGGCAGCCACTTCTGGGGCCAACCACTCCAAACCGAGCTCATTACAAGTTCAGGCCAGTGCCAAAATCACCTGGCTCCCTAAAACAACATATTGTCATTTTGTAAGAAATTCCTATTAGGTTACATGTCAACAGATGTTGGCCTCCATGCTCATATCTTATACCGTATGATATGAGTGGAGGGCAGTGGGGGCCAATATGTTCAGGGGGCCCATAATTTACTAGCTATGGTCCTGCTTAAGCGAACGGCTATGTTCACAAATCAAACAATGATTTGTCCCAAAATAATGATTAATTCGAGTTTGTTATTCGTATGGTCTAGCGTATGTCAGCGTATACGGGAACTGCATTGTGTATGACTTTCATACAGAACGCTTCTTTGATTACCCTATTTCCATACCTCCGCATCACACGTCATCAGCTTGTTCCATGAGGCTATGCAAAGTTGTAGACAGCCACCAAGCACCACAAACAAACAGCAGCCACCTTTTGCATTTCCTTCTTAACCAAAACAATGAGCTTATGCTGTGTTCAAACACACGTTGTATTTATCATAATTAAGAGATGGCAACCCATGATGTGCTACTCTGAGCCAATCTCGGAATTATGCATTTTTATGGCAAAACTATCGGTAAAATTAATCTGCAGCAGTCAGGTGGTACAAATCAGTGCTCTCTAAGCTGTTTATGTTCATTATTGTGTTATGTTCTTTGAGACATGAGGTACTTTAAAGGGTTACTTCAGCGATTAGCATTAAGCTTTGTATCAGTAGAAACCCAGGAGTATATTCAAATCATCATACTTTCCCCCCTCATATGACCCTGAGACGAGAGAATTATGTATTTTATTTCTGGGAAAATTCCTCCGATGAAGCAAATATCGTCATTTTGCGTCATCGGAGGAGTTTTTGGCAAGAAGCTGAAGACTACAGCCAGCAGGAGGCGCTGTTTCCACATGTTTTCAACATCACACTCACAGCACTCGGCTCGGGAGCTGTGGAGATTCATGTAAACGGAGCGGTGGAGAGCAAAGTGAGTGTTTTAACTTTTAAAATTAACTTCCTATGACAGTTAAGCTTCCAAAGACATGAACTGAACACGTGCCAGACTGATCACGCGCTGTGAATGCAGCCGCGAATCCTGCGCTTACCTCAGCTCATGTGATGAATATAATCCGATCCTGCTGCGTTTGTGCCGTGACGCTCAATCGGCTCACTCGAACAGACACGTTCAGTTTTTAATTGTAGTGTCTCTAACTGATCTGAAAATGAACAAGGTGGGTAAGTGATCCAGTAATCCAGTAGCCGACTAGCCATGCCTAGAGTAGGGCAGTGAAGCAGTGCGTTCTGGGAATTGTTGTCTTTCATCCCCATGAGACAAAAATACATTTTCTGTGTTTTCTCAATCTAGAAGACACCAAATTCAAAAATAATTTCACATTTCTACTACATTAATGACCCAGTTTAAATACAGATTCATCTTCCCAGCGCTGAAGTACCCCTTTAACGCTGTGATCGTGATGCTTTGCAGACTCTGCTCTGGCTGTGCTCGTTTATGTGTTTTGAGTAGGTGTGGCTTTGGAGACTTTGGATATATGCATGTGTGAACCGAACCGAGATAACTGACTCCAGAACCATTAATCGACTGTTGACTCGAGAGACAGCTGCTGTCACATCAGTGTACTACTGTTGACTCGAGAGCTACAGGCATCATATATTTCCAGTACAGTGACTGGGAGTTTTGATTAAGTAACTTATAGATTAGTGCTGAATTGAGCCGTGAACTCTTCCAGTTGAGTCGGTCTGTTTTGGTGAACTGGATCACTAAAAAGAACCAGTTCAAAAGAACAACTTCGACCTGTGTTTTCAAAGGTCACATGCACAAAAGTCTTCTGTGACAAAAGAAAAAGCAGGTACAAGTGAAACTCTGTCTTTCAGGACTAATCATCTGTTTTCACTGTAGACCTCATTACAGCTCACAGGTCATTACAACATGTCATTTGTTCAGTCTTTCCCCTGTTAACAGTTGGCAGTTAGTAAATGCCTCAGTCACACTGATTGCTTTCCAAACAAACATGCTTATTAGCAATTAAAAGGCTAAATAGAGGGTCTGTTTTAATAATTAATGACAGTGTTAATTACTTTCGTCAAACCTAATGAGCCACCAAGGATTTAAAGCCATTCACCAGGTAAACAGCAAAGTGAATCACATGGGATGAGGCTACAATTTGATTGGCATGTTACTTATAAAAGAAGACATTGTAGAGTTGTTGTTCCGAACAGAACATGATGTGTTTATAAAATCACTATGAAAAAGTATTTTCTTTTCATAATTCAAGTCAGTTTTGTATTCATATAATTTGAGTCTAACACTTTTAATGCCTTTTCAAACATTAGCTGACTCCTAATGTGGTTGACACTATGTAATCCTGATTTATTATTCTGTTATGTATTCAAGGTTGGTTTCCTCATATTGCATCAGCAATACGATTTTTACACTATTCAGAGAACTTGAACTTGAAGTTTTCCTATTGTTTTATAAGTGTATCAAGTATCGGATGCGAATGACCTGCAGTATAAGGAAGTGATCAAGGACTTTGTTAATTGGTGTGAGTTTAATCACCTTCACATCAATGTTAACAAGACAAAAGATTTGGTGATTGACTTCCGTAGGAAGGCCTCATATACTGCATCCAGGGGTTGGACATTGAGAGGGTGAACGTGTACAAGTTGTGGTGTTCATATAAACAATAAATTGGGCTAGTCAGACAACATGAGTGCTCTGTATGGGCCAAAGTCTGTCTATCTATCTATCTATCTATCTATCTATCTATCTATCTATCTATCTATCTATCTATCTATCTATCTATCTATCTATCTATCTATCTATCTATCTATCTATCTATCTATCTATCTATCTATCTATCTATCTATCTATCTATCTGTCTGTCTGTCTGTCTGTCTGTCTATCTATCTAGCTGTCTATCTGTCTGTCTCTTTTGTGTGTGAGAATGGAAAAGAATGGGCAAATTAAACCTAAATTAAGCTGTCACTGAGTGAGCACTATTCGTTTGTAGTTATTGATAAACATATTTTGAGAAAATAATGTTTAAACTTTTTCTCAGAACAATTTAACAGGGTTAAAGGTATAGCTTTTCACATTAATTGTTCTGCTTTTCAAATACTTCAAATAATTATTCTTAAATCATTTTATCTAACATACATAATAGTTTTGAAAATCAAATCAAAACATGGGATTTCATCTCTAATACTTAAAAAAAAAATCATGAATATATAATAAATATTCATCCATATTTATAAGTGCCACCGCACTTCAGGTCCTAATGGGAAATGTTATTGTTGTTGATTAATTTAATTTATTAATCGATCGATCATCTTTCATATAGGTCACATATGTGTTATTTGAATGATCTTACTTTCTTTCTATTGACAAATTGCTTTAGTTTTCATTAAAGCTGGGCAAGTCTTTGTTGGTTTCAGTACATTGCGTTGCCACTAGAGGAAGCAATTGCCAAAAACAAACCCACCATTCCTGCACTTTAGTCACACAAAAATGATCATATCAGCCCCCTCCTGTAGGGACAAAAAGCTACAATTCTCACACAGAAAGCTTAGAACGGTGAAAAAATACTCTCAATCGCACACACTTCTGTTACAAGTTTATTTTAGAACACTGACGTATACAGAGATGTGTCTGAACCCACATAGAGAAGGGAAAAGGAATCTACACCTCTATCTGCAGCATCAAAAACACCACACAGTGCTTCAAAACAGCATCTCTATGCTGACATAAAGAGAAGAACAAAAACCCTACAAGGCTATAATACAAAATTTATGCACAAAACAAAGTAACAATAATTGGGCACCTTTTAAAAGTTACACAAAGAACTGGTGCTGAGGTAGACAATACAAAAAAGTAAAACATGACGAATGTAAAACCATTTCGACACCAAGAACACGGTCTTGTCACTAGAACAAGGCAAATGGAGCGAAATGGCCGTTTGGTCCCACGTGGATCCTCAGTCCGAGTATTAATTTGTGTAACGATGGCACAAATATGGGAGCACTGAGTGACATGGCTACTTCCTGTCTGAAAGCAAAGTAAAACACAGTGATACAGCGGCAGGGATGCCAAGTTTTCACTTACATGCTGACCTGTAGATTTATTGCTTGTGATGACTGAAAAAAAGTAGCTGAAATGGGTTACGAACCTAAACACAGTATCCATAAAGACAGAGAATGTAGGGTGTTTATCCTAAAATCGATATTTCTGACGTACTGTGGGTAGAGTGAAGGCATCCCTGATTGCCTAAGAGCACAGTTCATATCAAGGTGACTTTGCATAAAGACACAAATACAAAGGGCAGAAGATGTATCAAATCAGTTACAGGGTGTCTGTGACAGCACCTCTCTGTTGCTAACCGGTGCATGTATTTAACACTGAATAAATCGACCACATTGACTCACACTGCACACACGAGGACCAGTACAGACCTTATAGGTGACTCTAATCTTACAGTGATCGGTGAACACAATACAAACACACAGATACAGCTTTACTTTTCATGTCTTACACGTCGCTTGTGCTCCATGACGCTGCCGCAGACCAACAGCTCTTGGCATTAGTTCACTCAAAGTCATTTTATACTTAAAATGTGGAATCATCATCATCATCGTCATCATCCTCATCGTCATATGAACTGACACCCAGCAGCAATGACTACAATATGTTTTTACAAACATCTACTACTTGTATATGTTTAACATTGTAAAATAAGCACAAGAAATCAATTTTCCACTCAAATCAAGAACAAGCACAAATGCAAAAGATACTGTAAAAATATTCGCCTCACTCAAAATGAACAAAAGAACAAGGGTCGCACAATACCCCGTACAAAAATACAACATATTCCCTTATCAAAGTGCCGCGTTTGGCTCTTGTCGAGAGATTTATTTTCACAGAAAATCACCTATTTGTTTGTTTTCTCTAGCGAACATCCCCACGTAACTGCACGCATCATCTGATGACTCGCCGCTTGAATCATTTTCACATAAAAAGATCCTTTTTATTCACATTGTTTCAAGTTTATCCCCTCAAGTATCTAATAACTAAACATTTTCTCAATGCTATTCTAAAATGATCTAGAATGTATGCATCTACCCTTTCAGTCTGAATACGTTTCATCGTAAGGAGTGTAAATATAATGACGAACGAACCGGGATTTTTTTTTTTTGTAGCGAATGGAAACATGAGAGTGGGTGTAAATGAAAACGCTATAGTTACAAGCAAAATAAAAGTGTGCTTTTGCTTTAGTGCAAAACTGAGAGCAGAGTAGAGGTAGCCCTGAAACAGATGGCCGAGAGACAGCTATGCACACTTATACTACGCTTAACGCTAAAATACCACTGAATAATGCGCAGACCCAGACGGAATCCGCAAGGTGCGGCTGGTCACATTAGCGGCATTTTGTGGGCAGAAAAGCATTGTCAACACTGTGGACAAAAGTCACTTTTAAACCACACAGCGAATTAGCATGTCCAACTTGAATCAATTGCGAAATCCGCAAGAAATTTAGGTGGCGATTACATATGAATTTGTATGATGTGATTTGTAAGTGAACTTAAATTTTTTTGGAAAAAACAAGTATGAAGCCCTAACCCCACCCCGTCACTGGGGTGTAAGCAGATCGTACGAAAACATACAAATGAGAATTAAAAGGTTAGTTCACCCCAAAATGAGAATACTATCATTACTTACTCACCCTCATGTCATTTCAAACCCGCAAGACCTTCGTTCATCTTCGGAACACAAATTAAGATATTTTTGATAAAATCCGAGACAGTTATTTAATTACCACTTTCAAGGCCCAGAAAGGTAGTCAAGACATTGTTAAAATAGTCCCTGGGACTCCATTGTTTCAACCTTAAATGTTATGAAGCGACGAGAATACTTTTTGTTCACAAAAACAAACAAAAACAGTGACTTTATTCAACAATTTCGGTCTAGCTTGTGTCAGTGTCCTACACAGTTTCCATTTTAAATAGTGTAGCGTTCTCGAGATCTATGGCAGCCGATACTGTTCACGTGAGCACCATGACGCATGCGCGGGAGCTGCAACGTAAACTGTGTAGGAGACAGTCTCGTCGCTTCATAAAATTAAGATTGAACCACTGGAGTCACATGGACTATTTTAACGATGTCTTTACTACCTTTCTGGGCCTTGAAAGTGTTAATAAATGAATATCCGTCTGTGGAGGGGGCAGAGAGCTCTCGGATTTAATAAAAAATTAATTTGTGTTCTGAAGATGAATGAAGGTTTTCTGGCTATCACCAGACCAAGCTCAATTTAAGATTGAACATTAGTCTGGGGAGTCTGCTCTGTATTTTCTACAGCACAAGAGACGTGATCAACGGGCATAGTTCAAATAACTCTGTACGCAATCGGATAGTCCTTCAACCAATCAGACCACAAGAGGCGTGATCAACGGGCAACGACCCATCGGTTCTCTATCCGTCATCGTGTTAAACCCGCCAATAGCGCGCCAGGTGGATAAGCCAGTCTGTGATTGGTTCCCGCAAAAGTGTAACAGAAGCAGTAGAAATGAATGTACAGGTTTCCAGACTGAGCTGCAGGGCGAAATCAAATCCCCGGCAGATCAGGTCGGGTTTACCCAGTCTAGAATGAAGGTCTTACGGGTTTGGAATGACATGAGAGTGAGTAATGAATGACAGAATTTTAATTCTTGGGTGAACTATCCCTTTAAATGTAAAATGGTTGCCATGATATTGTGTTGGTATATTTACCCCAATCGAAAATGAACGATTTTGTATGAATTCATACAATGTGATTTGTACAGTCTATTACGCATTAATTTGTATGATGAGATTCATAAGGAAAGTAGGAAGTAAGAAGCCCACCCCACCCCTAAACATGACCGCCACTGGGGTGTAAGCAGATGGGTGTAAGCAGATCGTAAGAAAATTACTGAGATTACGAATTAAAATTGTTGTGAAAAAAAGATTGTGTTGGTATTTTTAACCCGACCTACATAACTATTTTACGAGGTTGTGATTTTGTACCAAATTGTGCAATGTGATTCGTACAGTAATTCCTATTGTCTATTCTAATGCTGCGCGGGATCTCTCGGATTCCATGAGGGTCTGATGATGTGGTATTCTGATAGCGATGAATTCTGTGGCTTTGTGCGGTTTTTAAACGCAGCTCAGCAGGAAATGAGAAACAAAGACTAGTACAAATATAAATCTAGCATGTGAGGTAACAAAATTAGGCAATTCAAGTAAAACATTCGAACAGAGATGACAGAACTCAAACTATAACGGCTAGCTAAAATATCCTATGTCCACAGAAACATATACTGCATTTCGGTTTTTGATTCGAAAAAATAATCTCTTTTTTAATTCATAAACTGATTTAAGTGTACGATATAAACAAATCATTAGACTAAAATGCCTGCAGTAGCAAAATATCACCATGTGAGCGTAAAAATGAAATCAACTGTCCTACGGTTTTATTTGGTTGTGAAAGAGACTGAAATGAAAGCAATAACCTCTCTGTAGTGCTGAAAACAACGGAAAAGGGCCTCTGAAACTCTGAAAGTGCACAGTGTAGTTATTTAAGGTTGAATAAATGTCCCTGAACATCCACTACAGTTGCTTGGCAGCACAATTTGGATGTACCTCTGAGAAAAGCTGTTTTGTTAAGCACTTTATTACGCTTTAAAGAAAATGACTAATGGTTTCAACCCTGTGCATTTCCTCACACGTACTTATAAAACAAAATCATTCAAATTGAGGACTAAAAAGCCTAATAATGAACTTAAGGGAGCAATTTACTACTGTAAAAAGGGCATAATTTCATTCGCTAATGTGTTTAGCTCCTCTATTTCATCGTGGATGTGAGTTCTAAGCTTTGGTCCATGTTTTCATTTCAGAAAAGCTCTGTTAAGATCTAAATTTGAGGCTTTAAGTTCATGTCTGTTAGCTTTGAGAGGTTGCTAGCGTAGGACCAAACGTAGACCTTTAACAGATTTAAAATCAACTAAAGCCTATTGAATGATCCCTATGATATGCCCCACCTCTAACCGTCAACACGAGAGTTTAGGGTCCTGAAAATCTATGGCTTATGGGTTTTATCCATGGAGGAAAAGTGCAGGAATCCTTATCTGAATAAAACAAGTATGATCATGCAGTGAATTTTTCCAATCAACAGGGTGGAATGCAGACAACTGGATTCTCGTCATTGTGGTGGACTGTCCTAACACTTTCGGAAAATTCACTTCCCTTTATCGCATATCACATTTCCATTTCATTAACATTTGCGAGTGCAGTTACATCCTAAAAATGTGCACAAATGCATATCACAAACAAAACGTCAAAAAATTCCACATCACATTTCATCAGTTTAACCACGCTGTCTTTGGCCTGGACCAAAAGCAAACCTTCAGGTGAACTGTCCCTGGGCATATCTTGCCACTTTCCCGTGCCTTTTTGTGGCTCTGTTTCACACGTAGCAGAGGTACAGGTACGTCTTCTCTATCCTCCAGTCTGGGGGCACATCCTCGGGCTTGTGGGCCTTCATGTGCTTCTGCATGGATGAGAGGCTTGGGCAGTACTCCTGGCAGATGGTGCACTGGTAGGGTGAAGCGCCGTTGTGGGTACGCAGGTGTTTGATCATGGCGGAGTAGTCCCGCGAGCGCTGGTGGCACAGCTTGCACTCAAACGGTTTCTCACCTGTGGAGAACAAGTACAGAACGTTTCAAACCACCAATAACTTGTAAATGACAGAAACAGCTGTGGTGATTAAAGCCAGCATGAAATGGGAATCACAACGCATTTTACTTCCATAATGTGATGGATAATGTCTGGATCTATGAATGTATTCCAGGGTAATTATCGTTCAAATATAAAAAGACCTTAACTTATTTTATTTCAGCATTCTGTCATTTTGTTTATTCTCTATTGTGACGTATACCCGAGTGAAACGGCCTCTCGAACACGTGGGTGGGACTTGACTTTGTCCCTGGGGAACTGATCGGATGGTTGTGGTTTTGCTATTGGTCAGTCTCATGTGAGTGACAGGTTGTCCCGCCATCGTGCCAGTACACACATCATCAGAGAAGAGATGCAAGAGGGAGGGGAAATTATTTTGATTAAAGATTATGAGGGCACATTTAGAAATATAAGTATGCGCATGGATAAATCATTTATAATAAATACTGCAATATTCCAAAACAAAATGCCATTTTGAAGAACTAAAATAGCTAAAACTGAAATAAAAATGTATTTCAATAAAATATATATATACATTAATATATATGACAACGGTAGACAGGTTTTAAAATATACTGTAAAGGAATACCAATGCTTTATGTTTAATAAACATATAATAATAATAATTATAATAATAATAGCATGAATATTTAATCTGTTGCATTTAGTTTAGTTGCAGACAGTTTAGGACTGGCTTTAGATTTTTTTAAATGTACTTTAAGGGAATACAATTTTTTTAATGTTTTAAAAGCTATTACAATAATGAAAAATAGGACATGTTTTGGTGAGTTTATAATGTAATAAATTTCTCATAATTGAGAAAATTATTACATTATGAACATTTTATTACAATAATAATGTAATACTTATTATATTATATGCAAAACTAAAATAAAAACTAATAAAAAATATACAGATATATTAAAAACTAATAAAAATGACAAAAGCATGCAACAATATTACTGAAACTTTAACTAAAATTAAAATATTTATAAAATGATTATTCATAGATTTGACTGCACCTCTGCTATTATGAACATGTTTTAATGTTAATATAACAAAATATTTTTAGGGGGGCATAAAGTCAAAAACATCAGGGTGATTCAGCTGTCCTGAAATCATAATGAAGAAGAAAAAAAAATCTTGGAAGGGAAATAGAAAAATACTCTCATGACAAGTGTCGAGGTCAATGAGCCTCTTGAAATATATGAAAGAATTTGACCTTTTTATTTAAAATAATAATTAATAAAATATTTGTAATGCATATTTTTTATCTTGAAAAAACTTTTGGAAAATAATGACGTTCACTGGAAAAGAAAATGATGGCAAAATTGCAACAGGTACCAGATCTCCCAGACTAGCTCTGCTTCCTGTCCAGTAAGCTGGAGTTGAGATGCCACCTGCTGACCAGGACGGGGACAACAGATGTGTACAGCTGTGGGTGTGCAGCCTGCCACTGAGCAGAGCAAACAGAGTATTGATCCGCCATTGACAGCAAGTGTAAATGTCAGTGATTCTCCGGCTGGTTGTGTGAAGGAGCAGTGGCCTTTCAGCTGAGAGTTTCTGCTCTTGTTATCTTCACCTGCCCAGTCTCGTGTCCGCAGCCCCGCTTGACACAAAGACAGCAATTATTTGACAGGTCTCCTGATAGGTTTGCTTTAACAACTGCCTTATTGAGGGCCAGAGAGCAGCAGCAATCAGCCTGTAATTCCAGCTCAGCTGAAAGATTTAATATGCCACCACAGTGAGACCATGACCGAACAAAATAGATACAAGGAATTGAATCTAGCTTGGACCTGAAAATGTCAAGATCTGAATTCATCAGTGTAAAACTGGGGCCTTACAATGTAATACAATTTATTTATCATTTTACAAAGCTGCTGTCTTTTTTGTTATATCATATTTGCCTGAAGGCACCATGCTGGGTCAAATATCTCCAACCAGGTCAATGTGTTCCCAGTGTGTGACTATTAACCTGTAAGCTTCTACGGCTTTGGAAATCACTTTTAAAGCGGCGGTCATCAGCTGGACCGCAGATGAGGTGAATTGCTATAAAACCTTCGGAATGAAAGTGGCTGACCTGTGTGGACACGGTAGTGGGTCTCCAGCTGGTGCTTGAGGCTGAACTTCTTGCCGCAGCCGTTACATTCATAAGGCTTCTCTCCGGTGTGGATGCGCTTGTGACCCTTCAGCGTGCTCTCGTCACGGAAGCAGCTCCCGCAGAACTCGCACTCGAACGGGTGGTCGCCTGTTGTGCAGAGACAACGGTTAAGTCTTTACACCTGAATACATTTTTTAATTAAGGGAAGTGGCTTTTTTATTCTACAGAGCATTTGATCGCTTTTCAGCAGTGCTGCAGGGAATAAATAACACATCAAACATTGTACCAGTGTAGTGTGATTCATAAATAAATGACTCTAATGAGCCAGATCTTTTTAGTGAATCAAAACCATAGGCCGCACCCGAAATCGCACACTCTCTTGAGTAGGTACTTATTTTGAAGAATGTTCTATATAGTATGAATGTGTGTCGTATGAATGTAATCAGTTGTGTTGCTTCACTGCCATTCACAAATCCTCTCCAATGGCCTCATGGGATAGAAAAGTGCCCATCATATGCACACTTCAGAATCTCGCCAGAAGAAGTAGGTACTCATAACTCTTTTATGAGTACAATGAATTAGGACATACTTTTGTCACATACAGTTTTTTGGCTTCTATAGTAAAGTATGCGATTTCACCAGTGTAGACTGATTCCCAAACCAATCACTCACACAAGGTGATTCTTTTCATGAACAGTTAAAAAAGACGAGTTGTCTGCACGCGGAAAACTCAAAGAAAACACGTATCTGTTTTAAGCATATTGTTGTTGTGTAAATGAACAATTTTAACTAGTTGCTTATGAGCTTGCATATTGGATATTGCATATTTTTTAGTACTCATAAAGCACATATTAACACTTTATTCTGCACCATATTCTACATCCCTTAATCCTACCCAATACCTAAATTTAAACGCTACAAAAACTACCTTACTAACTATTGCAGTTTTTCTCCATTGGCTTGGCTCATTTCTTGAAACAGAAATTACAGTCTCAAACCAACTTGGACAAACCTCCAAACCACTTGGCAATTGTTCACAACATAATTGAATTTCTCATTCATTTCATCAAATTGTAAATGTCTAAGTACATGTCTCAATGTCTCAGTACATCTTTGCAAATGATTAAGTACATGTAGCCTACATTTAGCACAATTTCCAAGTGAATTGTTGATCTAAACTGATTGTTGATTCTCAGTCTAATGGTTGTTCGCTCCAAAACGTGTCAGCGTCATTTCATTGTATAAGTCATCACATGCACAAAAGGCTGTTTAATTGTCAAAATTAGTCAAGAACATAATAATATGAATACTATACATGAATCTCTTTCACACATCTCAGATGACCAATCAAACAGTATGTTTAGTTACCTGACAGGTGCTGTCCATGACTGTGAATGCTGACAAACATATAGTAGAGAGGGGAAGAGAGGGGAAGAGAGGGGAAGGGGTAAAGAGGGGAAGGGGTAGAGAGGGTAAGAGAGGGTAAGGGGGTATGTGAGGGTAAGGGGGTATGAGAGGGAAGGGGTAGAGAGGGTAAGAGAGGGAAGGGGGTATGTGAGGGGAAGGGTATGAGAGGGTAAGTGAGGGGAAGGGGTAGAGAGGGTAAGAGAGGGGAAGGGGTATGTGAGGGGAAGGGTATGAGAGGGTAAGGGGGTATGAGAGGGGAAGAGAGGGGAAGAGAGGAAGAGAGGGGAAGGGGGTATGAGAGGGAAGAGAGAGGAAGAGGGGGGGGTAGAAAGGGAAGGGGTAAAGAGGGCAAGGGGTAGAGAGGGGAAGAGAGGGCAAGGGGGTATGTGAGTGGAAGGGGTATGAGAGGGGAAGGGGGTATGTGAGGGTAAGGGGTATGAGAGGGGAAGAGAGGAGGGGAAGGGGCGATGAGGGTAGAAAGGGAAGGGGATAGGAGGAAGGTAAAGAGGGAAGGGGTAGAGAGGGGAAGGGGTAGAGAGGGGAAGGGGTATGTGAGGGTAAGGGTTAGGGTTAGGGGAAGAGAGGGGAAGGGGTATGTGAGGAAGAGAGGGGAAGGCGGTATGTGAGGGGAAGGGAGTACGAGAGGGGAAGAGAGGGAAGGGGGTATGTGAAGGAAGGGGGTATGAGAGGAAGGGGGTATGCGAGGGTAAAGGGGTATGTGAGGGGTATGAGAGGGAAGGGTGTATATGAGGGTAAGGGGGTATGCGAGGGGTATGACAGGGGAAGGGGGTATGTGAAGGAAGGGGGTATGTGAGGGTAAGGGGGTTTGAGAGGGAAGAGAGGGAAGAGAGGGGAAGAGGGTATGTAAGGGAAGGGGTATGAGAGGGTAAGATAGGGGAAGGGGGTATGTGAAGGGAAGGGGTATGTGAAGGAAAGGGGGTATGTGAGGGTAAGGGGGTTTGAGAGGGGAAGAGAGGTGAAAGGGGTATGAGAGGGGAAGAGAGGGAAAGGGGTATGAGAGGGGAAGAGAGGGAAAGGGGGTATGTAAGGGAAGGGGTAGAGAGGGAAGGGGGTAGAGAGGGGTAGAGAGGTGAAGAGAGGGGAAGGGGGGATGAGAGAGGAAGGGGGTAGAGAGGGGTAGGAAGAGGTAGATGAGGTAGGATGTGGCCAAAGAAGACGGGGCCAAATTTATCAGATGCGATTCAGGCAACCTTGGTACCCATGAGAGAGGCTGGACAGAGACTTCAGCCCAACCTCAGTAGATATAAAAACCAAACCTTTGAAAATGCATGAATGAATCGAATGATTTTACAATGTGGAGAGAAATAAATATTTTCATCAATATGCAGTATGTTCTTGAGTGTACTGTTTGGTCAATATATTCATTTACTTTACTCTAACAATATCTCTGAAAAAAATCAAACACTGATTTTATATATTATATATATATATATATATATATATATATATATATATATATATATATATATATATATATATATATATATATATATATATATATATATATATATATAAATAAAATCAGGGCTTGATTTGATAATCAGGGATAATGTTTTTTGTTTGTGATTTACCCTAAAATCCTATTTCTTTTTTTTTTCAGTTTTACACACAATTGTATTCTGTTAGCTAGACGAAAAACAGTACAGTAACCATTGTCAATGAAGGACTGGGCTGAGACTGAAAGGTGGACATGAGGGATATTTCAATGGTCCTCTGCCATAGTGACAAAACATCTAAACATTTTGACTTGCAGTGCTTACACAATGCCAAATGGACGGAGCATTTTGGGGGCACTGACTGTTTAAATGAGAAGGAAATTTAGTTTTGACACATGAGTGAACAGTTTTGGGAGAGGTATGAACTTTTGCAGGTGAACCATGGTGTTGTGCCGAACCATCCACGTTATTTTGGCAAAAGTACCAAGAGTGTTGAGAACGTCCAGACTGTTTCAAGAAATGAGCCAAAGCAAATGAGAAGGATCTTTGCCATTTTCGTGGCACTGACTCTTTATATGGGAAAGGAATTTAGCTCTGAGGCATGAGTGAACAGTTTTGGGAGAGATATTAGCTTTTGCAAGTGAGCTATAGTGTTGTGCTGAACTGTAAGACTGTTTTGCCAAATGATCATAGAATTTTGAGAAAGTAATTTCTGTTTCAAGAAATGAGCCGAACCAATGGAGAAAAACTGTAATAAGCAGTAAATGAGGAGCTTATTGAGGCAAAAGTCGCAGTTAATAGTAAATATGTTCCCTATACTAAAGTGTTATTATTTACAGCATCAGTAGAGTGAGAATTTCTTTAATATTTTATATTTAAGCAGAAATTACATTAAACCTAAATAATACCCAAATGAATTGGAACTAATACAGTATTAGTGTTATTTTAACATTATTTATATGCTTTATTAATATTTTGAATTAGCTTTTATGTTTAGTAATTGTATGTGATTTTATCATTTTTATTAGTTTAGTAGTTTTATTTTTTCTATTTATCTAAAACGTATTTTTATTTCAGTTAGTTTTAGTCATTTATTTTAGTACTTTCAATTTCAGTTAGTTGCCAAAGCATTTCTAATTTAACTCTTCTAATAAACTATTTCCCCGCCGGCGTTAAAAAGTATGTGTTCAATATATCAACAGAAAGAAAAGACCCTCTGCTTTTAAACAACAACAAAACGTTTTATTCTAGCTTCATGCATTCTTTTTTATCAAGACTCGAATGTGGGTAAGTTTCCTAAAAAAAGTAACATTTTGAGCAAAAAGCTACGTCTGGATCAGATTCAGAACAATGATAAAAACACATATGGAGCAGATCGAGTTCATCAACACCCTGAAAGCTTCACAGTCCTGTAGCTCGGCATTTCATTCAGTAAAATTTTGATTTATATGCCATTTTAATGTTTAAATTGTTTTAATTATTTTACATATGCATATGATAACATATGAGATTGCATGTTTCTGCTTCTTCTTCGTCTGTGTTCTGATCATGAGATTCAGTAACTCTTTCAGAAGATGTGTCATAGCGCCCCACCCCAGCTTATAGCAGTGAAAACACAGTGAAAACACAACCTAAAAAATTGTGTGTTTGGCGGGGAAATGGTTAAAACTAGTTTTTATAATTAATATTAACATCACGGAATTGAATAGGAATCAAATTTAACTTCAAATCAAGAGCTTCCAATGAACTAGAATTTAATCGAATCTTTATCAATACCAAGCCCTATTTGTAAATAGTTTGCAATAGGTCACAGGTGGTCATTAGTTCTTGCAAATTGGTTTAGTTGGCAGACAGGGGACTTTTAAACACCGTATAAGCTAGTTAACCATGTTTCAAAACATAGCTTCAACTAGTTGACCACCTTATGCTGGTATGACCTGGATTTTTCAGTCACTCTATATTAAACAAAAACACTAACATATCCTTAGTGATCACAAAGAACTATTTGTTTTTCACATGTATTGATGCAGCTCGCAAAGTTATTAATATCGAGCAAACATCACAAGGTGCTGAAAGGGAATTATCCGGCACATTTCTCTCCGCTGGCTTTTCTAATGTCAGTGATCAGTACGAGCCTGATATGTGGTGATTTCAAACGTCGGCATATTGCTAATTGCTTTCCCGCTCTGACTAACAGCCCCTCATATCATTTCCTCAGACAGCAGCGGCATATAACGCTCGTAATATTTAATACATTTCAGCCCGGGCGACGTGGCTTTAAAGTCATCGGCTGTGACCTATGCTCTTCATTATCTCCCTGTCCAAGTGTTAGACGTGCACAGGAATAAATTGCATCTCTTGTTATGTTCCGTCATGCTCCGACTTAAACCCTCCTCTTAAGAGACAATGCGGAAATTCCCAGAGCACGTTCTCTAAGCCAATCACGGCCTGCCATTCACATTCAAATACACTTCTGGCTGAGATGAATGGGTTTCTATCTGGGTTGAGAGAAAAAAAAGCAAGCTGGAGCAGATGAGATCCCTAGTGAACAGATATGAGATGATAGATAGAGTGGCAGTCTTTATGCATCTGTATCAACTTATCCGATGCACCTTCTGAAAGCCCTCCAGCCTGTCTGTCATTAAAGTTAATTGCCCAGAGGCGGGCAGCAGGCAGGCCAGACTCACAACACCACAGGCATGCTAATGTGCTAACACCGTCTACTGCGTGCGCATTCTGAACACATCACTGGCATCAACTACCCGTTGGAGGAAATATCCACAGGTATCAGCTTCAGTGCATTTCCATGTTCGAAAGTCTATTGTTGTGCTGACAATGTCATACAGGAAGTTAAATGCGGCGTCAATACACATCAAAGGTTTTTTTTTGATGACGGCACGTTTTATGTTACTCTGTACTGGTGCATAATAAATAAAAAGCAGTGAATTTTTCATTCTTAAATATTGAATAAGCTTTGCCCTGCCTGACAAAATGGCTTGAAAGTCAAGGCTGACCGACCTGCAGAGACTGTCTGTGCCATAAGCAATGTGAGCTTTGTGCTCCGTACCATCAAACACAGCTGTGAACATAGACAGCCGCCACTGTCTGCAAATGGTCTGGCAGTGAAATGGAGAGCGAACAGGAATGGCATATTAATGAGAACAGGCTGCATGTTCAGAATAAAGAGAGGATCAACTGGAGATGCACGGAGCCCATTGTTTGGTTTGCCCCTCGCATTGTAAATACTATGCAGATCATATGAAATATACAGGTAGATGTTGTCAGTTGGTGTTGTTGCATCCTATAAAATATGCTACTACACTATATTATACAGGTATACTATGCTGTAAAGACATGATTTATGAAAAGACCAGATGATTTATTTTGGTTATTGTTGGTGGACTCATCATCTACAAGCAAAAATGCTGGTTAACCAGAATGTTTTTTTACTGACAATGGTTGATCAAGGCAGGCTTTCTGGATTCACTAGTTAGGAGCCCTGGTAGTGACTAGCATACTAGCATCCAAAACACAACATATACTGGTAGCCTAGTGGGCACAGATGTGGATTCACACCTCTTATAGACCCCACATGAAAGACTAATTTCTTAGTTGTTCCTTGTAGATACATTAGCATTATCATATAGATACATTAACATTATTAAATGTAGTCTTAAAAAAATTTCAAGTCAGCAATTCAAAGTCAACAGGACCTGTTAGGGTAAATGTTAGGGTACAACGGGGATAAAGTTGCCGCCAGGGGAAAAGGTGCCTTTGATTTGATTTTCCTCTAAACCACTAGATGGCACAAAAACTTGCTGCAGCACTTTCCAAAACAGCCGCTTTTCAAGACATTCATGAAAATTAGTCTGATCTTTGATGCGATCACAGGCAGCAGCGCAAAGTTGATTTTGCGCTAATTTGATCTATTTGATGATTTATTTGAATGAGTTTACATGAATTGAGAAATCAACTTTTCATTCAGCCTTTAATAAAAAGAACGTCCTGTACATTTCGGAGCTGAAAACTTCTGTGTTAGTCAAAGAAAAGCTTTTATTGACACCAGGCCCAGAAAACGATCAATCTCAGAATGTGCCATGCTGTCACGTAAGAGTGTGGTGAAACACTGCCTTAACCAAAAAAGACAAACACCTGATTCTGTAGCCCCGCCCACCCATTTGTGCATGACATGTTATAGATAAATAACATAGGCCAACGTGGAGCTAAACGGATCGAACTTCCAAGCAATAAACATGCTGCATAAGCTAAATTCGGATTCCAATATTATGAATGCACTTTATCTTATATAGTGAAATACAATTCCTTTCTTGATGTTCGTTGTTCACTCTCTTGACTTGATATTTGAAGGAAAAATACAATCGCGGACGTTTTGATAATGCTGATTTGTCTGACTCTGCAGTGAGGCGCGTGCGTGCGTGCTCGCGCGTGTGTGTGTATGTTTGTGGTTATATCCACCGATCGGACAGGCCAAGTAATACAAAATAACATTCCAATTATCTGCAGGTGGATGAAAGATTAATCATTGTGTTTGTTTGATAAAGACATTTTGCGAGCCCTGTGGGTGAATCATTCCGGTTGCCGTTTTCCCACACCCTTTCAAAACCATCCCTCACGGTGGACTCACGAGGGAGCTGAAGATCCTTGTAATATGCAAAGCTTATCCAATCATAGCAGTGGGCATTTACTTCCAAGTCTTCAGTGCGGCACGCCCATAAAAACCGAGCGTTCCATAAGAGAGACTCAAAAACAGGGTCGAAAATAGCCTATTACTTATTTATTATGATATTTTTTTATGTAAAAGTCCATAAGTTGAAAAAATTTAAATGTTGTCATATTTTAAGTTGGGTGTCCACCTAAGAGATAATACCCATATTTATAATGAAACAATCATATTTAAAAATATTATATTAATCATATATATTTGTAAATCTATATTAAATTATTATGGGATCTCCTTTAATGTTTTCAGAATCTTTACTTTTTAAAATCATTTTGTGTCTGTATTTTTTTTAAATATATTTTTATATTAACATATTTTAATGACAGTATATTTACTGAACAAACACAATACAACAGTTGTCTAATTTCTTTCTGTTTTTAATTCTTTAATTTCGAGAAACATCTCAGCCTGCATTTATTTAATCAAGTGCAGCTAAAACCACAGTTCTGTATTTTGTGTAAAAATACTGCAATTTGAGTAAAGAAAAAAAAAAGATTTTGCTTGGTGAAATAGCTACAGTAGTTGACATTTACTCAGACTCCGTAAGGAGCGTCAGAATGTCCTTTCAGATATTGTTCTGGAAAAACCATGTACCCGGCGGTCTGTGGCGAGATGGAGTGCATACTTAATGCCTTGACTCTTTAAAAAAAACAACCTCACTTCATTTCTGGCCTGTCTTATCAAAAATTTACATGTTGAGTCTAGACTTCAACTGTCTCTGGCAATCTTACTGGTTTTTCAGGTCAGACAGAGAGAGCAAAAGCGAGAGAAAGATGCACTTTTGCAAGCAAATGGAGTAGGTCCATTTTTTGCTCTTTCAGCTCACTGTTAAACCAGATCCATTCGTCTCTGTATGTCTTGTTATGAAAGAAAGAACAGAGATAACTGTATTAAAAATGGTTATACAAAGTGAACTGATATAGTCTGTTCTAACTAAGTGTAATGGATGTTTATTCATATTTACCAAGTTTCTAACTAATATTTAGAGGAACATATTTATATTTATGATTAGGCATGGCATTATGACCTAATACAATATCCTGATATTGTGTTGGTCCCCTTTTTGCTGGCAAAACAGCCCTGACCGGTTGAGGCATGGACTCCACTAGACCCCTGAAGGTGTGCTGTGGTATCTGGCACCAAGATGTTAGCAGCAGATCCTTTAAGTCCTATAAGTTGCGAGGAGGGGCCTCCATAAATCGGACTTGTTTGTTCAGCACATCAGAACAGAAGCTTGATTGGATTGAGATCTGGGGAATTTGGAGGCAAAGTCAACACCTCAAACTCGTTGTTATGCCACCAGGGAATACCGTTTCCATGAAAGGCTGTACATGTTCTGCAACAATGCTTAGGTAGGTGGTACGTGTCAAAGTAACATCCACATGGATGGCAGGACCCAAGGTTTCCCAAGAAAGCAACGCACGCACACCCGTGGATCCACGTGATGTAAACGAAAACGTGATTTATCAGACCAGGCTACCTTCTTCCATTGCTCCGTGGTCCAGTTCAGATGCTCATGTGCCACTGTTGGCACTTTCGGCGGTGGACAGGGGTCAGCATGGGCACCCTGACTGGTCTGCGGCTACGCAGTCCCATACGCAAAAAAATGCGATGCACTGTGTATTCTGAAAACTTTCAAACAGAACCAGCATTAACTTCTTGAGCAAATTGTTTAATTATTTTGATTATTTCGGATCACACGGGCCAGCCTTCGCTCCACACGTGCATCAATGAGCCTTGGCCGCCCATGACCCTGTCGCTGGTTCACCACTGTTCCACCACTTTTGTTAGATACAGTGCAGACCGGGAGCACCCCACAAGAGCTGCAGTTTTGGAGATGCTCTGACCCAGTCGTCTAGCCATCACAACTTGCCCCTTGTCAAACTCATTAAAATCCTTTTGCTTTCCCATTTTTCCTGCTTCTAACACATCAACTTTGAGGACAAATGTTCATTTGCTGCCTAATATATCCCACCCACTAACAGGTGCCGTGATGAAGAGATAATCAGTGTTATTCACTTCCCTAATAATGTTATGCTTAATCAGAGTGTAATGTAATCCTACCTGTTGCAATAATAGGAGTTTATCAGCTCTTCTCCCTACCTCAATAAAATTCATCAAAAGTTCTTTTTGTTGTCATTTTCAGGGCATCTGATAAATTAATTCTCACATGCAGACATTCTCATAACATATAATGGTAAAAAAAAGTCAGGTTCGACCTACTGTCTGTAATGGAGGGGTTTGATTTCAGCTTTAAATTACCCTGAAGGAAACTATAGAGAGAAAGGGGGAGGTGAGGTTGAGTAAGAGACAAAAGACTATGCCTCAGATGGGCCGCCCACGGACTGTAGCGAGACAAAGTTTTGTTTACAAGTTTCTATGCTGGAAGAAGTCACTGGATTGACAAAGTTTCTTCTCAATGCCATGTTCATGGCATTGAATCTTTATTCAAAAGATAATTTTGAGTAAATTAAAGACATACTAGCCATTATTTGAGTAAGTTATCACTCAAGTTGTTGCATAATGGTCAGCATAGCACTGCCTTTAGTGTTAGCATTGACAGAAATTAGGCCGCTTCCTGCCTAGGTGGGTGGTTCTTGAGCATAAATGTGATCATATGTACCTGACTTTGTCGATATGCAAAAAAACCTGGTTTGTCTGAGGATAAGAGATTTATATAAACTTAGCAGGACTATATGAACACGCTCCTTCTGAACTCTTTTTGAAACTTTGCCACATCTCAGCTAGTGGCCCGCTTGCCCTTTTGTGCATTACATAGAGGTGTGAAGTTGTTAATGTGCTTTTAGATGACTCAGATATCGGCCGTGTGAGTGGTGCTCAGGTAAAGCTCACCTGTGTGCGAGCGGAGATGGCGTTTGAGCGCCGTGTGGCTCGGGAAAGTGCGTTCGCACTCGCTGCAGATGTAGCTGCGCATGCCGGCGTGAATCTCCATGTGCTGCTGCAAAGCCTTCTGGGTCTGGAAACGCTTCCCACACAGAAGACAAAACACTGCCATGTCTGAGCCTTAAGAAGAAAGACAAAACAAGAGGGGGGTTGGGAGTTCAATTAGTGTTTAGTGCAAAGAATGCAGAATTTAAACATTGAGTACAATGTGGCAAAATGAATGAACAAGTCTATATGTTTCATAATGGATGGGGTTAAAGAGACATAGACATACTGCCTTAGTTTCTCTTCTCTTCACAACAAAAACAGGGCTTTCAGTATCTATGGCCAATCAATAATGTATCTTTCAAGTAAAGCTGTCCCTAATTTAAAATCTTTGTGAATGCCCAGTGGTGGGTTCGTGAACAGCAGGCTGGGATTGACTTCTCACTCAATCAATCAGGATTTACGAAAGAGCTCAGAGTAGAAAAAAGCATTAGTGCTTCAGACACATAAAAATGAACCTCTACACTTCACTGACAGCTCATCTGTAATGTGAGTTTTGTGTAAATGTACCCAGACAAGTTGTCCGAAGCCTGCCATTTCCATTCTCTCCGAGTTTAAGGGCCAACATTGATTAGGAAGGGCCATTTAGGGGCCAGCATTGGATTTTTACCCACAAAAACTTTTTTAAGGTCAAAGATCTAAAAGTAGAAAGTTTTAGGACTTATTTAAAACAAAAAAAGGAATATGAAACAATGAAACATTCAGATTCTGGTAATCAAATCAAATCAAAAATCAAATGCAATACATTTATGTCACTGATCAGGAACACCTTTGTAGAGATGGTTAGATATTCTTCCAAATAAAATAAAATAAAAGTTATTATAAAAAATGTAATTATATTTGTAATTGTAAAAAATATTATTATTCAAAAATGTTATTATTAATATTTAATAATATCAGGAATTGTGAAAATTCATTGTCCTCCCAGACTGATATGCTGAAAATAAAAGTTCTTTTGAAAGCCACAGTAGACTCGCCGCCAAGGCTCACAAAAGAAAAACATTCAAGGCAAATCTCGCTGTGAATGCTGCAGAAATACAAATGATGACACATTCTTGAGCTTCATTATATCAGACACATAACAGATATTTGTGTTGTCAGCTCTTTTCAGAAAAAAAAAAATGAGGCAATTCGGCAAAGGCATAAATATATGAGGCAACTGTGGTAAAGAAAAAGAAAGCACAGGGGGAAGAGAATCGAGAGGGAGCTTAGCTTCACTACTGTTTAATGTCTTTAGGAATAATTCACCTCTACAATTCCAACTATTTATACCATCACTCAGTTCCACTGAGAGCATCCCCTGCTTCTATTTTTCCTCATTCTTCTCTCCTTCTGTCTCCCTCGTTCGTTTGTGTCTAGCTCCCAGCAGAGCTTTAATGGTTCTGAAGTGGCTGACAGAGTAGCTTAAGCCGGGTGAATAGGGCTGTTAATGGAGCCAGCTCCTCTCTCAGAGTGAGTGTCAGAGACTCGGCTCTCCTCAGCAGCTGCTGTAGTGGCGCTCTGCTCCGTTTCCCACAGACTCCAGAGCTGCCCATTACCCACACTACACCTCACTGACACATACAACAGCAGAAAGAGGTGTGTCACCAGCTACTCCTGCAAAAAAGAATGTGTATACTGTGTTTCTTAACAACAAAGACAGAAGGGCTGGGCAAAATACAGAATTGAAGAATCATGTCTCTTTCAATTCATCTCACTATAAGCTTATCAGATACTGAATTGGAATCTACATTGGAATTATTTAATGAAAAAAAGCATTACAGTTTCCACAACAAACTTAAGCAGCAGAACTGTTTTCAACATTGATAAGAAATATTTTTGAGCTGCAAATCAGCATATTAGAATGATTTCTGAAGGATCATGTGACACTGAAGACTGCAGTAATGTCAAGTCAACTTCTATCACAGGAATAAATTACATTTTAAAATATATTCAAATATAAATATCCCTCCCTCGCACTGTGTAACAAATCCTTCCCTCCCGAATCAAAATGACCTGAAGCCCTAAAATTACACTTTTTTGGGGGATATTTTTTATTTTATTTACCTTTAAATTACTAGATTTTATAAAACAAATAATAATTTAAGCACATCCTTTCAACTTAAATTCAAATTAACTCACAATTTAACGCATAACCCTTTTATTTCATCCGAAAATATCTTACATTGTGTGTCTTTGCTGACCTCTTGTAGAAAAAAATAATATAACATGATATTTAATAACTCTTGCTACATGCCTTATAGCTCTATATGGAGCAAATGAGCTGTTCCGCTGGGTCCTAATTTAAAGCCAGTTTCTCTTCAGTATGCATTTAGATACACATGTAGACATTATAAAATCTGAACCTGCTACTGTGAATCAATCGTGAACACCCGTGAACCGTACTCGAGTCCTGACGAGAGTGACTGACATACTGTAAGCAGAGAGCTGTAAATCTTTCTGCACGTCGTCAGCGTTCTTTAGAGCATTTGCAGTAGCCTAAATTACATTTGCGGCAGATAGATGCAAGTGCCATTATGTACTGAAGCTTTGGTAACAAAATCAACAGTTTAAAAACAAAAATATAAAAGTTAGTTGAACAACGCTATTCATTTTGCCACCTTCTCGTTCGACGTCGTTACCAAGCAACGGGTAAACAGCTGCTGCTTTGATGACGCAAACACACCCCGGTTTCGGACCCAAATAATATAATATGAACATAATTTTATATATATATATAAAATTATTCTAGCATGTTAAATGATCTTTATATATATATATATATATATATATATATATATATATATATATATATATATAAGATCATTTAACATGCTAGAATAATTTTATATATATATATAAAATTATACTAAAATTATTATATATATATATATATATATATATATATATATATATATATATATATATATATATATATATGGAGAGACTTGACAGAGTGCTCGACTCTTGCATTGTCAATACAAGATCTGGACCAAAAATGAATGCACCTCTTGATGGAATAACATCACAGCACTTATTTTCATCAAGAGGTGCATTCATTTTTGGTTAAGATCATGTATTGACAATGCAAGAGTCCAGCACTCTGTCAAGTCTCCTCCAGCACATCCCAAAAACGTTCAATGAATTTAAGGTCTGGAGTCAGAGGTGCCAATTCATGTGTGAAAATGAATCTTCATGCTCCCTCCCAATCATTGTTTCACAGTTTGAGCCTGATGAATCATGACATTGTCATCCTGGAATATGATGTGTCTTCCTACATGGTTGTTTAAGAGATGAAAAGCCACACACTCCATCAATTAGGGTTAGAAGAACTGTTGCCAAACATTTAACATGCTAGAAACATAATGATTACTGCAATAATGATCCAATCATTGACTCTTAAGCATTTGCCTATTTAAATCCAAACAGCTTCTCTTTTTTTGGCAGGGCAGATATATAATCAAGTAAGTAAGCTGTGTAATACTGTAATTCATGAATAATTCATTACATTTCTGTCTTTGTATTTTTTTAATCTAAAATCTTATTTCAAAAAATGAAGATAAAAATATATTGAATTCTAGCACATAAAACACATAGGCTATCAGTGGTTTGGCTCATTGTGTGGTGTGTGTAAGTGGGGTCAGAGGTCAGCAGTGCAGGAGACAGATGTGGGTAGAAAACAAAAATATCACTGAACACGGTCAAATAATCTCCAGAAGGAATTGAGTTATGATGTATCTTACATGTTTGAATGTAAATCCCATCACAAACAGTGAAAAAAACATGTTTAATTTTGCCACGATGTTAGGGTGTTCTGGATGGTTGTCAGGGTGTTGCTAGGTGGTTACTTTTTGGCCAGTAACCAAGTTTCTATGATATTCTGGTCCACAGACATGGTTCAGGTGCCTAAAAATGCCTAAAAATGAATTCAAATGCTCCCTGATGTGTTATTTTAATACATAGGGTCAATATAAAAACATGAACAATTGTAATGGCGATGCAAGCAAACACCAATAATGAAGCAAAAACTCGAGCAAATCATCTATTAACCATTTGGTCTAGACATTGAGCTTTTTTCTGTTGTGTCTAGGATATTCTTTTAGCCCTACTTATATATAATTAATGAAGATACACTCTCTTGAAGATAACACATTAATCATATAAAGCACGCTTTAAAAATTCATACATAGTACTGGCTCCTATTTCACATGCAGAGCCAGAGCCATCTTCCCACATCACACCTGAACTTTAATGTCAAAACTCAGTTTAAACAGATTAAACAGCATTATCCGACGTAGAACATCTTCGCCTCTTAAAACGAAAATACACAAGAAGCCGAGACTGCCTGTTCTGGCCCAATATCATTTACAATTGAGAGAGAGGCTGCTTGCATCTCGCCGATTCTTACAAATCCCCTTTAATCAGATATGAGAGGAACAGAGACGAGGAGCGCGGGGGGAGGACGAGCATTAGTAAACACGAGGCTGTTCGGTGGCTTCATTGGCATTCGAGTGGGGTTAGAGTGCTGCATTTAAAATGCTGCCTGATGAGGACTACAAAATCAAACCATTTGTTACCACTATTGAGGAGCCTGCAGGCAACAGGCAATTAAATTGGAATTAGTGCAGGGAGATCAGATACAGATGATTCACACACAGAGAGGGGGGAGCTGTCAGAGCCGGAGTTTCATTTCGTTTGGAGGGAACAAATACTTCAAGAGTAAACACATTTATCCCTCTGGCTTGCAAGCTCACCAGCCGCAGCGAATGTAACTCTGCCATGATTCTGAACTGAATGCGATTTACTAACATGGATTGTAAATACAAGAAACAAACATGTGTCGTAAGAACAGAATAAACACATCATCCTTGGAATGACTCTGCTGGCTCCAAATGAAAGCTGCAGCGTAGCATTTTTACACTGCCAAATGCAAAAATAGAGTCCCCTCTCTGCCACAGTTCGGCCTAAGCCGGTCTAATACACTTGATGTTGGCATTCCCATCATTTCAATGGCAGTAGCCATACAGATCCAGAAGTACCTGATTTCTGACAGCTTTGCTTTATGGACACTTCTCTAATTTTGGACAATTGCCAAATACAATGGTCCATCACCCGAGCTGTAATAGCCATGTGACAGATCACGCTATATTAGAACCCCTTACAACAAACGGGGAAAAACAAGTATATATGCATGTACAGTATATACTACTTATTTGAATTTTTTAAGGATAATTATGTGTCCGAAAACCGAAATGCAGAACCGTTATTAAACCATAACCCTTATGCTTCAATGATACAGTGATAACTAAATCATCAGACTACTATGAAAAATATGCATTATATTTCATTTTAAACAGTATATTTTCCATAACATTTTAAAATAATACTATAATAATGTAATACTAACAAATACTGCATTATTACTCCTGTCTTCAGTGTCACACGATCCTTCAGAAATCAGTATAATATGATGATTTGCTGCTCAAGAAACATTTCTGATTCATATTTTTGTTGAATTCGTAATACATTTTTATTCAGGATTTTTTGATGAATTACAAACCATTTTTTGTAACATTATAAATGTCTCTTTTAATCAATTAAATGCATTCTTGCTGAACAAAAGTATTCGAATTTCACATTTTTTACTGATCCTAAACATTTTAAATGGTAGCATGTGTAATATCTAATAATTCAGCTTATAATGCTACATGTCGAGCTGTAACTCTTGACATTTCTTGGCTGTCACTTAAAAAGTCAAATAATTGATGTATTTTAAAATAAAAAAGGAGAACCCTCCAACCCCACTCAGTTTCAATTGTAGCATGCTGTGTGCATCACATGTTCACGTGACCCTTCGTCTGTCACTACCATCGCCCCCCTCTCACTTTCTCAAGGATTTCATTTACAGACGACAAACCGCTGACCGCTCGTACTTGTTAATAATCGTTAGGACAGGGGAAAAAGCCCTGTGTGACTCTACAAACAGTTGTGCCTAAAGCCCCTCGCTGGAATGCATTGTACCTACTGGTATAATTTATTCGGCAGGCCATCTGGACAGTGAGGGGACAATCAGGCTTAGAGTATGAATGACCCGCTCTATTGTTTACACGTCCACAGGTCCACCTCTTACTCGGCTAATCTGTGTGACTCCTCTGGCTTTTAAAGCGCACTGCTGCTGAGGTGGCTTTTCCACAGCACAAAAGACTCTCAGCAGTCCCTCATTAAGACGTGACCACGGATTGTGTTTTACCTTAGTCTGCTGTCGGAGGTGCCCGGTTAATCATTAAAGAGCTGAATCGCACACAATTACTGGACAATTAATATATAGCTGGCGGAAAAAAGATCTGAATGTTGACAAGAGAGAGAGAGAGAGAGTTGCATGGAACATGCATGGAAATACCTGTAGGAGCTCATTACAGTTCACTCTGCCTGAATGGGAATATGCTTCACATGTGCTTTATCATCAATAAAGTTCAATCTGTCAATCTTGAATGTATGTGATTCAGCGACTGGAGCTAAATTGAACAGTTTTGAGGAAGAAAAAGAAAAAAATGGGTGGTATAGGGAACTATACATACACTATAACATATAAAGAAACCTTGCCTCATGTAAAGGTGAAATAACCTTCTGAAATCCATTACAAAGGTAAAGGTCTCTGAAGGTCTCTAAGAGAGAGAGAGAGAGAAACGAGTACAGAACTATAGGATGTCAGTATTCATTCAGAACAAGCCTCTCCTTTCACTGATGGTCAGGGCACAGAAAAAGGTGTTGGCAGCAAGTAACTGATTGATTTTTTTTTGCCTTACCACAAATATTACATTTTGTGTAGGTCTGCAAGGCATAAAGCACATGCACAAGAGAAACAAATGTATAGGAAGCAAAGATGCACCGGTCATCAATCGGAACTGGCCATTTTCTGCTCCAAACAGACAAACGCCAAACCGCCATTTTTTTATTTTTATTTAGGCTGTTTCAGGCTTGCACACAAACTGCATTGCAATCCTTTCCCAAAATATAATTTGTGTGAAAGTATTACAAAGTCTGTAAACAGGGCATTAACACAGGATAGAGACGGGACGGGACTCAAAGAGGAGAGCACAGATGCATACTGTACCAGGCACAAAAACTCACTGTTCGCAATGCTCGAACATATAAATATTGCATTGGGGGAGGAGGTTTATATGAATGTATTTCCTAAAGGAAACTGACTGTCTTCAGAAAAGTTTGGCCACATTTTCGTTTTCTCTTACCTCTGTATAATGCCTATTAAAGCAGCGTTTATAAGCGCAGTGCTGCTTTGTGTACCGCGGTAACAAAGAAAATGCTATATCGCTGCTGTTCCATAAGTGTTACCTATTGACAGAGAATGAACTTGTAATACCGTTCAGTCCGCCTGCTCCTTCTACATGTGTGTAGCATCTTTGTTTGGATCATGATTAAAATGCAGTGGTTGCCTCTAATTTCAAATAGCTATGGATATTTTTGTTTAAGGCCAGTTTGGCCTTCAATAGAGCAAATAAACCTCAACAATTTGCTTAAAGCCACAATATGTACATGTGTATGTGGGGTAACGCAGCGCTTTTTTATCATATTACATACATTTGAGTGTGTTGAAGGTTGTGTTATAATGCTCCTCTGTGCGCTCGCTCGGCGGCTACTATGAGACACTTGTTCACACTGCAGTGAGCTGGATCGATATTAGCATGGTAAAACATGGTACTCGCGGTAAAATCAAGAAAACCAGATTTAAACAATAAGACTAACTGTGTTGAGCTGTATAACAATGATTCATGAATAAAACCAGAAATCGAGGGTAACGCGGGTATGATGTCATTGATAGGCGACGTGTGTACACGGTCCGTGTCCTGGTTAAAATTGCTTACTTCTCTGGATTTAAACATTCTTGGAAACATTTGGGAAAATGTAAGTACACAGGTCAAAAAATGAACATACTGTGCCTTTAAAGTAGAAAATAAAAATCATCCCATTTGCTTATACAAAATCATGTAAAACATCGGAATCAGCCATGAAAAATCATGATCGGTGCATCCCTCACTGTAAAAATGTCAGGACGAATGACAGACGCATCAACTGGATTGAAACTCCAGTAAGCAAAAAAAGTAATCTAATATTTTTTATGCATTCATTTATTATGTATGACGGCATATTTATTAAGGAATGTTTCTCTGTTTTGTATGAGAGGTGGCATTTGCTACGTATCACGGACCCAAGGCCAGCAGGGGGCGCACTCTGTAACAACAAATCATGACGCAGGAGGTTTCCTCAAATGACCCCATCCCACAGCACGGTTCACATACATAAACCCGTAGCTGTGAGTCACGTTTCTGTCTGAACCATCTTAATGAGCAACATTAATATATTTTTTGCATCTGACCTCATTACCGTTTCTGTCCAATGAGAACCAAGAATGCTTTATATTGCTCTCCACATTAAGATACAGAGTTTAATGTTATTACAGGATGATTTAGATGCAGCATTTTAATACCATGGCTCCTTATTAAAGAAGTGCATCAAATATAAAACTACCGGAGTGCATAATGCAGCCTATTAAACTACAGGAGTGTACAAAAGGCCATATGTATTTGTCTTTTATCAGTCTATAAATCAATACACCTCAAAGCTGATGTATTGACACAACAGACTGTTTCTCACCCCTATTTGATCGTCCTGCCAATTAAGCCTTGTTTTAAAAGTTGCTTGAGACCTTTCAAAGAACGGTAGAAAATTAATTCCTAATTGACATGCTGCCTCCCCCATTTTTCCCAGGCTGAAGAGGGACAGCAGCTGAAGGGAATCTCTGCTCCGGCCCCTCACTGTACAATAGAGAGTGGATTTGCTTTTCACACTGGTCAGTTGACCCCTTGACATCCGATGACTACAAAGTTCTGAATTAGAATAAAGGCCAGAGACTTAATCCAATTCCCACAGTGCTAGTAAGCAGAGTGCGAGAACACCCAACTTTTCTTGGAATCAGAAGCAGGTTTGTGTAACATTCTAGGAAGAGGAAGGAATTTAAAACGCTGCTATCGGAACAATTTAGAACTCAACTTACAAGTCTAAGAGAAGCGGCGTGTTGAATGTATGAAATGACATCGATGAAACTAATTCTGGATAGCACATTCCATAACAAGACAACGACACATTGGTGGATCTCATAAAACCTTTTAATAACATGGACAGTATTTCAACCGTATTTCAAGTCATAGTTTGCAATTAAGTACATGTAACTCCCAATTGTCAAGTAATGAAAAGGAAAAATTCTCATTACGGTAACGCATAATTATTATTATGATGCATATATTGGCCCCTAATTTAAGTAGTATCGAATGCGGAATTATTATTAGCATTAGTTTTAGTAAGAGTAACAATAATAATTAATAATATTAGTAATACAATTTTTATTATTTATAAAAATAATAACTATAAAAAGAATAACTTTTTAGTTTTTTTATATAATATACATTGTACACATACATCATGGTACTATTTGTTTACTGCTTTTAATTTGTGCTAATTTATTATTATTTTTTATATTTAAATATTAACTTTTTTCAGGGGAGAGGAATAATGTGACCTGGATATGTTCAGGATTTTTAGGAAATGCTTCTTCAGTGGATTATTTCATGAAGGCACAGGATAAAAAGTAGATTCATTTATATGCTTGAAATGATATAAGCAATTTGATGTCAAGACAAGCGAGTGAATAGAAAGAATATTCTCAGCAATGTTTGCTAAAAAAACCCCAATGCAATATGTTTCAATTTTTCTGAATTCATAAGCTAGCGAGTCATATGGACCACTTTTAAGACTGTTATGGTGCTTTTTTATCCTATATTAAGGTTCAAAAATCCAATATTCACTGATTTTCATTACACGGAAAAGAGCAACCAGGATATTCTTCAAAAATTCACATTTCGAATTCCTCGGAAGAAAGAAGGTCATACGAGTTTGGAACGATCTAATAAAAATAGATCTAATGAGAATAATGTAAATTAAAAGAAGACTGTGTGTGAGAATTTAAGGGGAAAATGTGATTATTTTCACAAAAATAAATGTTAAAATGCATATAAACTTGATAAACAGTATTTTTTGTTTTTATATATTTATTTACTTTTTAATGTGACCTGCATATGTTATTGACAGGTTTTTTAGGAAATATTATTTCATGAAGGCACATTCTTTTAAAAAAGTGTGTTCTTTTATAAACTTGAAAATGAAATGAGCTATATGAAGTGACCACTGACAGTGAATAGAAAGCATCTTCTCAGCAATGTTTGCTCAAACAGGCCACTGTGAGAAGGAGATGTAAACATGACAGTTATGCAAACAGGCACAACAAATACATCTAATCTCTTTATCTCGGGACAAACTGGGTAGATTCACTTGTTTTGAGCAAATTCAGTGAACAGGAGGATCTTTCTGATAAAGACAGACACATATTGCGAAATCCTGTTTCTTTTGTAGCCATTGGGGAGTCAGGTTGGCTTTTGAGAGCGAGACTTAAAAGGATGAATCTCAGGTATCTTAATCTTAGTGAAATATTAATTTTAATACACCTTGAAAATAAGACTGAAGAGGACTTATTAAACAAAAACCAAATACTCCCATCTCCAAGCAACTAGAAGAGAGTTGAAGTGTTTCAGGATAATCCCAGCATTCACAAACAAGTCACTTCATTTTGTTTTTCCCCTCAGTCTATCAAAAAAAAAAATTCCCACACTGCGATTCAGCCTATTTACATTGTAAACAACACTAAAAGACAACAATTTACTTAATTCAGCTCTTCTTAAAGGTCTCCGCAAACATCCCCAGAATCTAATTACATACTAACTACTTCATCTGCTAGTACTAACTTTTGAATATAGAGACACGGACAATATAGAAATCCTGCTGCTCTGACTCTCTCTGCTTGTGGAATCTCACAGAGAGAGGAATCACAGCCGGAGAGATGCACGTGAATATGTGCTTTTCCAAACAATGAGCGACTTAGCAAAAACTGTGGACACCCCGTGATGCCAGTAGCATTTCATTCTGCCTCCCGACGGGCAGAAAGGACTTCATCTCTTTGCATTGAAGTTATAGTACAATAGGAATTAGTCACTGTGTGATGAAGGGGCATGCTGGGAAATCTGCAGCACCACTGAGACAATCAGTCTTATCTGAGCCGGTGGGGGGTGCAACCTATTTGGTTGCGGTCACCGTGATTTTGCCAAGTGAGACACACATGTTCCGGGGTCAACATATTTTGTTGATCCTGGAACAACACTCCAGTATAAAAATGCAGTCACCCTAACCCAACTTAAGTTATCCCTAAAATCAGGGGGAAATGACAGGCGGATAATACACTGATGTAGAAGCAGCTAACCCTGGTTGTAAGCCTAAACTTGACATAAACTCAAGCGGCAACCTCCGCGATCTCTCTTGAAGCCAATACGGAAGTGGATTAAACTGCAGTTCATCGACTGGCCACAGGCTCCAGAAGGGAGCAGAATCCCATTGAGCCCCATGTTGAAATGCCCAACTTTACAGCAGAATAAAACATGTTTACAGCCTGGTACAAATTCTAGTTTTGGTCTAAACGGCTAGTTTTGCCCTTCATGACAACTCTGAGGGGGGTGAATTTTTTTATAGCGCATTTGTTTACATTATATTAAGCCTTAAAGTTCTGCATAATTAAGGGCGTGGACACTTTGAGTGGAAGGTGGGTAGCCATTTATCTGTTGTTTGTTAGTCACGCGTCACCTCAGCTCCACCCACGTCCCGCCTCTTTGCCCATTTTCTGTTATCCAGGAGTGCCGGTTGATGACGCGCTGGCCAAGATGGCAACGGCCAGCTCGACCCACTTTATGCTTCAAAACTGCTATGCAGAATCCTATGGGTGACGTCACAGACACTATGTCCATATTTTTATACAGTCTATGCATAAACTGCAAACTTGTCCCTCAAATCTGATTGGTTGATTGGAATGTTGTTCCATGATCATCAAAGATGTTGAACTTGGTGAAACGGTTATACGGTCGGGTCATGGAAGAAAGAAGGTGGTCTGTATCAATGAATATAACATCAATATTGGCACACATGTACGTGTGTAAGGCCACATACAAACATGTTATAACTTTAGCTTCGTTTTGGTGTCTCGTTACTCTAAACAAGATACAAAGATGCCATGGATACTGTTTGGTCTTAGATATTTTCAGTAAGTCAGAGAACTTAAGAACTGAATCAGTCTGATTAATGAACAAATCATCAACTATCGGTGATTCTCATTTCTTATTTGCAATAAGAAATTCCTTTCCACGCGTCTTAGCTCCACCCCTGTAGGATGCGAGGGAAGGCTGCAAGGAAAGAAAATGAGGACGGAGGAATCGAAGGAAAGCTTAATTATATATTGGAATATTCTTGATCACTCGATAAGGTCATAAACTGCAAAGGTAAAGCATAAATTATGACAGATGTGAAGAGAGGAGAATTTAAACGTGCGTTAGGCTCCTGTGCATCCTCGCTCACGACTCCTCAGGAAGCTTCCTCACACATCATTCCTCACCTTCTCGTGGTGCAATTAGTGAATTGAGATGTCCTTCGAGATAGCTAACTTTGATTGGTTTCCGGGTCACAGGTTGGAGGACGGAGGAGCGAGGAAACAAGGAAGCATCAATTTGAGTATTGAGAAGCACCCTATATCAACTGATTCATTGAAAAGATTCAACTCAGAAGATTGATTTGCTCAACAATCAGACATCACATCAGAGTCACATACATAACACGCTGCTTTCAGACTGATTTGATTCTTGTGTTCTCGAACTCAATGATTCAATCGCTTACAACTCAATGGTGGGGAAGATTTTCAGCGAATTACAAATTAATTTTTGTCTTCCCACAAAGATATCAATTTTTAGAAGAATCATATAAATTCTCTTCTGAATTCATAAGATAGCATGTCATATGGACCACATTTGAGACTTTTATGGTGCTTTTGTGCCCTACATGAAGGTTAAAAGCTACATGGAAGAGAGCGACCAGGATATTCTTTAAAAAATTCACTTTTCGCATTCCTCGGTAGAAAGAAGGTCATACGCGTTTGGAACGAGCCGTGGCGTGCTTGTGTCCGAGGAAAACAGATGCGTTATCATAAGGAGCCGGGCATTATATGTATCAGAGGCACATGAGCTCAAATGTATTTCACTAAATATAACCCGGTCATTCCAGACAGATTGCTGTGTGGGGATACCTCAGATGACCCCTGCGATTCACTCGGCTGCAAAGTGAGAGGCAGACGGGCCAATCTAGCAAAGTAAGGAACGGTCTGCTTAATAATTAACGCAACAAGAGATACATTGCTCTTGTTTAACCACTGTTTATTCTGTGGGCCAGATCGCTGAAGTCACAACGTGTTCCCGGTGAGTAATTCCACTGTGCCCTCACCCTCACTGTAAATGCAAGTCACTTCCTGTGCAGCGAGATGAGCGTGATGGAAGAGTTTTAGGAAATCTGACGTCATAAGCACATAAGACAGATGGACGAGCGGTCGCCCCTTAGGCCAAAATCGTTTAAAGGCAAATCGCTTCTATTCCGGTCTCAAATAAAACCCCTTTAATAACATTTGATTTCTGCTCTGCGAAGGATGCGATAAAGCGTTTCTCCGTCGGGAGGGGAGAAGAGGAAAAGAAAGCTGTGATGTGCTGGCCTGCTTTTCCAGCCTGCCCGCCAGTGCATCGGTCCTGAGACACAAGTGAGTTTTATTTTAGGAGGCTTTTAAGTAGGTCAGCTCTCTAGTAGGTCTCATCTATGACAGCACAGCGGCTGAGTGTAAACAACAGCACATGATGTTGTTTGTCTCTTGCTCTGCCCTGGCACCAAATGCCACCAGCTTCCCCCTTCAGCCGGCCCCTGTCCCACGGGTCTCCCACAATCCTCTTTTCCATTTGCAACCCTAAAAACCTCAAAGAACCAGGCCGCTCACCTCTGACATTCTCATATATGCTGGCATTTGAGGACAAACGTCCTGCTTAAAGGCTGAGTCAGAATTAACACTCAAATGTATGTAAAAACAGGCTATTAAAAATAACACAAAGTTACTCACCAGTTGGCGTCTTTGTGCTATGAGGAACTGACAAGAGTGATTCAAATCAAAGACATAGGGAAAAAAAGTAAATAGGGATGCAGAATATATCAGTAGTACTATTTAGGTTATCTGCCAATAAAAGAGATTTTTTATTTATTGCATCGTTCTATTTTCACCTTAAAATCTAACACAGTTTTCTTTTAAATATAATAATAATTTTAATGACAGCAATAAATATTAATTTTATTTATACTGTAGATTTATGCATCGATATGCGTAGGCTGTCTGCCGGAAGCTAGTTATTTTAGTTTAATACGTTTAAAATATGGATATTTTTATTACAAAAACACATCGCTTTGCTTCAGAAGGCCTTCATTGACCCCTTGGAGTTACTTTTATGACGGATGGATGCACTTTTTGGGCTTCAAAATCCGGACCGCCCTTCACTGGCATTATAAAGCTTGGAAGAGCAATGATATTTTTTTAATATAACTCTGAATGTGTTCGTCTGAAAGAAGATAGTCATATACAACTAAGATGGCTTGAAGGTGAGTAAATCAAGCGATGGCATTTTTGGATGAACTATCCCTTTAATGCAGTGAAAAGAATCGTCTGCTTCAATTGGAAACAAGGCCCTAGTTTTTCTTCACCTTTTGCATCTTCATTCAGGAAGGCTATCATAGCGTATTGAGCAGAAATGTAAAATTCTTGCCTGGCTAAGTCCAGAAAATGTATGCAAGTGATGACAACACTTCAGTCTGAATGAGTGATGGCTGGAACCCAGCAGTAAAAAGGTTTCTCAAAATGGATGAGCAATGTCCTCCCCTCCTCGTGGCTAAATGTGCTGCCAAACTGAAACAGAGAGCGGGATGTTTACAAGTTTGGGAGAGAAGGTATAAAATTCTGGGCATCGTTAACACCACCTCTATGTCGACATGCATTAAGAATTTATGCAGTGTGTGCCACAGCGAGTTACAGTTACATGCCAACGTTTTAGAGAGGGTTATCGTCTTTCTCCCTGAGGAACACAGGCGTCAGATATTGCACCCTCATTGTAGTAGCATCGATGTACACTACTGCAAAAATAATAGAAACATACTACAGAATCCTGAATCTGATCTAACAGAAATTCTGAGATTATATGAGCTGGCTTCCATGGAAACATTTAGCACCTAAAATCCACGCAGATGACAAAAGTATGGCACCTTGTTTTAATTAGGACTCAACCTTTATATAGACTCAACATGTGGATCATTAGCCCCATGAAACGCTTTTATACCCAGAGAGCAAATTAATTAGTGCAGTCTGGAATACCTGTGACAGACTGTATCCTCTGATGGCAGTCTCATATGCCAATAAGTAACAAAAGTACAGGTAGAAACGATGGTTATATGGGGTAGAGTGTGCCGTTATTGGACTAAATTCCCCCCAAAAGTGTTTGGACACTTTTCTGTCCTTCGGAGGAGACGTTAAACTGAGGTCCTGACTCTCTGTAGTCATTAAAAACCCCAGGATGTCCTTCGATGAAGAGTAGGGGTGTAACCCCGGCATCCTGGCCAAATTGGCCCATTGGCCCCTGTCCATCATGGCCGATATGCCACAGAATGACCTTTTGGCTGAATTAAAATAACTATATGTTTGAAGTAAAGTTGAGTAGATTGTATATTTTTTTACATTTTGAGTGTATTACTACTTGTTATATGTTAAACTCATATTTATAAAAAGATGCTGCAGACCGTGACGTCATATCATGACCATTGCAGTGTCTGAAGAAATTTTGCATGCTCAAAGTCTAGTGTGACCACAGCTTTATAAATAGCTCAGTGGCGCTATACTGTTAGTGGATATCCCGACGCCGCCTACGCTGTAAATATGTGTGGCATGCTTTCCTCTCAATAACAAAATAAACACATGAAAAATGACAGCATAATTGTCAAAAGATTACTTTAAAGCAGCCGCTTCACAGTATTACATAAAAAATAATGTCTCTTTCAAAAGGAATTACAACATCAGTTTCTATCATAAAGCAGCTCTCCAGTGTGTTCATGTTTTTTACTCATATCTGAACCCAATAGCTGCACAGAAGAATTGAATTCTACATCAAAGAAGGCGGAGCCTCAGCGCCACTATTACATAATCGCCATGGACCAATGGTAGTTCGAAGGTGTTTACCAGCCAGAGTTGGTTTTTACAGAAAGTTCACCGTTTCAAATTCCTGGAACAAACTTAATTTTGGCCTAACTTTGTTTGAAATGATGCCACACCAATTCGTTCTTCGATTACGCTTGAAGTGTATAAAAACAAGTGATGTTAAAATGTTTCTCAATACTTACAGTGTGGCTTTTTATGATTTAAAATCTAATAAACAAATTTTTTGATTGAAAAGTGTGCTTGAGTTATCTTCCTGTTAAATAAATGCCACTTGGTTAGATTTGTTTTTGTTATTTAAAGGTAGGGTAGGCAATTTTCGAAGCGGCTAGCAATAGCAAGCTACCTTTGAAAGCATGAGATCCCACTCTCCCTTCAGAACGTCTCCAAAGCCACGCCTCCTTAAAAATACATGAACGCTCACAGCAGAGTTTGCAAAATGTCACAAGACAAGAGAGAGAGATGTCTCAAAGCACATAACATTACAATGATAATGAACATAAAAAACTGACCTGGACCACCTGACTGCTGCAGATTTATTTTGCCGTTGATAGTGTTGCCATTGAAACACATACATTTAAGTCAGAAACTGCTCCGAGTATAAAGTCACATGTTTCCATCTCCCAAATTACAGTAGTTATGGCGTGAACGCAGCATAATCTCGTTGTTTTGGTCAAGTAGGAACTATAAAAGGCAGCTGCTGTTCGTTTGTGGTGCTCGGTGACTGGTGTCTGTCTAACTCTGGATAGCATGAAAAGCAAGTGCGTGGAGGTGTGAAAATACATACATTGACAGGCAGGTAGGACATCATACGGTCCGAATACAATGACTGAAACAACATTTTATGGTCCTACACCTTCCACAGATGATATATACATATAAATAAATTTAGACCACTTAACTTAGTGATTGCTATCAGGATGTGAACAGACTTTCAACCAGCATAACAAAAAAAATTATTCTGGAACAAATCGCCTACCCTGCCTTTAAGCAGTGACATTTAGACATTTTAAATCGTGGCTTAGTTCTTTCTGGGACATTTGTGGCATTTTATTCTCTTTTATTGATATAAATAGTGCAGGGAGGACAAGAAACGATGCGGGAATGGGATCAGGAAATGTCACAAGCTGCACTCAAACTGGCAATTCATATGACTATAGCTGTTAAACCACAAAAATGACCCCAACACACACACAAAATGTATAATTACACATCAATCACACATTCTATTCACGTCTGAATAACTTTCTGCGAGGAAGAGACTGAAATTGATGTTGTTATTCCCTCCAGTGAGCTGATAACTCGAGAACTGCTGTGACTGGATCATTGATTCAGTGAGCTGAAGTCATGAACGAATCAGTTCAATTAATAAATGAATCATTCAGCCTGATTTGTGGCTCATTCATTCAGTCCAATTGAATCAAAAGAAAGATTTGTTCAGATGATTCTTAAGTTCAACTCGCTGAATGAAAGATCCAGTTGCAATGGTTCTCGAGTTAACAGCTCACTGGAGGGGAGGATGTCTTGGACCATTTCTGGCTGTTCCTCACACAAAGCTATCACATGGCTTCTGAAGAGAAGGTAAAAAATAACAGGGTAAGTAAATAATGACACAATGTTCATTTTCATTAGACAAGTTGTACGACTATGTACATGCTTCAATGTGTCCTGACAGAGTACACTCAGGTATGCAGCAGCAAAAACAAGTTTACACTCAATACATCATCCCATGCCAACCCCTATCAGTGCACACTATTTACCTCACCTAAAATATGATTATTAAAATGTCTGTAATACCACTGAAACCCAACCTTGCAGTCATCAGATGTCAGTAAATATGAATATTTGACAGGAGGGTGGCAGCTGAGCGCTGTTGGCGTGTTAATGAACGTGCCAGAGCGCCGATGACTCACAGGCTCTGGTAACTCGGTACAGTCGCTCTAACAAATGTACGTGCCATGTTTAGACAAAGTGATGGAGATTGGTGAAACATGGCACTTCTGCTGTGCCAATGCGGTGTGCCGCCCTGCCCTTTGACAGCACATATTATTGCCTGAAATTTTAGAGGGCACTGAAACCTTCCCTGCTGAATTATAGAAGACCATCAGAATGGAGTTTTGATAGGGTCATAAACATGATTGCTACTGGTACATGCATGACGCATCTCCACTTGACTGGTGTTTTTTTCCATTCTGTTGAACTAGTGTTATTTAAAGAAGTGGCTTGTGGTTGGATGAGGCAAGAAGCTTGTACCTGTGTGAGTCTGTCGATGGACTTCCAGGGCATCTTCCTTGGAAAATTGAGCTCCACACTGATCACATACTAGTGCTTTTGGTCCAGCTGGAAGGAAGAAGAATACAATAAAAGTAATCAGTTGGCCAATAGCTTTATTACGGACAGCAACAATACACTGTGTCATTTTAGCAGGGCTCCGCAATAAGGTCTGCCCGATGCCCGGTTGACGGAACTGTCACTTGCCCGATCGGGCCTGTGATGCATCTTCAAGGAAGTTGAATTTTTAAACAGACAAGCTTAAAAATGTGCAAATGATCAAGCGCACATAGACGCGAAAGTACCTACGTCTCACAGCGTGCAAATATTTTTTCACGTCTTCCTGAGCTTGAACGGACATATTCTCACAAAATGATGTCAAATGGCCCGTCTTGTCGAGTATCATTGTAAACATAATCGGTTAAACATTAATGTGAGAAAAGATGCATCTGTAACAGTATATTGGATCCGTGCAGCTCTTAAAGTGACAGCAGCTTAATATTCCTACTGCTGTCTGTTTTTAAAAATTGTACACTGCTCTTGTCCATATTTACACAGTGAAGGTTATGCAGTGATATTTTACATTTAATTACTATTACTGTAGTTTAGACCTACATGGAAAACCTGGAAAAAACTGTTTATTTAAATTGCATTTGTTTTTTCTGTTGTATTTATTATTTGTTCTTATTGTATTACTGACTGTCTGTAAAAATTAAAAAACGATATGAGTTAGGCTAGTAGTCTTTGGAGTCATAACCTAGAATTATATATATATATATATATATATATATATATATATATATATATATATATATATATATATATACACACACAATTTTGTTGTGTTTTTGTCATTTGTATTATTTTTTTAAATAATACTTATTTTGGCTTTAATTTATTTTTTATTTAAGTTTTAGTTTTAGTAATTGCATTACTTAACCTTAAACTTATTATTTTTAAGGTTAAGTATTTCATCTAATAGTCAACGTTGACATGCTTGAAGCGATCATCTGCCCTTCACTGATATAAATATTGCTCAAGATATAGGCTATACTCAAGAAAATGTATGCCTCATATATCTTCAAAGGTGTCTCTAGCATGCCTGACGTTTTTGTATCATCACATATGTGAAATATTCATTCAACTAAGCCATTAAGAACATATTACATTATAAACTTGCACAGTGAACAAATGTTCTGGTATATGGCAGAAGGGTTGATCTGAAAATCAAACCATAAAATAAACTGAAAAGATAACAGAAACAATGCCAAAGGCTGATATTGTGTTATTTCAAAGTATGAGTTGTTTGTGACATTAAACATCATTCACCCCCCCACACACACACATCAACAGGGTAACATACTGTCCCTTGACAGAATCAAAGAGATGTTCTTATCTACAAGAGCTGGCAGCTTTCTCTTGTCTTAATAAAAGACCAAAAACCATAAGCTGAGGCAGAACAGACAGCAACATGTCCTGAAGGATATTAAAGCGCTTTGTATCTTCAGACTGATTTATGACATGTACAATGAGTCTTTTCTTACAAACAAAACACTATACCCATTTATTATGTGTTGGTAGAGATAACAGTAATAAATGATAATCATATAATAGGAAGGTCATATCAGGTTGACGCACCCTCAGGCAGGTACTGCTCATGTCTACCTGTAAAAGCAGATGATTTTGATAAACCATAACTTATTTATCAACGCTAAGGTTGGTTTCTTCAGGGTGAATCTCACAACGCCTGTCAAGCCTGTTATATTGCATTACAATACTCCCATTCTAAAGTTTGGGGTCAGTGAGATGTTTCTAAAAGAAGTCTCTTATGCTCATCAAATCTGCATTAATTTGATTAAAAAACAAAAAAATTGTTAAAAAGTTAAATGTTGTATATTTCAATATACTTTAAAATGTTTTAAAAGCCATTAATTCAGTTCACAACAGCATTTATTTATTTCTTATTTGACAAGGAAATCTTTTGTAACTTACATTTGCAATTTAATTATGTAAAAAATACTTTAATACAATTAAGTTGTGTGTGTGTGTCTGTGTGTGTGTGTATGTTTGTTTTCAATAATATAATATAATGAATAATATAATGTGTGTATATGTTTATTTTCAATAATATAATAAAATATAATATAATTAATATAATATAATGTGTGTGTGTATACATGTTTGTTTTCAATAATAATATAATATAATGTATAATATAATGTGTGTGTGTATGTTTGTTTTCAATATAATAAAATATAATATAATATGTGTGTGTATATATGTTTGTTTTCAATAATATAATAAATATAATATAATATAAAAATTTGAATACAATTTAAATAAATATTCACATTTCCCAAGCAACTCTAATTGCTATAGTGCATGTTTCACTTTTGAATTTGTTAATAATTTTCATTACTATGACTCTCATTATTCTAATTACTGTATTACAGAAGATCATCTTGTCTGGGCAATGGAGGCCGTGCATCACGTACAGTACAACCATTACGTATAAATAGTATACTTTTTTCACATTACGTTAATGCGATTGGGAATTTTTCACATTACGATAATGAGAAGGGGCGAGGGCTGCTTAATTATCATTAAAAAATAATGTCACAATGCAAAAAAATATAAAAAATTGGTGATGCAAAAATCACCCTATTAAGACATCATTAAACATATAAATCACCTACACAGATGGTAATACATATACACAGTGTATAAACGCGTACACACACACACACGCACGCACACACACACACACACACACATGTTTGTTTTTGTGAAATGTGGGGACATTCCATAGGCGTAATGCATTTTATACTGTACAAACCGTATTTTCTATCCCCCTACACTGCCCCTGCCCCTAAACCTACCACCCATCACAGGAGACTGTGCAGTTTACTTTCTGTGAAAAAAAACTCATCCTGTGTGATTTATAAGCATTTTGAAAAGTGAGGACATGGGGAACGTCCTCATATTTCACCCTCTTTGTAATACCTATGTCATACCCATGTCATTATACACATTTGTGTCCTGATATTTCACAAAAACATGACCACACACACACACACACACACACACACACACACACACACACACACACACACACACACACACACACACACACACACACACACACACACACACACACACACACACACACACACACACACACACACACACACACACACACACACACACAAAGAAAGAAAGAAAGAAAAGAATCATTTAACCCAGTTGCAACCACCGATCCTTAATAACTGGACTAAATAACTGTTCTGATGGCCATCAACCGCCTGAGGGAATCCATCTATTATTAGTATTAGATCCACCTGTGGAGCCGCTGGCCCATTATGAAGTAGGCCAGGATGTTTCCATCACTTTAGAAACACTCCTCTCAATAAACCACACACACTCACCGAACAAGGAGAAATGGCCGGCTGACGTTGCTTTTCCTGAACAATTCATGAGGGACAAGACCTCAAAAAGAGAAGTGAACAATGCCTTCCATTCAGCATGCATGGCTTGGACACAACATCTACAACTATGGGTTCTACCATTTCCTGCAGACTTTGCATCTCAGACTCACAGGGAGAAGAAAAAAATCTATAAAATCCAAATGTATAATGACCATCGGCTCATCGAGTATCTATTTTCACTCAACTGGCCCGAAATGGCTTTATTATGACTCATTAAAGCACCCACAAGCTTCGTGAAGTCAGCCAGCTAGCACCTAAAATTAGCCTCTTTCCACAGACACTTTCTTCTCATTCCTTCTGGACGACCACCAAAGCCCTTTAAAGTTAAAAAATGCACTCATTTACAGAATCATTACAAACCACGCTCAAAAATACTTTGATGGTGTGACTCATCAGTGTAAATTACGCCTGTGAGAACATTTCAGATGTGCGTGAATGAAAACGCTCCGTTTATTATTGTCTTATTAGTGAAGGATGGCTACTCTTCAGGTCTTGCTTTGAAATGCCTCTTAAATTCAAGTGAGCTATCTACCTAGACAGCATTTTGGGGAATCATGCATCATTTCAGCATATTTTATTTGTTCTGTTGTGATGCTGACAGACAAGGTGAGGCAAGATATGCCCCGTCGCACATGTTTCCAAACGCTCAGCACACATTTAGAAACCAGAAGCAGATCCAACATTCAATAGGCTTGTGTTCTGTTTCAGACGGCACATTGTGCACTGTACTGCCCATGATAAACAGCCCAAACAGCCTCCAGACTGGCTGCAATCACCCTCCATCAAAACACTTTGCCTGGCATACAAAAATAAGATTCAATCTCGTGCTGAATACCAAATTAGAGCATTAGAAAACAAGGGCTTCTGCTACTTGGCAACCGTTGGGATGTAAAGCAGCAGAATCCAATGACGGGCCAGAAGATCTAGGGCTTTGATGCGCTATAAAGACTGAATTAGATTTTTACTTTTATTATTTTCCCTCCGTTTCACTGGCTTGCAAATTAAAGACTCGAGTTAACAATCATAAATTGTAATGGTTTGGACGTCAACGCTGAAATAACGTTATTTATCTAGAGTCGGTGGAATAATAGGTCACAATGGAAAACAATCATTAAATAAAGGAGGCAGAAATGTCAATATATTAAAGCAGTTCTATATATAAACACGGCCGGGTGGTTTAATGCTTATTAAAAACAGCCTTCTGTCAATCTCTGTGTCAAAGTACAAATGTGCTGACATCTGCAGGTCTGTGAGGTATGAGAGGTTAAATCCACCTGACAGAAGCCTGAACAGAATGCACTTTCCATGAAGAAGGCATCAAACAGCGTCGGAAACTCTTACAAAAGTTAGTTTTTTCCAACAATAAGTCAACAAAAAGAGCTTCCTAACCATGGTAAAATAATAATAATAATAATATTAATATTGTTAATAATAATAATAATAATAAAATAAAAAATATAATAAATATGATTTTATTTATTTATTTATATAAACTATTTTCTATGAGGTTTGCATTTTTTTACATTTTTAATAGGATAATAATGATAATAATAATAATATAAATGACAATAATAGTAAATAATAGTAAACAATAATATAAATTTTGTTATAAACTTTATTTTATATTAGGTATTATTTTCTTTAAATGTGTCAACCCTGTTATCAAAATCTAAGATGAATTTCTAGCAATAAGTATTAAAAATCTAAATGAAACAGACAAAATGTATTGACAATAAAGAAATAAAATAGATAAATATATACATAAACAGACACTTTAAAAATTCCATAAAAATACAGTATATTATATATAAATACAGTATTCCTGTAAAATACAGTAGTGGGGTTGAAACTCTAGCCTAGATTTGCGTAAAATTTAAGGAAATTAAGTCTGAGGAATATTACAACTAAACATTACTTTTTATGGTGAATAAAATTTGTAAATGATTAAAAATGATTTCATATGAATTTAAAATGACAGCTATTTTGTAGATTTTAATTATTGGATAGGGGTCTTGAAAAGGTCTTGAAATCCCCATTTCAAGGGTTAGGATGCAGGCATTATTTTTCATGCTAGGTTAATGTCATGTTTTATTTAACATATCTAGAATATAAGTGACAGCACTGCGTACTGTATTGATGGAAAGTGCCAGAAACTGGCATGGCGGCACATGTACTGTACATGCTCTCAGATGTACCCTTTTAACACTCCGACCACAGCGCAGACGTCTGCTCCATCCTCTCCAGCATGCCCCTATGAGCCTGCAGTCAACATTTCTGTTTTCTTTCTGCATTTTTGTTTTATTTAGGACTCCACCAGCGTCCTCCCTCCACCCCAGAGCTCACGCTATTTTGGAGAGCAGTGGCTTGGAGAGCAGTCAAGTTTGATTAATTTTGGGATTTGGGTACAGTATGTTCCTGGACACACATCTGCGAGCAATCATAAATGCTCCAGAATGCTGGCAGAACATCCAGACCTGCCGGCAGCTGATGATGTCACCAGTGCGAGGGAAGAGCTGGCGTGTGGCCATGCACAGAGTGCAGGGCTTCTCCCAGACAGAAAGAGAAAGACATTAAGAGAAAACATCTTGACAGGGCTTTTCAGCCTGAACGCCACACATGATGAAGATTCGCTCTCGTTCATGTCGTGCGTGAACAGGTGCGGCAGCGGATTACGAGCAGATTAAATGTGGGAGTAACTGAATATTGTTGCCAGTGTTTATTGATTTATAACAGATTAGGAGGGTTTGAATTTTCGGAGGGGAAAATAATACACCTTTTCCTCGTGCTTTCAGACAAGAGACCGAGAACAAGACATGAAAGAGAGGACATCTTTCAGCTCATTTGGAGAAGAGCACTGTCAGAATCTTGACAAAAACGTGAGCTGAGAAAGTCAAGTGAGGTGGGCTTCAAACCCTCCAGAGAGACGACTATAGACTTAATCAGACACACACACACACACACGCACCTGCCAGTTTGAGTGTATTTCCCCTCCACTTGAAACTTGGCTATCCCCTCTAAAGCACAATTTAGTGTGGGCAACTATTGAATTCAATAAGCATCCATCAGTTATAGTGTTCCTGATACTGAACCCAGAGCCTAGGCTTGAAGGAGAAGGTTTGAATCCTGCCTGCAACTTGTTTCAATGTCATTCCTCCATTTTACCCCAAAATGTCCCTTCATGCTTTCATAAAGGTGACAAAAACGCTTCCTGATATGGTTAATTAATCGCTGAACAAATATTAATACGCTGATATACATAGTCCAGGCAATTTTTTTGGGCAAATATTTTAATGTTGTGGTTTTTTGGAGTAAATATTCTGTTATATAAGTGTTAAATATTGTGTTAAATAATATTTTTTTCTTGTTGGCTTATATATTGTCCAAGCTGATTTATTGGCTGATATTTCATTTATTTATATTGCATTAAATAAGTCTTCTTTTATTGTTGGCATATATATTGTGCAGACTGATTTATTGGCAGATATTAAAAAAAAATTGAGCAAGTATTGCGTTAAATAAGGGTTCTTTTTTTGTTGGCTTATATATAGTGTAGGCAGATTTATTGGCAGATATTATATATATATTATTTATTTATTTTTTGTTTTTTTTGTAAATTTTGTGTTTAATAAAAGTGTTCTTTTATTGTTGGCTTATACTGTATATAGTCCAAGATGATTTATTGGCTGATATTTTATTTATTTATTCAAGCAAATATTGCATTACATAAGTCTTCTCTTCTTGTTTGCCATATACTGTGCAGGCTGATTTATTGGCAGATATTTTATTTATTTAATTATTTTTCGAGCAAATATTGCGTTAAATAAGCATTCTTTTATTTGTATTATTATTTATTTTTATATAGTAAAAGTTATTTTAATGATGGAATATTTATGTGCATCTGATTTGCTCAAATGTAATCATATCGTTAAAATGAGCCTGTATCACATATAAAGCGGAGTCAAATTAGCTGATAATATCATTTCTAATTAACAACAAATGTTATTAAATAGCAGCATTTTCATTAGTAGCATTTTTTTAATGAAAAACCAATGTGGGTACACCACAAAAACACTCTCTGTAAAGCAAAGACTGAAAGGGAAAGATCTTAAAAAAAGGAGCTACAATAAACAACAGCTGGACAACATAAGCCAAAAACACAGAGTTCCAGCTCTAAACTTCATTCTGCAGTCTGCGTCTGGGTTATTTTATGTCTACTGTTATGCAACAGACTCTTTTGATAACCGAAATCTGACGGCAAAAGTTCGAACATAATAGCACACATCGGCAAGAAACAATACCACACGCTTACATAACATGTAACAGCATCATTTCAACATGATCGCTTAATTATGGGTTTGGATGTGTATAAACAACTGGATCCATCCCCTCCCTTAAGCGTGTTTCTGTCCTACACCTCCTCATTACATTACAATGAGAAAAAAACAAGCTGGCAAGATTCACTGTACATACTGTACTAATAATATGGCAAAGTGCCAAGACTGGGTCTCTGCCAGGCTTGAAATGTAACAGTTGAGACACATATAAGACTGGAAAGGGAAGTGGGAAGACGGGGATAACCAAACACTGCGTCACCGATAGAAGTGCAATGTTCCATCTGTTAGAGCAGGTTAAGCGTGCGGTACATGGTGGACAAACACGGGGCAACAGGGGGCTGACACTTGTTGCCCAACAGCGATCACGTATCACTTGTGCAATAACACTGTAACCTATGTTTTCATCCTTATCGGGACTTGATTTGTGTGTGATCACGGTGTTTCTATGATAGGGGGGAGGTTACCTGTATGAGACAGCATGTGCATCCTCAGTCGTAAACTGTCCAGGAACTGCTTTCCACAGAACTCACAGCCAAAGGTCTTCACTCCACCGTGCAACTTCCTGTGAATTCAACACATATTGAGGGATCAAACGAGTGTAGCTACACACAGAAACGACACACTTTGACCGTTACACTTTGAGAGGGGCAGAGCTGAACATTTTCTTGACCTCGATGTCAAATTTAACAGGAAAACCAAGAAAATGGCATTTCACTAAACAAGTTTGTTAGAGATATAGGGCAGCACAAACCATCTTTTGGAGTGTCAGGATTTAATAAAGACACATTGTGAAAAAAGGTGTGGAACTTATTGCATAAGCATTTATAGGAGTTTCCTTTTCAGATGCAATGTTTATGGGAGGAGAGTATTTAAATGAATCACCAATATTGGTTTTATTGGTTTATTTAAAGGAATTCAATTATTAAACGATTAAAAGGGATTTAAAATAATAAAAAATAAGAACGGTAAAAGTTTGCAACTATTTGCAAACAATATTTGTTTTTAAATATGCACACATTCATTCTTATTTTATGATTTACATAATGTCACTTTCAATTCAAAATGGTGAAATTTCATAAAAAATGTCAAGTTGTTTACATCACTTGATATTACTTTTGGTCGCTGAACATTTTTATTGTAAAACAGTTGACAAAAATCCAATGTTTAGCTACTTACATCTTACAACGCACTCTTTCAATAATAAAGCTAAAGTGTTGCGTAAAACAGTAAACCCCACCTTCTTTGATTTGATTGGCCATCTCACTCATTCTGACAGTGACATTTTACTTTTGTCATCCTAGGAACCATTAATAATGGAGTACAGCAGAGCAGCATCAAGAATATCAAAAAAAATTTGGCCATGTCTAATTATTCGGGGGGACTTGACCCCCTCATTAACTATGGTGGTTACGGCACACACACACACATGTTGGGTTTTCATGTTTTATGGGGACATTCCGTAGGCGTAATCCATTTTATACTGTACAAACCATATTTTCTATCCCCCTACACTGCCCCTAAACCTACCCATCACAGGAGACATGCTGCATTTTTACTTTTTCAAAAGTGTGATTTATGACCTGTTTTCCTCATGTGGACCAAAAAATGTCCCCACAAGGACAAGGATTTCCCCATACCGTAGGGATTACCAGTCCACACACACACACACACACACACACACACACACACACACACACACACACACACACACACACACACACACACACACACACACACACACACACACACACATGTTGTGTTTCCATGTTTTATGGGGACATTCCATAGGCGTAATGCATTTTATACTGTACAAACCGTATATTCTATCCCCCTACACTGCCCCTGCCCCTAAACCTACCCATCACAGGAGACATGCTGCATTTTTACTTTTTCAAAAGTGTGATTTATGACCTGTTTTCCTCATGAGGACCAAAAATGTCCCTACAAGGACAAGGATTTCGGATATTCCCATACCGTAGGGATTACCAGTCCACACACACACACACACACACACACACACACACACACACACACACACACACACACACACACACACACACACACACACACACACACACATGTTGTGTTTCCATGTTTTATGGGGACATTCCATAGGCGTAATGCATTTTATACTGTACAAACCGTATTTTCTATCCCCCTACACTGCCCCTGCCCCTAAACCTACCCATCACAGGAGACATGCTGCATTTTTACTTTTTCAAAAAAATCACTTAGTGTGATTTATAAGATGTTTTCCTCATGGGGACCAAAAAAATGTCCCCACAAGGACAAAAATTTGGATATTGCCATCTTTGTGGGGACATTTTGTCCCCATACCGTAGGGATTACCAGTCCACACACACACACACACACACACACACACACACACACACACACACACACACACACACACACACACACACACACACACACACACACACACACACACACACAATTCATGCAAGTTGATGTTCTGTTCATATTTTTTTTCTAAGCACATTTTACCAATTCCAAACCACATCAATCTTAATAACTTAATAATTCTTCCCCTTAATTCCTTTTTTTTTTTTTTTTTGCAGTTAATGTGTCTTTCTTCTTGGCCTGTTTTTGTTTGACCCTGCTGAACCAACGAGCATTTCACTGTCCAATGGTCACATGTTCATTTTGCAATTTCTAGTATTGCATTAGCATTGCATCCTTGGATCCTTCTCATGAGCATTTAATAATTTTTGACTTTTTGGTTCAAATTATAGTTAAATCTCTTTTTTTTGGCCCATTTTAACTGTAAAAGAAAATCTGCTTAATAATTAGGCACAACTGAATATAAGGTGCTTTTCACTTAACAATTATGTATCACTTACAAATGATTAAATACAAAATGAATTGAAATTGGTAAAATGTACTTGGAAACAAATTATGATCATAATATCAACTTGCATAATATTTATGCAAACACTGTACTATATATATAAAAATACTATTTATAAAATATATATTAAATAAAATACTTATATAAGTAGATGCACATTATCAGTTCCCCTATAATATAATGTATAACTGCTCATTTGGATTTGATATACAGGATAAGCTCAACCAAAATTCACCCAAAAATGTAATTCTTTCATCATGTGATATGTGCATACATGAATGAGAGATCTGAGAGTTATGCCGCGAGAGGAAATTTGAAAACTCTCCAAAACACATCTTTATGTGTTTAGTGGAAGAAAGAAAAGCATTTAGTTAAATGAACTATTCCTTTAGAGTTAAAAATGCACTTTAATTTAGGAACGCAGCTTCAAAAATCCACGCTTGATATTCTAAACACGCCTGCGTCTGTGGCTCATAGTTTATTTTGATGATACTCTCGACAGGGTGCTGTGAAAGGTTTAGGGCACATACTTCAAAGACTTCAGGCACTCGAAATATTCATCAAGCAGGTCTGAATCAATTAGGCCTAATACAGCGAAAGCTATTAATGAACTGAATAGCATACGGCATCATCTGATGCTTAAAATAAACCTAGACCAGGGTTCAAGAAACACAACTAACTCGTCTACAAACCAACATCCGTAGCGGAACTAGCTTCAGCAGAGCTATGAAATATTTACTGTCCAGACGTAGTGACCTGGTGGCTTGAGAGAAAACATTTATGGCTTTGTTTTATCAAAAATTAAACACGCCTCAGAGAAAGGGTACACAAAGAACCTGAACAAATATATACACTCCATTTCAATGAAGTAGCCAGGCCGGGAGTGAAGCATAAGGCCAGAAAAAACCCATCTAAGTCAGACATGATGATTGTCCGTTTAATCTGCCCTCTCGTTCTGTCCAAAGTATTTGTTTTAATTGAAACGTATTAAATGCTCCTGCAGTTCGGTATGTTTAACTGAGTCACGCTGTACATATCAACGACTCGTCCCCCCGCCCACTCCTGTTCCCTTCTCTCGCCCGAGTCCTTTCATGTGAATTCCAGCCACACACACACACACACACACACACACACACACACACACACACACACACACACACACACACAGACAGATTTCACTGGTCGCGCAAGCAGGGGCCAGCATCGAAGCGAGCAGTCGAGCGAGCCCGCCGCAGACGTAACCTTTATTCCTGCTATAGAGCCCTTAATTATCACCGCTCCGCAACCGGGGCGCTGCCAGACATGCACAGGCTCATTATGAACAGGGGCATATTATTTCACCTTGAAAAAAGCTATTAAAGCCAACTCTCGCCACCACCAGGAACGGTCGTGCTAAAATATTAATTCCAGGACATTCTGTTGAAGATCATTCCGAGTAATGGAAGCGAATTAGCTTTCTATTCGGATTCAAAGACTAGAGTCAACACCCTCAGGTACGGTCATTTTATTTGACCAAGGATGTTTGCTCAGGTCATGTGCCCTTCGGTTGAGGGCGCAGACAGAATGCGTGTTAGCCGCATTTCACAATCTGTAGCATCTGCTGCGTCGTCCCCCTTTGCAGCCACAACACGGGGTCTGAAATAGACCGCCTGACAGAGCCCAGCCTCCTATAAACAATATCCACTCAACCGCAGTGGACACGCTGAGCACCGCTGTCGGCAGCCAACACACGTTATCTACAGATTTGTGTGTTTGCTGGAAAAATACTAGTGTTATCTTACTGGAGGTTGCCTTTTGCCTTAAAAAAATGACATATTATTGTGCAGCTAGGCTTTGAAAACAACCAAACGACTAAGGTTTTTAACAGTACCGCATTAATGCAGACTACGGATGACTAGCAGTTTATTGAGGTTGACTAGTGAGTTCATCTTGTCTAGCTTTATATAGATGAGATGCTGCTTTTAAGGAGGCAAGAGATAAACCTTCTCTAATGGTAATGTTAGTAACTGTAACAGTGTCTCTCTTCATGCAGTTTATACCATCGCTGCCAGACATCAAAACACCTCTTTTGTAATGAATCTACAGTATTGAACACAATATTTTAAGACTTTTTAAGTTCAAAGCAGCTCAAATTTTACCACAATATTTTTTTCTATATCATTTGATGTCGATATTTAATCACAATATTATTTTACCATTAATGGGGAAGGACATGTTTTCCACATATTTCTTAGACCTTGAGAATGAATGTAAATATTTAAACGTATTTGTTCACAATAAAAAATTTAGACCCAAGAAATCAATTTCTGTGTTTCATGATTTAATACAAATATAAACTTTAACAACTGAATATAACTTTTAAACTGTAATTAAATGAATATATAACAATTAATTTACAACTAAATGATATTCCTTTGAAATAGTATTATTATTCATTTAAAGCTACACTGTGTAACTTTTTAAGTTTTTAACTTTCTTAGCTAAAAACACTTAGTCCTTTCAAAAATATATGTTCTCATTAATGTATATTTACTTCTTTCAAGTAATAAAGTATTCTCGTAAGTGTAAAATATGCCATTGAAAATACAATATGCCAAAGAGGGACATACCCGTAAATTCAAGCTTCGCCTTTCGCGTTTTAACACTCGATGGCACTGTATGCTTACGCTAGTGATGTCGTACAATATACAGAATAACGATAGCACCGATAAAAGTTACTTTACTAAGATTAGCTTGCATTCGTCTGGGAACCTGATCGCTGATGTTAGCAATGAAATGGTAAAAAATAACGAAAAGGTAAAACTATTATTCATTTTACATAATGTCATAACCTACATGTTAACTGACAAATTAAACAAATGCAAATTATAATCGTTTTCTAAAGTAACCTCATCACTTGATCGAACTGGAAGCCATATTAATCTTGGACTAAATCAGCCACGGTAGGAGTTAAAACGAAATCGGAATTGAGAGGAACAGAAACTAATATTCACTGGATGGTCATATACCTTTTCACCGCTAGATGGGGAAAAATATCACACAGTGTAGCTTTAAGAAGAACATTTTTGCATATAGTAGTGATACATTTCATAATTTCTTGAATTTAAACCAAACTTTTTTAAAACATTTTATGAGCTCTTTGTGAGTTCTCAGCTGGTAAAAATAAAACCATATGTAGATGCATAAAATGATCACGTTTAATCCAGCACACAGCATTGTTTTGAATGTTCGGTAAGCAACCTCCGTCGCGAAATATTTGTCATAAAATCCGACCCATCAGGTTGTGACCGTATCCCTATGCTGTTGGTTCGGTACTTTAGGTTCGCTGTTAAAAATGCCAGTGTGAACACTAAGCGGACCAGGACTAGATGTTTTGTTTTTTGCTCCGGACCAAACAAACCATACAAACCGAACTACAAGTGTGAACGCACCCTTAGACATCAGTGCACAGGTCAACACACCAGCTAGTCGGTTTTGCATATACTTACTAAAGAGAGTTGCTTGATTATGGTAAAAATAATCGCTATTATTTAACACGATTATTGGCGGTGATATGATCAAAGTCTGAAATCTCACAATTAACAATACTTCAGCAAAAACTAATACTAGGTTAATTAATGTAAGTAAAAGTCCTCAAAACAGTTACAGAAGACAGGAAAACAGTCACCAATACAATAAGAACAAAGAAACTAAATTACAAACAAAACAGAACAAAAATATAAATTCCATTAACAGTGCTGAATACATTAAATAGAGACTAATCCTTTTGTTGTTTGATTAACATTAATGACTGCAGCAGATTTATTAGGCTACTGTCACTTTAAGAGATAACGCACATATCCAATATACTGTTACACACGCACTCTTTCTCAGTGTTTACATTCACTTAAGACGTAACTGACTGTGTTTACGAGGCTACTTCCCAAAACGGCATTTCAACATATTTGTGTGTAGGCTATATGACCGTTTAGGCGTGTCTCTGACCCTTTGAAGGAGCTAACGTTCTGCCCCATCTTGGAACGTGTGCACAGGAGGGAACAGTGTCTCTTTCACGGCTTAATATGCTTTTAATAACACTGTTTAATATCAAGCATGTCCCGCAGTGGCACTCACGTCCCATTCACTTATTATTATTTGGCTGATTTGGATGTCAAGTTTGGGTTTTTAGGGAGGAACGAAAGTGCACCGCTGTGAAGGAAAGGAAGGTGCGGAATGCGGCACAATAATCGTTTCGCGTTGATTATCTTGTTTTTATAATCGCTGGAAGCCAAAATCAAAAAATCAATTATGATTAATCACACAGTCCTACTAAAGAGTTTACTATATGTGTGCGAATGCTTCCGATAATACGCAATTGAACATTTTAATTTCCATCTAAACAAAGTTAATTGCGAGTTGCTATTATTAATCGATGTATCGTTAAACCTGCCCAACAAACTGATTGCTCAGTAACAGAGCACCTTCAGAAAGCCCCTATTAATCTCATTCCCTCTGTTCACTTGAAAGACACGAAAGATTGAACAACACTGATCCGAGATGTGGAGAAATACCTGGTAAATGGAACAATAAGAGGAAAATCAATACTACTCATCTTGATCCCAGTCATTGTCAAAGCAAATCCAAATAGAGACAGACATATAACATCATGACAACTCACTGCATTATTCAAACAGTCGAGTTTGTGCTCCAGTATCTGACACTGATATGCAGATACGGACAGTAACAAAAGAATATTAAATAATCCTGATGTCAGATCAATGTTAAATCAACGTTAAACATGGAAATTCAACCTTTGAAAGAGCAAAGTGTTAAAACTCAATCTTCTGGTCGATTTAAGTACACCTGCCCCCCCACAAAACAGTTCAGACGAGGTTAGAGGAGAAAAACCAATCTGTAAAGATGATGGTCCATTTGTCTCTACAGGCCGCTGTTATACATCCCTATTAAAATGCAGGCATTAAAATGTCGACTTTCTCTA